>OX328109.1:47021205-47529205 GCA_946811185.2 Hippopus hippopus
GAAGACCTTGTAGTGGTGTTTTTCAAGCAACTACCCACGGTTCACTCCCCTTGATTCGATTTGCTTTTCTAGTTGAGGCCGTTTAACTGGTTTTCATGGCTATTCCACACATACGTGATTGGTACGTGCTGCGGGAAAGCTTAAAACCAACTCGAGAGTCTCTCGGAGGCAACCGATACCTGTTGCAGAAATCAAAGAAAGGGAACCAAATTATTCACTTTTCCTTTACTAGGGCCATTCTATGAAAGCATTAAATGCATTCTGGTGACCGTGTAAGTCATAAGTTGATTTTGTGTTTTCGCCCATACATCACCATTAAGCGCCACGCGAAATCATAAAAAAGGACTCGGAACACTTTCTGTAGCAGACGACACTTGTTGCAAAAGTCAAACAAATGGAACCAAGCTTTTCCTTTTCTCTTACTTGTGCCACAGAAATAAGGAATCGGTTTCGCTTTTTACCCCTCACATACAGCACCATTAACCGCTACAGGAAAACTTATATTCGACTTGAGACGCCTTCGGAAGCAACCACTCCTGTTGCATGAACTTTTAAGGAAAAAGAAAACTGACTTTTTTCCCCAGACTTTTTCTCTTAAAAACATACCACATTAATTAATTTTGACAACTTCCCGCTTGTACCTGGCAGTTTTACGTGCCGTGCCGAAAAAGCCATGCGCGCCAGTTGCGCGCATGCAAAGACGTAAAAGATGTAACGTGATACCCAAATTTTCCCATCAGAAACTCTTATTCATGTTTGAAGTATGTAGAAATTGGGCAATGAAATACAATTAGATGTAAGAATTACTAATAATAGAAATGAAAAAAATAATAGAATAAATAAAATGGCAAGGCTGAGGATCGAACATTTGACCATCAGGACCTAAAAATGCAAGTGGGCAGCGGTCTGACCCACTGCACTATACAAGCAGTCGAATATGACATGAAAAATTAACCTATATATATATATATACTAGCCCCCTAACCCCTCCCACAAGGTGACGTCACAGGATTTCCAAGATGGCGCCCAAAATGGCGCCTAAAATGAATCCAATCATAACAGAGAACAAAAAAACGACAAACAAGTGGATTTAATGTCTTCTTTAAAGGCTGATATGTAGTCCTAGGCAAAGTGCTATGCATGCACCATCCACACATGCCAGAAGTCGCCGACAATGGGCGAAAATTCAAGAAAACAGAGTAGCAGAAGACCTCGTAGTGGTGTTTTTCAAGCACCTACCCAGGGTTCACTCCCCTTCATTCGATTTGCTTTTCTAGTTGAGGCCAGCTTCCATACTGCACACTGATACATTGAATATGCTAAGATGATCAATGGACATTGAGAAACAGAAAAAAGTGTCACAAGTGAATAAAAACTAGACTGGCAACTCTGTTAGTAGCAACTGTCTCCTACTGCATAACTCTAAAAGAACTATGTTTTTACTTTGTATCTATTCGTACGGTGACGAGTATCCCAGTTTCGATGACTACCGACTCATACGTGCCATTTACGCACCTGGGAAAACACGAAAAATTGACTTACAGCGCTTACAAAAGCAACTGATAGCTGTTGCGTAAGTCGAATATGGCAAATCAATTTTTCCCTTTTCTCGGGCCGTTTAACTGGTTTTCATGGCTATTCCACACATACGTGATTTGTACGTGCTGCGGGAAAGCTTAAAACCAACTCGAGAGTCTCTCGGAGGCAACCGATACCTGTTGCAGAAATCAAAGAACGGGAACCAAATTATTCACTTTTCCTTTACTAGGGCCATTCTATGAAAGCATTAAATGCATTCTGGTGACCGTGTAAGTCATAAGTTGATTTTGTGTTTTCGCACGTACATCACCATTAAGCGCCACGCGAAATCATAAAAAAGGACTCGGAACACTTTCTGTAGCAGACGACACTTGTTGCAAAAGTCAAACAAATGGAACCAAGCTTTTCCTTTTCTCTTACTTGTGCCACAGAAATAAGGAATCGGTTTCGCTTTTTACCCCTCACATACAGCACCATTAACCGCTACAGGAAAACTTAAAGTCGACTTGAGACGCCTTCGGAAGCAACCGCTCCTGTTGCATGAACTTTTAAGGAAAAAGAAAACTGACTTTTTTCCCCAGACCTTTTCTCTTAAAAACATACCACATGAATTAATTTTGACAACTACCCGCTTGTACCTGGCAGTTTTACGTGCTGTGCCGAAACAGCCACGCGCGCCAGTTGAGCGCATGCAGAGACGTAAAAGATGTAACGTGATACCCAAATTTTCCCATCAGAAACTCTTATTCATGTTTGAAGTATGTAGAAATTGGGCAATGAAATACAATTAGATGTAAGAATAACTAATAATAGAAATGAAAAAAATAAAAAAAATAAATAAAATGGCAAGGCTGAGGATCGAACATTTGACCATCAGGACCTAAAAATGCAAGTGGGCAGCGGTCTGACCCACTGCACTATACAAGCACTCGAATATGACCTGAAAAATTAACCTATATATATATATATACTAGCCCCCTAACCCCTCCCACAAGGTGACGTCACAGGATTTCCAAGATGGCGCCCAAAATGGCGCCTAAAATGAACCCAATCATAACAGAGAACAAAAAAACGACAAACAAGTGGATTTAATGTCTTCTTTAAAGGCTGATATGTAGTCCTAGGCAAAGTGCTATGCGTGCACCATCCGCACATGCCAGAATTCGCCGACAATGGGCGAAAATTTAAGAAAACAGAGTAGCAGAAGACCTTGTAGTGGTGTTTTTCAAGCACCTACCCAGGGTTCACTCCCCTTGATTCGATTTGCTTTTCTAGTTGAGGCCGTTTAACTGGTTTTCATGGCTATTCCACACATACGTGATTGGTACGTGCTGCGGGAAAGCTTAAAACCAACTCGAGAGTCTCTCGGAGGCAACCGATACCTGTTGCAGAAATCAAAGAAAGGGAACCAAATTATTCACTTTTCCTTTACTAGGGCCATTCTATGAAAGCATTAAATGCATTCTGGTGACCGTGTAAGTCATAAGTTGATTTTGTGTTTTCGCCCATACATCACCATTAAGCGCCACGCGAAATCATAAAAAAGGACTCGGAACACTTTCTGTAGCAGACGACACTTGTTGCAAAAGTCAAACAAATGGAACCAAGCTTTTCCTTTTCTCTTACTTGTGCCACAGAAATAAGGAATCGGTTTCGCTTTTTACCCCTCACATACAGCACCATTAACCGCTACAGGAAAACTTATATTCGACTTGAGACGCCTTCGGAAGCAACCACTCCTGTTGCATGAACTTTTAAGGAAAAAGAAAACTGACTTTTTTCCCCAGACTTTTTCTCTTAAAAACATACCACATTAATTAATTTTGACAACTTCCCACTTGTACCTGGCAGTTTTACGTGCCGTGCCGAAAAAGCCATGCGCGCCAGTTGCGCGCATGCAAAGACGTAAAAGATGTAACGTGATACCCAAATTTTCCCATCAGAAACTCTTATTCATGTTTGAAGTATGTAGAAATTGGGCAATGAAATACAATTAGATGTAAGAATTACTAATAATAGAAATGAAAAAAATAATAGAATAAATAAAATGGCAAGGCTGAGGATCGAACATTTGACCATCAGGACCTAAAAATGCAAGTGGGCAGCGGTCTGACCCACTGCACTATACAAGCAGTCGAATATGACCTAAAAAATTAACCTATATATATATATATACTAGCCCCCTAACCCCTCCCACAAGGTGACGTCACAGGATTTCCAAGATGGCGCCCAAAATGGCGCCTAAAATGAATCCAATCATAACAGAGAACAAAAAAACGACAAACAAGTGGATTTAATGTCTTCTTTAAAGGCTGATATGTAGTCCTAGGCAAAGTGCTATGCATGCACCATCCACACATGCCAGAAGTCGCCGACAATGGGCGAAAATTCAAGAAAACAGAGTAGCAGAAGACCTCGTAGTGGTGTTTTTCAAGCACCTACCCAGGGTTCACTCCCCTTCATTCGATTTGCTTTTCTAGTTGAGGCCAGCTTCCATACTGCACACTGATACATTTGTAACGGACAGTACTTTCAGTACTTTGATTTTTTTAGGCTGCATGCTTTTCATGTGTAACCACTCTCACTCTGGGTATATAAGGCAGTGTTTTAGCTCTGTTCTGCCCAATTGCTAACTAGCTCTAAAGGTGACTTTTACCTAACAGCAAACCTGCACTGAGCCTTCTTTTCTCTCCCTCTCTGACTATTTCTATCTTATCTTTTCTAATTCATTACATAGACCAGAGAAATTTAAAAGTAGTAATAAAATGTAAATCAAAATAGCTTTGGTTTCTTTCTGCATTGTATCCTTCTCGAACCTGGCCTGGCCGGTTACAAATATTTGGTGCCGTGACCAGGATACATTGCTTTAGCAAATCAATCTATAAAAACATTAATGAAAAAGGAAATTTTTGTCTTCCTGGTCTTGCAATTTTTGTTTGTTCATATTAACCCATTTATTCAAAATAATATGGCTGAAGGTTACGACCTCAATTTTGACCCGGCAATTTTGCGTGTTAAGTCAGAGAGTGCACCTGCTCATGTATCTTGTTCTACTGCAGAGGGTGACTATAACCATTTCTCTACAGTTTCTATTGAAGATCATTTTTATAAGCAAGGTACTGACATACCTTTCATTAACCCTCAAGTACAGTATAATGCAAATAATTTGACACACCCTGCTCGTTTAGCTTCTACAATCCCTTCTCAGTCTGCACAAAACCAAGCACTTGCTAATCCTTTGTGTCGAAGAAAAGCAAAAGAACCTAGTGCATTTGATGGCAAATCATCAGACTGGCGTGATTACATTATTCATTTTGAGTGTGTCGCTAGTTGGAATGGCTGGAATAATTATGAAAAAGCACAGCAGTTAATAATGAGTTTAAAAGGGTCTGCACAGAAACTTTTCAGTGAACTCTCTCATGAACATATAATGGATTATGAATGCATTAAAGACTTCTTAGGTAGACGTTTTAATCCTGTCGAACGAGAAACAGCCTATAGGTGTGAATTTAGAAATAGAAAGCAACAGAAACAGGAATCTGCTTCTGACTTTGGTTATGCTTTACAAAGACTTTGTTAACAAGCTTTTCCCAATATTAACCCTGAGGCTAGAGAGATATACTTAATTGATCAGTTTATTCATGGATTAATACGCCCTGAACTTAGAAGTCATATACAGTATCGTCATCCTAAAACAATTGATGCTGCTATAGCCTTAGCTGTTGAGTTTGAAGCTTTTGAAAGCTCACAAGGGATTTTGAAGAAACCCCACTTTGAAAATGATAGACAAATAAGTTCAGTTATTAATAGGACATCAGAAGAAAGTAAGGATAAAGGTCATATGAGTAGATCTGATAGTACCACAATTCATGACATTGCTAAAATGTTGCAGGACCTTTCAATGGCTATTAAGAGATCCAGAAGTTCAAGGTCAAGGTCAAATAGTACTGATAAAAAGGGTAATCCAGAGTGCTATTATTGTCATAAGAGAGGTCACATTGCTGCATCATGTCCTTTGAAGCAGGAAAACTAGGATTGACTGGTCTTAAGCCCGAAGTTCCAGTCAAAATAATGAAGCATAAAAATGGGCTAAAGAATAATTTCAAAATAAATCAAGATAGGACTTGTCATTTTACAAAATTAGTAATCAATAGTTCTATTTGTCAAGCCTTAGTGGACTCTGGTTCAGCTAGTACAATTATCTCAAAGGATGTATTAAAACGCTTGCACATAGATGATGAGTTAATTACACAAGACAGTGTTAATTTAACAGCTGCAAATGGAAGTGAAGTTAGGGTTCATGGAAAAGTCAAGTTAAATTTTGATATTGACAATGAAAACTTTGAATATGAGTTCTTAGTAGCTGAACTTGATAATTTAGACTGCATTTTGGGAAATGATTTCCTTGAAGACTTTGATATCTCAATTAAGTTTGGAAAGGGTATCATGCAAATAGGGAAACACAAAGTCAAACTTGAGAAACAAAGTAAAAGTAGAGTTTGTAGGATTAAGATGAGTAAAACAGTTACCATACCACCTAATACTGAAGTAGTCACTACTGGTTCTTTAGACGGTCAGATTTCAAAGGAAAACATTATGTTTGAACCGTATACAGTTTTGAACAAGAAAGGACTCATACTTTGTAAAAGTATAATAAATACAGACAAGCGTGATGTCCCTTTGTCCCTTATCAATTGTACGGAGATGCCTATTAGAATTAAAGAGGGTACGTTTGTAGGATCAATGCAAAAGGCAGAGGTCATTACTCAGTTAAAACCTGAACACACAGAAAACTCAAATATTAAGCTACCCGAAAATCTTCAACCATTACTTGAGGAAGCATCTTCATGTCTAAGCCCTCAAGAAACTCAACATGTAGAGGACTTACTCCTTGAATTTCAAGACATCTTTACTGATAATTCAGGGAAGATTAGGCAAACGACTTATGCGGAGCATACAATTGATGTAGGCAATGCAAAGCCAATTAAAACACCTTCCCGTAGATTACCTTTTGAACAAAGAGATATAGTGCGTAATGAAATCAACAAAATGCTAGAACAGAAAATTATCGAGCCTAGCGATAGTGCATGGGCTTCGCCTATAGTCCTAGTTAAAAAGTCTGATAACTCCATATGATTTTGTTCGGATTATAGGAAATTGAACGCTGTTACAAAGAAAGATGCTTATCCACTCCCTAAAATAAGTGAAGCATTAGATACTCTGTCATCGTCTAAGTTTTTCTGCACCTTAGACTTAGCCTCTGGGTATTGGCAAATACCCATGGCAAAGGAGCACAAACAATACACTGCATTTAGCACACATTTGGGTTTGTACCAATACAAAGTCATGCCCTTTGGTTTATGCAATGCACCAGCAACATTCGAGCGTCTTATTGAAAAAGTTCTCTTTGGACTGCAGTGGGAAAAGTGTTTGTGTTACTTAGATGACATTATTGTCTTTGGTAGATCTTTCCAGGAAACTTTTGAAAACTTAAAGCTTGTCTTTATGCGATTTCGGGAGGCAAATTTGACATTAAAACCTAAAAAGTGTCATTTGTTTAAAACCTCAATTGAATATCTAGGTCATACTGTCTCTAGGGAAGGTATTTCTTGTTCTAAGGCTAAAATAAAGGCTGTGTTAGAATGGCCTGTGCCAACCAATAAGACTGAATTAAAAAGTTTTCTAGGATTGATTAATTATTATCGACGTTTCATCAAAGACATGGGAGCAATTGCCCTTCCCCTTACGAATCTTACTCAGAAATCCAAAAGCTTTGTTTGGACTACTGAATGTCAGGAGGCATTTGACAAGCTCAAGGAACTGTTGGTTTCTGCTCCTATTCTTGGCTATCCAGAAAGAGAAGGTCAATTTATTCTTGATACCGATGGTAGTAAATTTGGGATAGGTGCTGTGTTGTCACAAATCCAAAATGGTGAGGAACGTGTAATTGCTTATGCAAGCAAAAGTCTGAACAAAGCCCAACAACGGTATTGCACAACTTTTCTTGAATTATTGGCTGTGGTCACTTTTATCAGACATTTCCGCCAATATTTGTGGGGTAGGAATTTCTTAGTTAGGACTGACCATGCATCTTTGATTTGGTTAAGAAATTTTAAGGATCCCGAAGGTATGATAGCCAGATGGCTAGCAGTGCTTGAGACTTATGATTTTAGTATCCGGCATAGGAAAGGGTCTGCTCATAGTAATGCTGATGCTATGTCAAGGTTGCCAAGGCGTAAATGTAAAAGGATAGATTGTCCTGATTGTCAAAATTTGTGTGGTAATGAGGATTGTTCTAATCAGTTAGCACCTGAGTCTTTGTCGGTTTTACGGTTGGTCAGAATCAGGGTACTTCTGCTGAATCTAATTGGATTGAAAAGTGGTCGCTAGAGGATATTAAAGAATTTCAAAAGGATGACAAGGTTATAAAGTGTGTTCTGAATCTCAAAACTTTGTACCAAGAAAAACCTCCTAAGCAGGAACTTAAACAATATAGTTTTAAGGTCCGAGTGTTGTGTAATCTATGGCAGTCATTGTGAGAGATGGTGTCCTTTTTCGCAAATATGTCTCTACCAGTGAAGATTCTCATGACAGACTTAAGCTTATTGTTCCTTCTTGTATGCAGGCAGAAATCTTTGACATGTTACATTGTAGTAGATCTGCTGGACATCTTGGAAGAGATCGTACTTTAAAATCAATCAAAAGTAGATTTTATTGGCCTGGTATGTCAAAGGATGTAAGAACTTGGTGTCAGGCCTGTGAACTTTGCTGTCGTAGAAAACCTGGTCCTGGTTTGGGAAAGTCTCCTTTAAGACAGGATTTGTCTTCATTTGTTCTTGATAGGATAGCTTTGGATATCCTTGGACCTCTTCCTTTAACTTCAAATGGAAATGAGTACATCTTAGTTGTCAGTGACTATTTCACGAAATATGCAGAGGCTTATGCTCTTCCTAATCACACTGCGATAACGGTTGCTGATAAGTTGGTCTGTGATTTTGTTTGCAGATTTGGAGTTCCTTCTGTTATCCACACTGATCAAGGTCGTGAATTTGAATCTCAACTTTTCCAGGAAATGTGTAGACTTCTTGGTATCCAAAAGACCAGAACAACGCCATATAATCCGAAGTCCGATGGAATGGTTGAGCGATTGAATAGGACTTTGCTTCAGATGTTGTCTGTATTTGTCAGTGAAAATCAGGATGACTGGGACGATCATGTACCCTTTGTAATGATGGCTTATAGGTCTACCTGCCACGACAGTACTTCATATTCTCCTAACAAATTAATGTTTGGTAGAGAAATTCCTCTTCCGGTAGATGTTGTATTTGGTATTTGTCCATCTGATTTAGAAGAAGTTTGTCCATCTCAGTATGTTGAATGGGTTAAACAATCCATGGAGTTGTCTTTTGATACTGCATTTCAATTTCTAAAAAAGTCTGCTGCACGTCAGAAAAAGGCTTACGACACTGGTTTAAAGCCTAGGCATTTCGATGAAGGAGATTTAGTTTGGCGTTGGTACCCTCCAGTGGCAAATCAAAAGCTTGGGTTAGGTTGGATTGGCCCGTATAGAGTCGTTCAAAAGGTGACCGATGTTACCTATAAGGTTGAACATTGTGAGAATAAGAAGACTGTTGTTGTTCATGTAGATCACCTTAAAAAGTACACTGGGCAAAGAAATTTAGTTAACATTCACAGTGATGGTGTTGATCTTTCTTTTCAAGAGCCAGAAACTTTTAATAATTCCTTTCTAGATGATGTGGATTCAAATTCATTTAATTCGTTATCTAATGAAAATATTGATTCACCCTACACAACAAGAACTGGGAGAAGAGTTAAACCGAAAAAAATATTTTCACCTTCCTAAGCTCTGATCAATATTTTTTAAATAATCTAATCTGTGAAAAGGGAAGTTATTCCCTGTGTTTTGTTTATTTTCCACAATTTTGATGTCAATTTCCCAATCGTTTCATTTTCATCAGTCATCCATCATTTGTTTCCATAATTCTTTATTCTTCTTTTCATCTCTTACTTGTCTTATTATTCTTTCTATCCTTATTCTGAGGCTCTAGGGTTGTAAATCTGTTACTACCAGTATTTCTATTTCTGATGTTGTTTTAATAATAATCAATTTCTCCTATAATTATAGGGTTAGAGTGATATCTGAATGGTAAGCATGGCAGGTTAGGATGCATTTTGAAAATTAGGTCATTACCGCATCGAAGACAGAACATGAGAGTTAAAAGGCAATGATATCAGTCCTTCCTCTTTATGATGTTCTGACCTTCAATAGCAGCTTAGGAATGGATTTTCCCACGATAGAGTTTATCTCAGGAACTGTAATGTCCAGGCTGAGAAAATTTTTAAAGATTCATCTAACCTTTCTTATCTTCACTTTCATTTGTCTCTCCTCCCTATCCTTTTCCTAAATGGTATTTCAGATGTCTCTAGAAATCCTTGAAGGTGTGGAGGAAGAGGTTGAAAACTTCACAGACGCCGAAAGGCCAGATTGGCCTAACAAAGCGACTCCTTGTCCGGTACCCAGCTGTGTCAACCAGGGTGTGTTCGCTGGATTCCGGTCGTTCCAGAGGCACTGGAACAATAAGCATCGACCTGTAGTCAAGCTCTTCCGTTGTCAGGCCTGTTCATTTTCGTCTGCTAGAGAAGACAATGTGCGTAGGCACATGGTGGCAAGACACCGTATATCCACCAGCACGACCCTACAGGCGGAAGTCATTCCTAACAGTCACTACCAGGACCCGGCTGACGTGCTTCCATACAAAATGAACCATAAGACCCGTTTGGCCCAGAAGAGGAAAGCCATTGAACCAGTTGGAGACCTTCTTGTCCGTGGTGGAGACGTCTGCAGAGACCAAGAGGCCAGGGAAGATGGCACCGTTGTGTTCAAGTCAAAGAAACATTGACATTATCTTAATGTGTCTTCATAAAGTCACTTTATACTTTATCCTTGACATTTGCCCTCTTACTTCTGTGACTTTATATTTATTACCGTTTAGTGTTTACTACTTTTTGTGTTGAACTCGTTTAAGTTATCAGAAAGAGTAATGATTTTATTTGGATGCATTTTCTATCATTGTGTATTTACAACACTCTTCTGTCGATGCATCTGGATAGTCTGTGTAAATGATGTTGGTTTTCTACCTGATTATCATACAGTTCCAATTACTTTGACCTCTTTTCAACTTGCTTTAGACCAATGTTGAAAACATTGGATCTTAAGGAAGGGGGAATGTAACGGACAGTACTTTCAGTACTTTGATTTTTTTAGGCTGCATGCTTTTCATGTGTAACCACTCTCACTCTGGGTATGTAAGGCAGTGTTTTAGCTCTGTTCTGCCCAGTTGCTAACTAGCTCTAAAGGTGACTTTTACCTAACAGCAAACCTGCACTGAGCCTTCTTTTCTCTCTCTCTCTGACTATTTCTATCTTATCTTTTCTAATTCATTACATAGACCAGAGAAATTTAAAAGTAGTAATAAAATGTAAATCAAAATAGCTTTGGTTTTTTTCTGCATTCTATCCTTCTCGAACCTGGCCAAGCCGGTTACACATTCAATATGCTAAGATGATCAATGGACAGTGAGAAACAGAAAATAGTGTCACAAGTGAATAAAAACTAGACTGGCAACTCTGTCAGTAGCAACTGCCTCCTACTGCATAAATCAAAAACAACTATATTTTTACTTTGTATCTATTCATACGGTGACAAGTAGCCCAGTTTCGATCACTACTGACTCATACGTGCCATTTACGCACCTGCCAAAAACACAAAAATTGACTTACAGCACTTACAAAAGCAACTGATAGCTGTTGCGTAAGTCGAATATGGCAAATCAATTTTTCCCTTTTCTCGGGCCGTTTAATTGGTTTTCATGGCTATTCCACACATACGTAATTGGTACGTGCTGCGGGAAAGCTTAAAATCAACTCGCGAGTCTTTCGGAGGCAACTGATAACTGTTGCAGAAATCAAAGAAAGGGAACCAAATTATTCACTTTTCCTTTACTAGGGCCATTCTATGAAAGATTAAATCCATTTTGGTGACCGTGTAAGTCATAAGTTGATTTTATGTTTTCGCACGTACATCACCATTAAGCGCCGCGCGAAATCATAAAAAAGGACTCGGAACACTTTCTGTAGCAGACGACACTTGTTGCAAAAGTCAAACAAATGGAACCAAGCTTTTCCTTTTCTCTTATTTGTGCCACAGAAATAAGGAATCGGTTTCGCTTTTTACTCCTCACATACAGCACCATTAACCGCTACAGGAAAACTTAAAGTCGACTTGAGACACTTTCGGAAGCAACCGCTCCTGTTGCATGAACTTTTAAGGAAAAAGAAAACTGACTTTTTCCCAGACCTTTTCTCTTAAAAACATAAAACATGAATTAATTTTCACAACTACCCACTTGTACCTGGCAGTTTTACGTGCCGTGCCGAAACAGCCATGCGCGCCATTTGCACGCATGCAAAGACGTAAAAGATGTAACGTGATACCAAAATTTTCCCATCAGAAACTCTTATTCATGTTTGAAGTATGTAGAAATTGGGCAATAAAATACAATTAGATGTAAGAATAACTAATAATAGAAATGAAAAAAATAATAAAATAAATAAAATGGCAAGGCTGAGGATCGAACATTTGACCATCAGGACCTAAAAATGCAAGTGGGCAGCAGTCTGACCCACTGCACTATACAAGCATTTGAATATGACCTGAAAAATTAACCTATATATATACTAGCCCCCTAACCCCTTCCACAAGGTGACGTCACAGGATTTCCAAGATGGCGCCCAAAATGGCGCCTAAAATGAACCCAATCATAACAGAGAACAAAAAAACGACAAACAAGTGGATTTAAGGTCTTCTTTAAAGGCTGATATGTAGTCCTAGGCAAAGTGCTATGCATGCACCATCCACACATGCCAGAATTCGCCGACAATGGGCGAAAATTTAAGAAAACAGAGTAGCAGAAGACCTTGTAGTGGTGTTTTTCAAGCACCTACCCACGGTTCACTCCCCTTGATTCGATTTGCTTTTCTAGTTGAGGCCAGCTTCCATACTGCACACTGATACATTCAATATGCTAAGATGATCAATGGACAGTGAGAAACAGAAAATAGTGTCACAAGTGAATAAAAACTAGACTGGCAACTCTGTCAGTAGCAACTGCCTCCTACTGCATAAATCAAAAACAACTATATTTTTACTTTGTATCTATTCATACGGTGACAAGTAGCCCAGTTTCGATGACTACCGACTCATACGTGCCATTTACGCACCTGCCAAAAACACAAAAAATTCACTTACAGCACTTACAAAAGCAACTGATAGCTGTTGCGTAAGTCGAATATGGCAAATCAATTTTTCCCTTTTCTCGGGCCGTTTAATTGGTTTTCATGGCTATTCCACACATACGTAATTGGTACGTGCTGCGGGAAAGCTTAAAATCAACTCGCGAGTCTTTCGCAGGCAACTGATACCTGTTGCAGAAATCAAAGAAAGGGAACCAAATTATTCACTTTTCCTTTACTAGGGCCATTCTATGAAAGATTAAATCCATTTTGGTGACCGTGTAAGTCATAAGTTGATTTTAGGTTTTCGCACGTACATCACCATTAAGCGCCGCGCGAAATCATAAAAAAGGACTCAGAACACTCTCTGTAGCTGACGACACTTGTTGCAAAAGTCAAACAAATGGAACCAAGCTTTTCCTTTTCTCTTACTTGTGCCACAGAAATAAGGAATCGGTTTTGCTTTTTACCCCTCACATACAGCACCATTAACCGCTACAGGAAAACTTAAAGTCGACTTGAGACACTTTCGGAATCAACCGTTCCTGTTGCATGAACTTTTAAGGAAAAAGAAAACTGACTTTTTCCCAGACCTTTTCTCTTAAAAACATAAAACATGAATTAATTTTGACAACTACCCGCTTGTACCTGGCAGTTTTACGCGCCGTGCCGAAACAGCCATGCGCGCCATTTGCACGCATGCAAAGACGTAAAAGATGTAACGTTATACCAAAATTTTCCCATCAAAAACTCTTTTTCATGTTTGAAGTATGTAGAAATTGGGCAATAAAATACAATTAGATGTAAGAATAACTAAAAATAGAAATGAAAAAAATAATAAAATAATTAAAATGGCAAGGCTGAGGATCGAACATTTGACCATCAGGACCTAAAAATGCAAGTGGGCAGCGGTCTGACCCACTGCACTATACAAGCATTTGAATATGACCTGAAAAATTAACCTATATATATACTAGCCCCCTAACCCCTCCCACAAGGTGACGTCACAGGATTTCCAAGATGGCGCCCTAAATGGCTCCAATCATAACAGAGAACCAAAAAACGACAAACAAGTGGAATTAAGGTCTTCTTTAAAGGCTGATATGTAGTCCTAGGCAAAGTGCTATGCATGCACCATCCACACATGCCAGAATTCGCCGACAATGGGCGAAAATTTAAAAAAACAGAGTAGCAGAAGACCTTGTAGTGGTGTTTTTCAAGCACCTATCCAGGGTTCACTCCCCTTGATTCGATTTGCTTTTCTAGTTGAGGCCAGCTTCCATACTGCACACTGATACATTCAATATGCTAAGATGATCAATGGACAGTGAGAAACAGAAAATAGTGTCACAAGTGAATAAAAACTAGACTAGAACTTTTAAGGAAAAAGAAAACTGACTTTTTCCCAGTCCTTTTCTCTTAAAAACATAAAACATGAATTAATTTTGACAACTACCCGCTTGTACCTGGCAGTTTTACGTGCCGTGCTGAAACAGCCATGCGCGCCATTTGCGCGCATGCAAAGATGTAAAAGATGTAACGTGATACCCAAATTTTCCCATCAGAAACTCTTATTCATTTTTGAAGTATGTAGAAATTGGACAATAAAATACAATTAGATGTAAGAATAACTACTAATATAAATGAAAAAAATAATAAAATAAATAAAATGGCAAGGCTGAGGATCGAACATTTGACCATCAGGACCTAAAAATGCAAGTGGGCAGCAGTCTGACCCACTGCACTATACAAGCAGTTGAATATGACCTGAAAAATTAACCTATATATATATATATATATACTAGCCCCCTAACCCCTCCCACAAGGTGACGTCACAGGATTTCCAAGATGGCGCCCAAAATGGCGCCTAAAATGACCCCAATCATAACAGAGAACAAAAAAAACGACAAACAAGTGGATTTAAGGTCTTCTTTAAAGGCTGATATGTAGTCCTAGGCAAAGTGCTATGCATGCACCATCCACATATGCCAGAATTCGCCGACAATGGGCGAAAATTTAACAAAACAGAGTAGCAGAAGACCTTGTAGTGGTGTTTTTCAAGCACCTACCCAGGTTTCACTCCCCTTGATTCGATTTGCTTTTCTAGTTGAGGCCAGCTTCCATACTGCACACTGATACATTCAATATGCTAAGATGATCAATGGACAGTGAGAAACAGAAATAAGTGTCACAAGTGAATAAAAACTAGACTGGCAACTCTGTCAGTAGCAACTGCCTCCTACTGCATAAATGAAAAAGAACTATATTTTTACTTTGTATCTATTCATACGGTGACAAGTAGCCCAGTTTCGATCACTACCGACTCATACGTGCCATTTACGCACCTGCCAAAAACACAAAAAATTGACTTACAGCACTTACAAAAGCAACTGATAGCTGTTGCGTAAGTCGAATATGGCAAATCAATTTTTCCCTTTTCTCGGGCTGTTTAATTGGTTTTCATGGCTATTCCACACATACGTAATTGGTACGTGCTGCGGGAAAGCTTAAAATCAACTCGCGAGTCTTTCGGAGGCAACTGATACCTGTTGCAGAAATCAAAGAAAGGGAACCAAATTATTCACTTTTCCTTTACTAGGGCCATTCTATGAAAGATTAAATCCATTTTGGTGACCGTGTAAGTCATAAGTTGATTTTATGTTTTTTCACGTACATCACCATTAAGCGCCGCGCGAAATCATAAAAAAGGACTCGGAACACTTTCTGTAGCAGACGACACTTGTTGCAAAATTCAAACGAATCGAACCAAGCTTTTCCTTTTCTCTTACTTGTGCCACAGAAATAAGGAATCGGTTTCGCTTTTTACCCCTCACATACAGCACCATTAACCGCTACAGGAAAACTTAAAGTTGACTTGAGACACTTTCGGAAGCAACCGTTCCTGTTGCATGAACTTTTAGGGAAAAAGAAAACTGACTTTTTCCCAGACCTTTTCTCTTAAAAACATAAAACATGAATTAATTTTGACAACTACCCGCTTGTACCTGGCAGTTTTATGTGCCGTGCCGAAACAGCCATGCGCGCCATTTGCGCGCATGCAAAGACGTAAAAGATGTAACGTGATACCCAAATTTTCCCATCAGAAACTCTTATTCATGTTTGATGTGGAAATTGGGCAATAAAATACAATTAGATGTAAGAATAACTAATAATAGAAATGAAAAAAATAATAAAATAAATAAAATGGCAAGTCTGAGGATCGAACATTTGACCATCAGGACCCAAAAATGCAAGTGGGCTGCAGTCTGACCCACTGCACTATACAAGCAGTTGAATATGACCTGAAAAATTAACCTATATATATACTAGCCCCCTAACCCCTTCCACAAAGTGACGTCACAGGATTTCCAAGATGGCGCCTAAAATGACCCCAAATTAACAGAGAACAAAAAAACGACAAACAAGTGGATTTAAGGTCTTCTTTAAAGGCTGATATGTAGTCCTAGGCAAAGTGCTATGCATGCACCATCCACACATGCCAGAATTCGCCGACAATGGGCGAAAATTTAAGAAAACAGAGTAGCAGAAGACCTTGTAGTGGTGTTTTTCAAGCACCTACCCACGGTTCACTCCCCTTGATTCGATTTGCTTTTCTAGTTGAGGCCAGCTTCCATACTGCACACTGATACATTCAATATGCTAAGATGATCAATGGACAGTGAGAAACAGAAAATAGTGTCACAAGTGAATAAAAACTAGACTGGCAACTCTGTCAGTAGCAACTGCCTCCTACTGCATAAATCAAAAACAACTATATTTTTACTTTGTATCTATTCATACGGTGACAAGTAGCCCAGTTTCGATGACTACCTACTCATACATGCCATTTACGCACCTGCCAAAAACACAAAAAATTGACTTACAGCACTTACAAAAGCAACTGATAGCTGTTGCGTAAGTCGAATATGGCAAATCAATTTTTCCCTTTTCTCTGACCGTCTAATTGGTTTTCATGCCTATTCCACACATATGTAATTGGTACGTCCTGCGGGAAAGCTTAAAATCAACTCACGAGTCTTTCGGAGGCAACTAATACCTGTTCCAGAAATCAAAGAAAGGGAACCAAATTATTCACTTTTCCTTTACTAGGGCCATTCTATGAAAGATTAAATCCATTTTGGTGACCGTGTAAGTCATAAGTTGATTTTATGTTTTCGCACGTACATCCCCATTAAGCGCCGCGCGAAATCATAAAAAGGACATGGGACACTTTCTGTAGTAGATGACACTTGTTGCAAAAAGTCAAACAAATGGAACCAAGCTTTTCCTTTTCTCTTACTTGTGCCACAGAAATAAGGAATCGGTTTCGCTTTTTACCCCTCACATACAGCACCATTAACCGCTACAGGAAAACTTAAAGTCGACTTGAGACCCTTTCGGAAGCAATCGTTCCTGTTGCATGAACGTTTAAGGAAAAAGAAAACTGACTTTTTCCCAGAACTTTTCTCTTAAAAACATAAAACATGAATTAATTTTGACAACTACCCGCTTGTACCTGGCAGTTTTACGTGCCGTGCCGAAACAGCCATGCGCGCCATTGCACGCATGCAAAGACGTAAAAGATGTAACGTGATACCCAAATTTTCCCATCAGAAACTCTTATTCATGTTTGAAGTATGTAGAAATTGGGCAATAAAATACAATTAGATGTAAGAATAACTAATAATAGAAATGAAAAAAATAATAAAATAAATAAAATGGCAAGGCTGAGGATCGAACATTTGACCATCAGGACCTAAAAATGCAAGTGGGCAGCAGTCTGACCCACTGCACTATACAAGCAGTTGAATATGACCTGAAAAATTAACCTATATATATACTAGCCCCCTAACCCATTCCACAAGGTGACGTCACACGATTTCCAAGATGGCGCCCAAAATGGCGCCTAAAATGACCCCAATCATAACAGAGAACAAAAAAACGACAAACAAGTGGATTTAAGGTCTTCTTTAAAGGCTGATATGTAGTCCTAGGCAAAGTGCTATGCATGCACTATCCACACATGCCAGAATTCGCCGACAATGGGCGAACATTTAAGAAAACAGAGTGGCAGAAGACCTTGTAGTGGTGTTTTTCAAGCACCTACCCAGGGTTCACTCCTTTTGATTCGATTTGCTTTTCTAGTTGAGGCCAGCTTCCATACTGCACACTGATACATTCAATATGCTAAGATGATCAATGGACAGTGAGAAACAGAAAATAGTGTCACAAGTGAATAAAAACTAGACTGGCAACTCTGTCAGTAGCAACTGCCTCCTACTGCATAAATCAAAAAGAACTATATTTTTACTTTGTATCTATTCATACGGTGACAAGTAGCCCAGTTTCGATGACTACCGACTCATACGTGCCATTTACGCACCTGCCAAAAACACAAAAAATTCACTTACAGCACTTACAAAAGCAACTGATAGCTGTTGCGTAAGTCGAATATGGCAAATCAATTTTTCCCTTTTCTCGGACCGTTTAATTGGTTTTCATGGCTATTCCACACATACGTAATTGATACGTGCTGCGGGAAAGCTTAAAATCAACTCGCGAGTCTTTCAGAGGCAACTGATACCTGTTGCAGAAATCAAAGAAAGGGAACCAAATTATTCACTTTTCCTTTACTAGGGCCATTCTATGAAAGATTAAATCCATTTTGGTGACCGTGTAAGTCATAAATTGATTTTAGGTTTTCGCACGTACATCACCATTAAGCGCCGCGCGAAATCATAAAAAAGGACTCGGAACACTTTCTGTAGCAGACGACACTTGTTGCAAAAGTCAAACAAATGGAACCAAGCTTTTCCTTTTCTCTTACTTGTGCCACAGAAATAAGGAATCGGTTTCGCTTTTTACCCCTCACATACAGCACCATTAACCGCTACAGGAAAACTTAAAGTCAACTTGAGACATTTTCGGAAGCAACCATTCCTGTTGCATGAACTTTTAAGGAAAAAGAAAACTGACTTTTTCCCAGACCTTTTCCCTTAAAAACATAAAACATGAATTAATTTTGACAACTACCCGCTTGTACCTGGCAGTTTTACGTGCCATGCCGAAACAGCCATGCACGCCATTTGCGCGCATGCAAAGACGTAAAAGATGTAACGTGATACCAAAATTTTCCCATCAGAAACTCTTATTCATGTTTGAAGTATGTAGAAATTGGGCAATAAAATACAATTAGATGTAAGAATAACTAATAATAGAAATGAAAAAAATAATAAAATAAATAAAATAGCAAGGCTGAGGATCAAACATTTGACCATCAGGACCTAAAAATGCAAGTGGGCAGCAGTCTGACCCACTGCACTATAAAAGCAGTTGAATATGACCTGAAAAATTAACCTATATATATACTAGCCCCCTAACCCATTCCACAAGGTGACGTCACACGATTTCCAAGATGGCGCCCAAAATGGCGCCTAAAATGACCCCAATCATAACAGAGAACAAAAAAACGACAAACAAGTGGATTTAAGGTCTTCTTTAAAGGCTGATATGTAGTCCTAGGCAAAGTGCTATGCATGCACCATCCACACATGCCAGAATTCGCCGACAATGGGCGAAAATTTAAGAAAACAGAGTAGCAGAAGACCTTGTAGTGGTGTTTTTCAAGCACCTACCCACGGTTCACTCCCCTTGATTCGATTTGCTTTTCTAGTTGAGGCCAGCTTCCATACTGCACACTGATACATTCAATATGCTAAGATGATCAATGGATAGTGAGAAACAGAAAATAGTGTCACAAGTGAATAAAAACTAGACTGGCAACTCTGTCAGTAGCAACTGCCTCCTACTGCATAAATCAAAAAGAACTATATTTTTACTTTGTTTCTATTCATACGGTGACAAGTAGCCCAGTTTCGATGACTACCGACTCATACATGCCATTTACGCACCTGCCAAAAACACAAAAAATTGACTTACAGCACTTACAAAAGCAACTGATAGCTGTTGCGTAAGTCAAATATGGCAAATCAATTTTTCCCTTTTCTCGGACCGTTTAATTGGTTTTCATGGCTATTCCACACATACGTAATTGGTACGTGCTGCGGGAAAGCTTAAAATCAACTCGCGAGTCTTTCGGAGGCAACTGATACCTGTTGCAGAAATTAAAGAAAGGGAACCAAATTATTCACTTTTCCTTTACTAGGGCCATTCTATGAAAGATTAAATCCATTTTGGCGACCGTGTAAGTCATAAGTTGATTTTAGGTTTTCGCACGTACATCACCATTAAGCGCCGCGCGAAATCATAAAAAAGGACTCGGAACACTTTCTGTAGCAGACGACACTTGTTGCAAAAGTTAAACAAATGGAACCAAGCTTTTCCTTTTCTCTTACTTGTGCCACAGAAATAAGGAATCGGTTTCGCTTTTTACCCCTCACATACAGCACCATTAACCGCTACAGGAAAACTTAAAGTCGACTTGAGACACTTTCGGAAGCAACCGTTCCTGTTGCATGAACTTTTAAGGAAAAAGAAAACTGACTTTTTCCCAGAACTTTTCTCTTAAAAACATAAAACATGAATTAATTTTGACAACTACCCGCTTGTACCTGGCAGTTTTACGTGCCGTGCCGAAACAGCCATGCGCACCATTTGCGTGCATGCAAAGACGTAAAAGATGTAACGTGATACCAAAATTTTCCCATCAGAAACTCTTATTCATGTTTGAAGTATGTAGAAATTGGGCAATAAAATACAATTAGATGTAAGAATAACTAATAATAGAAATGAAAAAAATAATGAAATAAATCAAATGGCAAGGCTGAGGATCGAACATTTGACCATCAGGACCTAAAAATGCAAGTGGGCAGCAGTCTGACCCACTGCACTATACAAGCAGTTGAATATGACCTGAAAAATTAACCTATATATATACCAGCCCCCTAACCCCTTCCACAAGGTGACGTCACAGGATTTCCAAGATGGCGCCCGAAATGGCGCCTAAAATCACCCCAATCATAACAGAGAACAAAGAAACGACAAACAAGTGGATTTAAGGTCTTCTTTAAAGGCTGATATGTAGTCCTAGGCAAAGTGCTATGCATGCACCATCCACACATGCCAGAATTCGCCGACAATGGGCGAAAATTTAAGAAAACAGAGTAGAAGAAGACCTTGTAGTGGTGTTTTTCAAGCACCTACCCACGGTTCACTCCCCTTGATTCGATTTGCTTTTCTAGTTGAGGCCAGTTTCCATACTGCACACTGATACATTCAATATGCTAAGATGATCAATGGACAGTGAGAAACAGAAAATAGTGTCACAAGTGAAGAAAAACTAGACTGGCAACTCTGTCAGTAGCAACTGCCTCCTACTGCATAAATCAAAAACAACTATATTTTTACTTTGTATCTATTCATACGGTGACAAGTAGCCCAGTTTCGATGACTACCGACTCATACGTGCCATTTACGCACCTGCCAAAAACAAAAAAAATTCACTTACAGCACTTACAAAAGCAACTGATAGCTGTTGCGTAAGTCGAATATGGCAAATCAATTTTTCCCTTTTCTCGGGCCATTTAATTGGTTTTCATGGCTATTCCACACATATGTAATTGGTACGTGCTGCCGGAAAGCTTAAAATCAACTCGCGAGTCTTTCGGAGGCAACTGATACCTGTTGCAGAAATCAAAGAAAGGGAACCAAATTATTCACTTTTCCTTTACTAGGGCCATTCTATGAAAGATTAAATCCATTTTGGTGACCATGTAAGTCATAAGTTGATTTTATGTTTTCGCACGTACATCACCATTAAGCGCCGCGCGAAATCATAAAAAAGGACTCGGAACACTTTCTGTAGCAGCCGACACTTGTTGCAAAAGTCAAACAAATGGAACCAAGCTTTTCCTTTTCTCTTACTTGTGCCACAGAAATAAGGAATCGGTTTCGCTTTTTACCCCTCACATACAGCACCATTAACCGCTACAGGAAAACTTAAAGTCGACTTGAGACACTTTCGGAAGCAACCGTTCCTGTTGCATGAACTTTTAAGGAAAAAGAAAACTGACTTTTTCCCAGACCTTTTCTCTTAAAAACATAAAACATGAATTAATTTTCACAACTACCCGCTTGTACCTGGCAGTTTTACGTGCCGTTCCGAAACAGCCATGTGCGCCATTTGCGCGAATGCAAAGACGTAAAAGATGTAACGTGATACCCAAATTTTCCCATCAGAAACTCTTATTCATGTTTGAAGTATGTAGAAATTGGGCAATAAAATACAATTAGATGTAAGAATAACTAATAATAGAAATGAAAAAAATAATAAAATAAATCAAATGGCAAGGCTGAGCATCGAACATTTGACCATCAGGACCTAAAAATGCAAGTGGGCAGCAGTCTGACCCACTGCACTATACAAGCAGTTGAATATGACCTGAAAAATTAACCTATATATATACTAGCCCCCTAACCCCTTCCACAAGGTGACGTCACAGGATTTCCAAGATGGCGCCCAAATTGGCGCCTAAAATGACCCCAATCATAACAGAGAACAAAAAAACGACAAACAAGTGGATTTAAGGTCTTCTTTAAAGGCTGATATGTAGTCCTAGGCAAAGTGCTATGCATGCACCATCCATACATGCCAGAATTCGCCGACAATGGGCGAAAATTTAAGAAAACAGAGTAGCAGAAGACCTTGTAGTGGTGTTTTTCAAGCACCTACCCAGGGTTCACTCCCCTTGATTCGATTTGCTTTTCTAGTTGAGGCCAGCTTCCATACTGCACACTGATACATTCAATATGCTAAGATGATCAATGGACAGTGAGAAACAGAAAATAGTGTCACAAGTGAATAAAAACTAGACTGGCAACTCTGTCAGTAGCAACTGCCTCCTACTGCATAAATAAAAAACAACTATATTTTTACTTTGTATCTATTCATACGGTGACAAGTAGCCCAGTTTTGATGACTACCGACTCATACGTGCCATTTACGCACCTGCCAAAAACACAAAAAATTAACTTACAGCACTTACAAAAGCAACTGATAGCTGTTGTGTAAGTCGAATATGGCAAATCAATTTTTCCCTTTTCTCGGGCCGTTCAATTGGTTTTCATGGCTATTCCACACATACGTAATTGGTACGTGCTGCGGGAAAGCTTAAAATCAACTCGCGAGTCTTTCGGAGGCAACTGATACCTGTTGCAGAAATCAAAGAAAGGGAACCAAATTATTCACTTTTCCTTTACTAGGGCCATTCTATGAAAGATTAAATCCATTTTGGTGACCGTGTAAGTCATAAGTTGATTTTATGTTTTTGCACCTACATCAACATTAAGCGCCGCGCGAAATCATAAAAAAGGACTCGGAACACTTTCTGTAGCAGACGACACTTGTTGCAAAAGTCAAACAAATGGAACCAAGCTTTTCCTTTTCTCTTACTTGTGCCACAGAAATAAGGAATCGGTTTCGCTTTTTACCCCTCACATACAGCACCATTAACCGCTACAGGAAAACTTAAAGTAGACTTGAGACAATTTCGGAAGCAACCGTTCCTGTTGCATGAACTTTTAAGGAAAAAGAAAACTGACGTTTTCCCAGACCTTTTCTCTTAAAAACAAAACATGAATTAATTTTGACAACTACCCGCTTGTACCTGGCAGTTTTACGTGCCGTGCCAAAACAGCCATGTGCGCCATTTGCTCGCATGCAAAGACGTAAAAGATGTAACGTGATACCAATATTTTCCCATCAGAAACTCTTATTCATGTTTGAAGTATGTAGAAATTGGGCAATAAAATACAATTAGATGTAAGAATAACTAATAATAGAAATGAAAAAAATAATAAAATAAATAAAATGGCAAGGCTGAGGATCGAACATTTGACCATCAGGACCTAAAAATGCAAGTGGGCAGCAGTATGACCCATTGCACTATACAAGCAGTTGAATATGACCTGAAAAATTAACCTATATATATACTAGCCCCCTAACCCCTTCCACAAGGTGACGTCACAGGATTTCCAAAATGGCGCCCAAAATGGCGCCTAAAATGACCCCAATCATAACAGAGAACAAAAAAACGACAAACAAGTGGATTTAAGGTCTTCTTTAAAGGCTGATATGTAGTCCTAGGCAAAGTGCTATGCATGCACCATCCACACATGCCAGAATTCGCCGACAATGGGCGAAAATTTAAGAAAACAGAGTAGCAGAAGACCTTGTAGTGGTGTTTTTCAAGCACCTACCCAGGGTTCACTCCCCTTGATTCGATTTGCTTTTCTAGTTGAGGCCAGCTTCCATACTGCACACTGATACATTCAATATGCTAAGATGATCAATGGACAGTGAGAAACAGAAAATAGTGTCACAAGTGAAGAAAAACTAGACTGGCAACTCTGTCAGTAGCAACTGCCTCCTACTGCATAAATCAAAAACAACTATATTTTTACTTTGTATCTATTCATACGGTGACAAGTAGCCCAGTTTCGATGACTACCGACTCATACGTGCCATTTACGCACCTGCCAAAAACAAAAAAAATTGACTTACAGCACTTACAAAAGCAACTGATAGCTGTTGCGTAAGTCGAATATGGCAAATCAATTTTTCCCTTTTCTCAGGCCATTTAATTGGTTTTCATGGCTATTCCACACATATGTAATTGGTACGTGCTGCCGGAAAGCTTAAAATCAACTCGCGAGTCTTTCGGAGGCAACTGATACCTGTTGCAGAAATCAAAGAAAGGGAACCAAATTATTCACTTTTCCTTTACTAGGGCCATTCTATGAAAGATTAAATCCATTTTGGTGACCATGTAAGTCATAAATTGATTTTATGTTTTCGCACGTACATCACCATTAAGCGCCGCGCGAAATCATAAAAAAGGACTCGGAACACTTTCTGTAGCAGCCGACACTTGTTGCAAAAGTCAAACAAATGGAACCAAGCTTTTCCTTTTCTCTTACTTGTGCCACAGAAATAAGGAATCGGTTTCGCTTTTTACCCCTCACATACAGCACCATTAACCGCTACAGGAAAACTTAAAGTCGACTTGAGACACTTTCGGAAGCAACCGTTCCTGTTGCATGAACTTTTAAGGAAAAAGAAAACTGACTTTTTCCCAGACCTTTTCTCTTAAAAACATAAAACATGAATTAATTTTCACAACTACCCGCTTGTACCTGGCAGTTTTACGTGCCGTTCCGAAACAGCCATGTACGCCATTTGTGCGAATGCAAAGACGTAAAAGATGTAACGTGATACCCAAATTTTCCCATCAGAAACTCTTATTCATGTTTGAAGTATGTAGAAATTGGGCAATAAAATACAATTAGATGTAAGAATAACTAATAATAGAAATGAAAAAAATAATAAAATAAATCAAATGGCAAGGCTGAGCATCGAACATTTGACCATCAGGTCCTAAAAATGCAAGTGGGCAGCAGTCTGACCCACTGCACTATACAAGCAGTTGAATATGACCTGAAAAATTAACCTATATATATACTAGCCCCCTAACCCCTTCCACAAGGTGACGTCACAGGATTTCCAAGATGGCGCCCAAAATGGCGCCTAAAATGACCCCAATCATAACAGAGAACAAAAAAACGACAAACAAGTGGATTTAAGGTCTTCTTTAAAGGCTGATATGTAGTCCTAGGCAAAGTGCTATGCATGCACCATCCACACATGCCAGAATTCGCCGACAATGGGCGAACATTTAAGAAAACAGAGTAGCAGAAGACCTTGTAGTGGTGTTTTTCAAGCACCTACCCACGGTTCACTCCCCTTGATTCGATTTGCTTTTCTAGTTGAGGCCAGCTTCCATACTGCACACTGATACATTCAATATGCTAAGATGATCAATGGACAGTGAGAAACAGAAAATAGTGTCACAAGTGAATAAAAACTAGACTGGCAACTCTGTCAGTAGCAACTGCCTCCTACTGCATAAATCAAAAACAACTATATTTTTACTTTGTATCTATTCATACGGTGACAAGTAGCCCAGTTTCGATGACTACCGACTCATACGTGCCATTTACGCACCTGCCAAAAACACAAAAAATTAACTTACAGCACTTACAAAAGCAACTGATAGCTGTTGCGTAAGTCGAATATGGCAAATCAATTTTTCCCTTTTCTCGGGCCGTTTAATTGGTTTTCATGGCTATTCCACACATACGTAATTGGTACGTGCTGCGGGAAAGCTTAAAATCAACTCGCGAGTCTTTCGGAGGCAACTGATACCTGTTGCAGAAATCAAAGAAAGGGAACCAAATTATTCACTTTTCCTTTACTAGGGCCATTCTATGAAAGATTAAATCCATTTTGGTGACCGTGTAAGTCATAAGTTGATTTTATGTTTTCGCACGTACATCACCATTAAGCGCCGCACGAAATCATAAAAAAGGACTCGGAACACTTTCTGTAGCAGACGACACTTGTTGCAAAAGTCAAACAAATGGAACCAAGCTTTTCCTTTTCTCTTACTTGTGCCACAGAAATAAGGAATCGGTTTCGCTTTTTACCCCTCACATACAGCACCATTAACCGCTACAGGAAAACTTAAAGTAGACTTGAGACAATTTCGGAAGCAACCGTTCCTGTTGCATGAACTTTTAAGGAAAAAGAAAACTGACGTTTTCCCAGACCTTTTCTCTTAAAAACAAAACATGAATTAATTTTGACAACTACCCGCTTGTACCTGGCAGTTTTACGTGCCGTGCCAAAACAGCCATGTACGCCATTTGCTCGCATGCAAAGACGTAAAAGATGTAACGTGATACCAATATTTTCCCATCAGAAACTCTTATTCATGTTTGAAGTATGTAGAAATTGGGCAATGAAATACAATTAGATGTAAGAATAACTAATAATAGAAATGAAAAAAATAATAAAATAAATAAAATGGCAAGGCTGAGGATCGAACATTTGACCATCAGGACCTAAAAATGCAAGTGGGCAGCAGTCTGACCCACTGCACTATACAAGCAGTTGAATATGACCTGAAAAATTAACCTATATATATACCAGCCCACTAACCCCTTCCACAAGGTGACGTCACAGGATTTCCAAAATGGCGCCCAAAATGGCGCCTAAAATGACCCCAATCATAACAGAGAACAAAAAAACGACAAACAAGTGGATTTAAGGTCTTCTTTAAAGGCTGATATGTAGTCCTAGGCAAAGTGCTATGCATGCACCATCCACACATGCCAGAATTCGCCGACAATGGGCGAAAATTTCAGAAAACAGAGTAGCAGAAGACCTTGTAGTGGTGTTTTTCAAGCACCTACCCACGGTTCACTCCCCTTGATTCGATTTGCTTTTCTAGTTGAGGCCAGCTTCCATACTGCACACTGATACATTCAATATGCTAAGATGATCAATGGACAGTGAGAAACAGAAAATAGTGTCACAAGTGAAGAAAAACTAGACTGGCAACTCTGTCAGTAGCAACTGCCTCCTACTGCATAAATCAAAAACAACTATATTTTTACTTTGTATCTATTCATACGGTGACAAGTAGCCCAGTTTCGATGACTACCGACTCATACGTGCCATTTACGCACCTGCCAAAAACACAAAAAATTGACTTACAGCACTTACAAAAGCAACTGATAGCTGTTGCATAAGTCGAATATGGCAAATCAATTTTTCCCTTTTCTCGGGCCGTTTAATTGGTTTTCATGGCTATTCCACACATACGTAATTGGTACATGCTGCGGGAAAGCTTAAAATCAACTCGCGAGTCTTTCGGAGGCAACTGATACCTGTTGCAGAAATCAAAGAAAGGGAACCAAATTATTCACTTTTCCTTTACTAGGGCCATTCTATGAAAGATTAAATCCATTTTGGTGACCGTGTAAGTCATAAGTTGATTTTATGTTTTCGCACGTACATCACCATTAAGCGCCGCACGAAATCATAAAAAAGGACTCGGAACACTTTCTGTAGCAGACGACACTTGTTGCAAAAGTCAAACAAATGGAACCAAGCTTTTCCTTTTCTCTTACTTGTGCCACAGAAATAAGGAATCGGTTTCGCTTTTTACCCCTCACATACAGCACCATTAACCGCTACAGGAAAACTTAAAGTAGACTTGAGACAATTTCGGAAGCAACCGTTCCTGTTGCATGAACTTTTAAGGAAAAAGAAAACTGACGTTTTCCCAGACCTTTTCTCTTAAAAACAAAACATGAATTAATTTTGACAACTACCCGCTTGTACCTGGCAGTTTTACGTGCCGTGCCAAAACAGCCATGTACGCCATTTGCTCGCATGCAAAGACGTAAAAGATGTAACGTGATACCAATATTTTCCCATCAGAAACTCTTATTCATGTTTGAAGTATGTAGAAATTGGGCAATGAAATACAATTAGATGTAAGAATAACTAATAATAGAAATGAAAAAAATAATAAAATAAATAAAATGGCAAGGCTGAGGATCGAACATTTGACCATCAGGTACTAAAAATGCAAGTGGGCAGCAATCTGACCCACTGCACTATACAAGCAGTTGAATATGACCTGAAAAATTAACCTATATATACACCAGCACCCTAACCCATTCCACAAGGTGACGTCACAGGATTTCCAACATGGCGCCCAAAATGGCGCCTAAAATGACCCCAATCATAACAGAGAACAAAAAAACGACAAACAAGTGGATTTAAGGTCTTCTTTAAAGGCTGATATGTAGTCCTAGGCAAAGTGCTATGCATGCACCATCCACACATGCCAGAATTCGCCGACAATGGGCGAAAATTTCAGAAAACAGAGTAGCAGAAGACCTTGTAGTGGTGTTTTTCAAGCACCTACCCAGGGTTCACTCCCCTTGATTCGATTTGCTTTTCTAGTTTAGGCCAGCTTCCATACTGCACACTGATACATTCAATATGCTAAGATGATCAATGGACAGTGAGAAACAGAAAATAGTGTCACAAGTGAAGAAAAACTAGACTGGCAACTCTGTCAGTAGCAACTGCCTCCTACTGCATAAATCAAAAACAACTATATTTTTACTTTGTATCTATTCATACGGTGACAAGTAGCCCAGTTTCGATGACTACCGACTCATACGTGCCATTTACGCACCTGCCAAAAACACAAAAAATTGACTTACAGCACTTACAAAAGCAACTGATAGCTGTTGGGTAAGTCGAATATGGCAAATCAATTTTTCCCTTTTCTCGGGCCATTTAATTGGTTTTCATGGCTATTCCACACATATGTAATTGGTACGTGCTGCGGGAAAGCTTAAAATCAACTCGCGAGTCTTTCGGAGGCAACTGATACCTGTTGCAGAAATCAAAGAAAGGGAACCAAATTATTCACTTTTCCTTTACTAGGGCCATTCTATGAAAGATTAAATCCATTTTGGTGACCGTGTAAGTCATAAGTTGATTTTATGTTTTCGCACGTACATCACCATTAAGCGCCGCGCGAAATCATCAAAAAGGACTCGGAACACTTTCTGTAGCAGACGACACTTGTTGCAAAAGTCAAACAAATGGAACCAAGCTTTTCCTTTTCTCTTACTTGTGCCACAGAAATAAGGAATCGGTTTTGCTTTTTACCCCTCACATACAGCACCATTAACCACTACAGGAAAACTTAAAGTCGACTTGAGACACTTTCGAAAGCAACCGTTCCTGTTGCATGAACTTTTAAGGAAAAAGAAAACTGACTTTTTCCCAGACCTTTTCTCTTAAAAACATAAAACATGAATTAATTTTGACAACTACCCGCTTGTACCTGGCAGTTTTAAGTGCCGTGCCGAAACAGCCATGCGTGCCATTTGCGAGCATGCAAAGACGTAAAAGATGTAACGTGATACCCAAATTTTCCCATCAGAAACTCTTATTCATGTTTGAAGTATGTAAAAATTGGGCAATAAAATACAATTAGATGTAAGAGTAACTAATAATAGAAATGAAAAAAATAATAAAATAAATAAAATGGCAAGGCTGAGGATCGAACATTTGACCATCAGGACCTAAAAATGCAAGTGGGCAGCAGTCTGACCCACTGCACTATACAAGCAGTTGAATATGACCTGAAAAATTAACCTATATATATACCAGCCCCCTAACCCCTTCCACAAGGTGACGTCACAGGATTTCCAAAATGGCGCCCATAATGGCGCCTAAAATGACCCCAATCATAACAGAGAACAAAAAAACGACAAACAAGTGGATTTAAGGTCTTCTTTAAAGGCTGATATGTAGTCCTAGGCAAAGTGCTATGCATGCACCATCCACACATGCCAGAATTCGCCGACAATGGGCGAAAATTTAAGAAAACAGAGTAGCAGAAGACCTTGTAGTGGTGTTTTTCAAGCACCTACCCACGGTTCACTCCCCTTGATTCGATTTGCTTTTCTAGTTGAGGCCAGCTTCCATACTGCACACTGATACATTCAATATGCTAAGATGATCAATGGACAGTGAGAAACAGAAAATAGTGTCACAAGTGAAGAAAAACTAGACTGGCAACTCTGTCAGTAGCAACTGCCTCCTACTGCATAAATCAAAAACAACTATATTTTTACTTTGTATCTATTCATACGGTGACAAGTAGCCCAGTTTCGATGACTACCGACTCATACGTGCCATTTACGCACCTGCCAAAAACACAAAAAATTGACTTACAGCACTTACAAAAGCAACTGATAGCTGTTGCATAAGTCGAATATGGCAAATCAATTTTTCCCTTTTCTCGGGCCGTTTAATTGGTTTTCATGGCTATTCCACACATACGTAATTGGTACGTGCTGCGGGAAAGCGTAAAATCAACTCGCGAGTCTTTCGGAGGCAGCTGATACCTGTTGCAGAAATCAAAGAAAGGGAACCAAATTATTCACTTTTCCTTTACTAGGGCCATTCTATGAAAGATTAAATCCATTTTGGTGACCGTGTAAGTCATAAGTTGATTTTATGTTTTCGCACGGACATCACCATTAAGCGCCGCACGAAATCATAAAAATGGACTCGGAACACTTTCTGTAGCAGACGACACTTGTTGCAAAAGTCAAACAAATGGAACCAAGCTTTTCCTTTTCTCTTACTTGTGCCACAGAAATAAGGAATCGGTTTCGCTTTTTACCCCTCACATACAGCACCATTAACCGCTACAGGAAAACTTAAAGTCGACTTGAGACACTTTCGGAAGCAACCGTTCCTGTTGCATGAACTTTTAAGGAAAAAGAAAACTGACTTTTTCCCAGACCTTTTCTCTTAAAAACATAAAACATGAATTAATTTTGACAACTACCCGCTTGTACCTGGCAGTTTTACTTGCCGTGCCGAAACAGCCATGCACGCCATTTGCGCGCATGCAAAGACGTAAAAGATGTTACGTGATACCAAAATTTTCCCATCAGAAACTCTTATTCATGTTTGAAGTATGTAGAAATTGGGCAATAAAATACAATTAGATGTAAGAATAACTAATAATAGAAATGAAAAAAATAATAAAATAAATAAAATGGCAAGGCTGAGGATCGAACATTTGACCATCAGGACGTAAAAATGCAAGTGGGCAGCAGTCTGACCCACTGCACTATACAAGCAGTTGAATATGACCTGAAAAATTAAGCTATATATATACTAGCCCCCTAACCCCTTCCACAAGGTGATGTCACAGGATTTCCAAGATGGCGCTCATAATTGCGCCTAAAATGACCCCAATCATAACAGAGAACAAAAAATCGACAAACAAGTGGATTTAAGGTCTTCTTTAAAGGCTGATATGTAGTCCTAGGCAAAGTGCTATGCATGCACCATCCACACATGCCAGAATTCGCCGACAATGGGCGAAAATTTAAGAAAACAGAGTAGCAGAAGACCTTGTAGTGGTGTTTTTCAAGCACCTACCCACGGTTCACTCCCCTTCATTCGATTTGCTTTTCTAGTTGAGGCCAGCTTCCATACTGCACACTGATACATTCAATATGCTAAGATGATCAATGGACAGTGAGAAACAGAAAATAGTGTCACAAGTGAATAAAAACTAGACTGGCAACTCTGTCAGTAGCAAATGCCTCCTACTGCATAAATCAAAAACAACTATATTTTTACTTTCTATCTATTCATACGGTGACAAGTAGCCCAGTTTCGATGACTACCGACTCATATGTGCCATTTACGCACCTGCCAAAAACACAAAAAATTGACTTACAGCACTTACAAAAGCAACTGATAGCTGTTGCGTAAGTCAAATATGGCAAATCAATTTTTCCCTTTTCTCGGGCTGTTTAATTGGTTTTCATGGCTATTCCACACATACGTAATTGGTACGTGCTGCGGGAAAGCTTAAAATCAACTCGCGAGTCTTTCGGAGGCAACTGATACCTGTTGCAGAAATCAAAGAAAGGGAACCAAATTATTCACTTTTCCTTTACTAGGGCCATTCTATGAAAGATTAAATCCATTTTGGTGACCGTGTAAGTCATAAGTTGATTTTATGTTTTCGCACGTACATCACCATTAAGCGCCGCGCGAAATCATAAAAAAGGACTCGGAACACTTTCTGTAGCAGACGACACTTGTTGCAAAAGTCAAACAAATGGAACCAAGCTTTTCCTTTTCTCTTACTTGTGCCACAGAAATAAGGAATCGGTTTCGCTTTTTACCCCTCACATACAGCACCATTAACCGCTACAGGAAAACTTAAAGTCGACTTGAGACACTTTCGGAAGCAACCGTTCCTGTTGCATGAACTTTTAAGGAAAATGAAAACTGACTTTTTCCCAGACCTTTTCTCTTAAAAACATAAAACATGACTTAATTTTGACAACTACCCGCTTGTACCTGGCAGTTTTACGTCCCGTGCCGAAACAGCCATGCGTGCCATTTGCGCGCATGCAAAGACGTAAAAGATGTAACGTGATACCCAAATTTTCCCATCCGAAACTCTTATTCATGTTTGAAGTATGTAGAAATTGGGCAATAAAATACAATTACATGTAAGAATAACTAATAATAGAAATGAAAAAAATAATAAAATAAATAAAATGGCAAGGCTGAGGATCGAACATTTGACCATCAGGACCTAAAAATGCAAGTGGGCAGCAGTCTGACCCACTGCACTATACAAGCAGTTGAATATGACCTGAAAAATTAACCTATATATATACTAGCCCCCTAACCCCTTCCACAAGATGATGTCACAGGATTTCCAAGATGGCGCTCAAAATGGCGCCTAAAATGACCCCAATCATAACAGAGAACAAAAAAACGACAAACAAGTGGATTTAAGGTCTTCTTTAAAGTCTGATATGTAGTCCTAGGCAAAGTGCTATGCATGCACCATCCACACATGCCAGAATTCGCCGACAATGGGCGAAAATTTAAGAAAACAGAGTAGCAGAAGACCTTGTAGTGGTGTTTTTCAAGCACCTACACAGGCTTCACTCTCCTTCATTCGATTTGCTTTTCTAGTTGAGGCCAGCTTCCATACTGCACACTGATACATTCAATATGCTAAGATGATCAATGGACAGTGAGAAACAGAAAATAGTGTCACAAGTGAATAAAAACTAGACTGGCAACTCTGTCAGTAGCAACTGCCTCCTACTGCATAAATCAAAAACAACTATATTTTTACTTTGTATCTATTCATACGGTGACAAGTAGCCCAGTTTCGATGACTACCGACTCATACGTGCCATTTACGCACCTGCCAAAAACACAAAAAATTGACTTACAGCACTTACAAAAGCAACTGATAGCTGTTGCGTAAGTCGAATATGGCAAATCAATTTTTCCCTTTTCTCGTGCCGTTTAATTGGTTTTCATGGCTATTCCACACATACGTAATTGGTACGTGCTGCGGGAAAGCTTAAAATCAACTCGCGAGTCTTTCGGAGGCAACTGATACCTGTTGCAGAAATCAAAGAAAGGGAACCAAATTATTCACTTTTCCTTTACTAGGGCCATTCTATGAAAGATTAAATCCATTTTGGTGACCGTGTAAGTCATAAGTTGATTTTATGTTTTCGCACGTACATCACCATTAAGCGCCGCGCGAAATCATAAAAAAGGACTCGGAACACTTTCTGTAGCAGACGACACTTGTTGCAAAAGTCAAACAAATGGAACCAAGCTTTTCCTTTTCTCTTACTTGTGCCAAAGAAATAAGGAATCGGTTTCTCTTTTTACCCCTCACATACAGCACCATTCACCGCTACAGGAAAACTTAAAGTCGACTTGAGACACTTTCGGAAGCAACCGTTCCTGTTGCATGAACTTTTAAGGAAAAAGAAAACTGACTTTTTCCCAGACCTTTTCTCTTAAAAACATAAAACATGAATTAATTTTCACAACTACCCATTTGTACCTGGCAGTTTTACGTGCCATGCCGAAAAAGCCATGCGCGCCATTTGCACGCATGCAAAGACGTAAAAGATGTAACGTGATACCAAAATTTTCCCATCAGAAACTCTTATTCATTTTTGAAGTATGTAGAAATTGGGCAATAAAATACAATTAGATGTAAGAATAACTAATAATAGAAATGAAAAAAATAATAAAATAAATAAAATGGCAAGGCTGAGGATCGAACATTTGACCATCAGGACGTAAAAATGCAAGTGGGCAGCAGTCTGACTAACTGCACTATACAAGCAGTTGAATATGACCTGAAAAATTCTCTTATATATATACTAGCCCCCTAACCCCTTCCACAAGGTGACGTCACAGGATTTCCAAGATGGCGCCCAAAATGGCGCCTAAAATGACCCCAATCATAACAGAGAACAAAAAAACGACAAACAAGTGGATTTAAGGTCTTCTTTAAAGGCTGATATGTAGTCCTAGGCAAAGTGCTATGCATGCACCATCCACACATGCCAGAATTCGCCGACAATGGGCGAAAATTTAAGAAAACAGAGTAGCAGAAGACCTTGTAGTGGTGTTTTTCAAGCACCTACCCAGGGTTCACTCCCCTTCATTCGATTTGCTTTTCTAGTTGAGGCCAGCTTCCATACTGCACACTGATACATTCAATATGCTAAGATGATCAATGGACAGTGAGAAACAGAAAATAGTGTCACAAGTGAATAAAAACTAGACTGGCAACTCTGTCAGTAGCAACTGCCTCCTACTGCATAAATCAAAAACAACTATATTTTTACTTTGTATCTATTCATACGGTGACAAGTAGCCCAGTTTCGATGACTACCGACTCATACGTGCCATTTACGCACCTACCAAAAACACAAAAAATTGACTTACAGCACTTACAAAAGCAACTGATAGCTGTTGCATAAGTCGAATATGGCAAATCAATTTTTCCCTTTTCTCGGGCCGTTTAATTGGTTTTCATGGCTATTCCACACATACGTAATTGGTACGTGCTGCGGGAAAGCTTAAAATCAACTCGCGAGTCTTTCGGAGGCAACTGATACCTGTTGCAGAAATCAAAGAAAGGGAACCAAATTATTCACTTTTCCTTTACTAGGGCCATTCTATGAAAGATTAAATCCATTTTGGTGACCGTGTAAGTCATAAGTTGATTTTATGTTTTCGCACGTACATCACCATTAAGCGCCGCGCGAAATCATAAAAAAGGACTCGGAACACTTTCTGTAGCAGACGACACTTGTTGCAAAAGTCAAACAAATGGAACCAAGCTTTTCCTTTTCTCTTACTTGTGCCACAGAAATAAGGAATCGGTTTCACTTTTTACCCCTCACATACAGCACCATTAACCGCTACAGGAAAACTTAAAGTCGACTTGAGACACTTTCGGAAGCAACCGTTCCTGTTGCATGAACTTTTAAGGAAAAAGAAAACTGACTTTTTCCCAGACCTTTTCTCTTAAAAACATAAAACATGAATTAATTTTGACAACTACCCGCTTGTACCTGGCAGTTTTACGCGCCATGCCGAAACAGCCATGCGTGCCATTTGCGTGCATTCAAAGACGTAAAAGATGTAACGTGATACCAAAATTTTCCCATCAGAAACTCTTATTCATGTTTGAAGTATGTAGAAATTGGGCAATAAAATACAATTAGATGTAAGAATAACTAATAATAGAAATGAAAAAAATAATAAAATAAATAAAGTGGCAAGGCTGAGGATCGAACATTTGACCATCAGGACCTAAAAATGCAAGTGGGCAGCAGTCTGACCCACTGCACTATACAAGCAGTTGAATATGACCTGAAAAATTAACCTATATATATACTAGCCCCCTAACCCCTTCCACAAGGTGACGTCACAGGATTTCCAAGATGGCGCCCAAAATGGCGCCTAAAATGACCCCAATCATAACAGAGATCAGAAGAAACGACATACAAGTGGATTTAAGGTCTTCTTTAAAGGCTGATATGTAGTCCTAGGCAAAGTGCTATGCATGCACCATCCACACATGCCAGAATTCGCCGACAATGGGCGAAAATTTAAGAAAACAGAGTAGCAGAAGACCTAGTAGTGGTGTTTTTCAAGCACCTACCCAGGGTTCACTCCCCTTGATTCGATTTGCTTTTCTAGTTGAGGCCAGCTTCCATACTGCACACTGATACATTCAATATGCTAAGATGATCAATGGACAGTGAGAAACAGAAAATAGTGTCACAAGTGAATAAAAACTAGACTGGCAACTCTGTCAGTAGCAACTGCCTCCTACTGCATAAATCAAAAACAACTATATTTTTACTTTCTATCTATTCATACGGTGACAAGTAGCCCAGTTTCGATGACTACCGACTCATACGTGCCATTTACGCACCTGCCAAAAACACAAAAAATTGACTTACAGCACTTACAAAAGCAACTGATAGCTGTTGCGTAAGTCGAATATGGCAAATCAATTTTTCCCTTTTCTCGGGCCGTTTAATTGGTTTTCATGGCTATTCCACACATACGTAATTGGTACGTGCTGCGGGAAAGCGTAAAATCAACTCGCGAGTCTTTCGCAGGCAACTGATACCTGTTGAAGAAATCAAAGAAAGGGAACCAAATTATTCACTTTTCCTTTACTAGGGCCATTCTATGAAAGATTAAATCCATTTTGGTGACCGTGTAAGTCATAAGTTGATTTTATGTTTTCGCACGTACATCACCATTCAGCGCCGCGCGAAATCATAAAAAAGGACTCGGAACACTTTCTGTAGCAGACGACACTTGTTGCAAAAGTCAAACAAATGGAACCAAGCTTTTAATTTTCTCTTACTTGTGCCACAGAAATAAGGAATCAGTTTCGCTTTTTACCCCTCACATACAGCACCATTAACCGATACAGGAAAACTTAAAGTTGACTTGAGACACTTTCGGAAGCAACCGTTCCTGTTGCATGAACTTTTAAGGAAAAAGAAAACTGACTTTTTCCCAGACCTTTTCTCTTAAAAACATAAAACATGAATTAATTTTGACAACTACCCGCTTGTACCTGGCAGTTTTACGTGCCATGCCGAAACAGCCATGCGTGCCATTTGCGCGCATGCAAAGACGTAAAAGATGTAACGTGATACCAAAATTTTCCCATCAGAAACTCTTATTCATGTTTGAAGTATGTAAAAATTGGGCAATAAAATACAATTAGATGTAAGAATAACTAATAATAGAAATGAAAAAAATAATAAAATAAATAAAATGGCAAGGCTGAGGATCGAACATTTGACCATCAGGACCTAAAAATGCAAGTGGGCAGCAGTCTGACCCACTGCACTATACAAGCAGTTGAATATGACCTGAAAAATTAACGTATATATATACTAGCCCCTTAACCCCTTCCACAAGGTGACGTCACAGGATTTCCAAGATGGCGCCCAAAATGGCGCCTAAAATGACCCCAATCATAACAGAGAACAAAAAAACCACAAACAAGTGGATTTAAGGTCTTCTTTAAAGGCTGATATGTAGTCCTAGGCAAAGTGCTATGCGTGCACGATCCACACATGCCAGAATTCGCCGACAATAGGCGAAAATTTAAGAAAACAGAGTAGCAGAAGACCTAGTAGTGGTGTTTTTCAAGCACCTACCCAGGGTTCACTCCCCTTGATTCGATTTGCTTTTCTAGTTGAGGCCAGCTTCCATACTGCACACTGATACATTCAATATGCTAAGATGATCAATGGACAGTGAGAAACAGAAAATAGTGTCACAAGTGAATAAAAACTAGACTGGCAACTCTGTCAGTAGCAACTGCCTCCTACTGCATAAATCAAAAACAACTATATTTTTACTTTCTATCTATTCATACGGTGACAAGTAGCCCAGTTTCGATCACTACCGACTCATACGTGCCATTTACGCACCTGCCAAAAACACAAAAAATTGACTTACAGCACTTACAAAAGCAACTGATAACTGTTGCGTAAGTCGAATATGGCAAATCAATTTTTCCCTTTTCTCGGGCCGTTTAAATGGTTTTCATGGCTATTCCACACATACGTAATTGGTACGTGCTGCGGGAAAGCTTAAAATCAACGCGAAATCTTTCGGAGGCAACTGATACCTGTTGCAGAAATCAAAGAAAGGGAACCAAATTATTCACTTTTCCTTTACTAGGGCCATTCTATGAAAGCTTAAATCCATTTTGGTGACCGTGTAAGTCATAAGTTGATTTTATCTTTTCGCACGTACATCACCATTAAGCGCCGCGCAAAATCATAAAAAAGGACTCGAAACACTTTCTGTAGCAGACGACACTTGTTGCAAAAGTCAAACAAATGGAACCAAGCTTTTCCTTTTCTCTTACTTGTGCCACAGAAATAAGGAATCGGGTTCACTTTTTACCCCTCACATACAGCACCATTAACCGCTACAGGAAAACTTAAAGTCGACTTGAGACACTTTCGGAAGCAACCGTTCCTGTTGCATGAACTTTTAAGAAAAAAGGAAAACTGACTTTTTCCCAGACCTTTTCTCTTAAAGACATAAAACATGAATTAATTTTGACAACTACCCGCTTGTACCTGGCAGTTTTACGTGCTGTGCCGAAACAGCCATGCACGCCATTTCCGCGCATGCAAAGACGTAAAAGATGTAACGTGATACCAAAATTTTCCCATCAGAAACTCTTATTCATGTTTAAAGTATGTAGAAATTGGGCAATAAAGCACAATTAGATGGAAGAATAACTAATAATAGAAATGAAAAAAATAATAAAATAAATAAAATGGCAAGGCTGAGGATCGAACATTTGACCTTCAGGACCTAAAAATGCAAGTGGGCAGCAGTCTGACCCACTGCACTATACAAGCAGTTGAATATGACCTGAAAAATTAACCTATATATATACTAGCCCCCTAACCCCTTCCACAAGGTGACGTCACAGGATTTCCAAGATGGCGCCCAAAATGGCGCCTAAAATGACCCCAATCATAACAGAGAACAAAAAAACGACAAACAAGTGGATTTAAGGTCTTCTTTAAAGGCTGATATCTAGTCCTATGCAAAGTGCTATGCATGCACCATCCACACATGCCAGAATTCGCCGACAATGGGCGAAAATTTAAGAAAACAGAGTAGCAGAAGACCTTGTAGTGGTGTTTTTCAAGCACCTACCCAGGGTTCACTCCCCTTCATTCGATTTGCTTTTCTAGTTGAGGCCAGCTTCTATACTGCACACTGATACATTCAATATCCTAAGATGATCAATGGACAGTGAGAAACAGAAAATAGTGTCACAAGTGAATAAAAACTAGACTGGCAACTCTGTCAGTAGCAACTGCCTCCTACTGGATAAATCAAAAACAACTATATTTTTACTTTGTATCTATTCATACGGTGACAAGTAGCCCAGTTTCGATGACTACCGACTCATATGTGCCATTTACGCACCTGCCAAAAACAAAAAAAATTGACTTACAGCACTTACAAAAGCAACAGATAGCTGTTGCGTAAGTCGAATATGGCAAATCAATTTTTCCCTTCTCTCGGGCCGTTTAATTGGTTTTCATGGCTATTCCACACATACGTAATTGGTACGTGCTGCGGGAAAGCTTAAAATCAACTCGCGAGTCTTTTGGAGGCAACTGATACCTGTTGCAGAAATCAAAGAAAGGGAACCAAATTATTCACTTTTCCTTTACTAGGGCCATTCTATGAAAGATTCAATCCAATTTGGTGACCGAGTAAGTCATAAGTTGATTTTATGTTTTCGCACGTACATCACCATTAAGCGCCGCGCGAAATCATAAAAAAGGACTCGGAACACTTTCTGTAGCAGACGACACTTGTTGCAAAAGTCAAACAAATGGAACCAAGCTTTTCCTTTTCTCTTACTTGTGCTACAGAAATAAGGAATCGGTTTCGCTTTTTACCCCTCACATACAGCACCATTAACCGCTACAGGAAAACTTAAAGTCGACTTGAGACACTTTCGGAAGCAACCGTTCCTGTTGCATGAACTTTTAAGAAAAAAGGAAAACTGACTTTTTCCCAGACCTTTTCTCTTAAAAACATAAAACATGAATTAATTTTGACAACTACCCGCTTGTACCTGGGAGTTTTACGTGCCGTGCCGAAACAGCCATGCACGCCATTTGCGCGCATGCAAAGACGTAAAAGATGTAACATGATACCAAAATTTTCCCATCAGAAACTCTTATTCATGTTAAAGTATGTAGAAATTGGGCAATAAAATACAATTAGATGTAAGAATAACTAATAATAGAAATGAAAAAAATAATAAAATAAATAAAATGGCAAGGCTGAGGATCGAACATTTGACCATCAGGACCTAAAAATGCAAGTGGGCAGCAGTCTGACCCACTGCACTATACAAGCAGTTGAATATGACCTGAAAAATTAACCTATATATATACTTGCCCCCTAACCCCTTCCACAAGGTGACGTCACAGGATTTCCAAGATGGCGCCCAAAATGGCGCCTAAAATGACCCCAATCATAACAGAGAACAAAAAAACGACAAACAAGTGGATTTAAGGTCTTCTTTAAAGGCTGATATGTAGTCCTAGGCAAAGTGCTATGCATGCACCATCCACACATGCCAGAATTCGCCGACAATGGGCGAAAATTTAAGAAAACAGAGTAGCAGAAATCCTTGTAGTGGTGTTTTTCAAGCAACTACCCAGGGTTCACTCCCCTTCATTCGATTTGCTTTTCTAGCTGAGGCCAGCTTCCATACTGCACACTGATACATTAAATATGCTAAGATGATCAATGGACAGTGAGAAACAGAAAATAGTGTCACAAGTGAATAAAAACTAGACTGGCAACTCTGTCAGTAGCAACTGCCTCCGACTGGATAAATCAAAAACAACTCTATTTTTACTTTCTATCTATTCATACGGTGACAAGTAGCCCAGTTTCGATGACTACCGACTCATACGTGCCATTTACGCACCTGCCAAAAACACAAAAAATTGACTTACAGCACTTACAAAAGCAACTGGTAGCTGTTGCGTAAGTCGAATATGGCAAATCAATTTTTCCCTTTTCTTGGGCCGTTTAATTGGTTTTCATGGCTATTCCACACATACGTAATTGGTACGTGCTGCGGGAAAGCTTAAAATCAACTCGCGAGTCTTTCGGAGGCAACTGATACCTGTTGCAGAAATCAAAGAAAGGGAACCAAATTATTCACTTTTCCTTTACTAGGGCCATTCTATGAAAGATTAAATCCATTTTGGTGACCGTGTAAGTCATAAGTTGATTTTATGTTTTCGCACGTACATCACCATTAAGCGCCGCGCGAAATCATAAAAAAGGACTCGGAACACTTTCTGTAGCAGACGACACTTGTTGCAAAAGTCAAACAAATGGAACCAAGCTTTTCCTTTTCTCTTACTTGTGACACAGAAATAAGGAATCGGTTTCGCTTTTTACCCCTCACATACAACACCATTAACCGCTACAGGAAAACTTAAAGTCGACTTGAGACACTTTCGGAAGCAACCGTTCCTGTTGCATGAACTTTTAAGGAAAAAGAAAACTGACTTTTTCCCAGACCTTTTCTCTTAAAAACATAAAACATGAATTAATTTTGACAACTACCCGCTTGTACCTGGCAGTTTTACGTTCCGTGCCAAAACAGCCATGCGCGCCATTTGCGCGCATGCAAAGACGTAAAAGATGTAACGTGATACCAAAATTTTACCATCAGAAACTCTTATTCATGTTTCAAGTATGTAGAAATTGGGCAATAAAATACAATTAGATGTAAGAATAACTAATAATAGAAATGAAAAAAATAATAAAATAAATAAAATGGCAAGGCTGAGGATCGAACATTTGACCATCAGGACCTAAAAATGCAAGAGGGCAACAGTCTGACCCACTGCACTATACAAGCAGTTGAATATGACCTGAAAAATTAACCTATATATATACTAGCCCCCTAACCCCTTCCACAAGGTGACGTCACAGGATTTCCAAAATGGCGCCCAAAATGGCGCCTAAAATGACCCCAATCATAACAGAGAACAAAAAAACGACAAACAAGTGGATTTAAGGTCTTCTTTAAAGGCTGATATGTAGTCCTAGGCAAAGTGCTATGCATGCACCATCCACACATGCCAGAATTCGCCGACAATGGGCGAAAATTTAAGAAAACAGAGTAGCAGAAGACCTTGTAGTGGTGTTTTTCAAGCACCTACCCACGGTTCACTCCCCTTCATTCGATTTGCTTTTCTAGTTGAGGCCAGCTTCCATACTGCACACTGATACATTCAATATGCTAAGATGATCAATGGACAGTGAGAAACAGAAAATAGTGTCACAAGTGAATAAAAACTAGACTGGCAACTCTTTCAGTAGCAACTGCCTCCTACTGGATAAATCAAAAAGAACTATATTTTTACTTTGTATCTATTCATACGGTGACAAGTAGCCCAGTTTCGATGACTACCGACTCATACGTGCCAATTACGCACCTGCCAAAAACACAAAAAATTGACTTACAGCACTTACAAAAGCAACTGATAGCTGTTGCGTAAGTCGAATATGGCAAATCAATTTTTCCCTTTTCTCGGGCCGTTTAATTGGTTTTCATGGCTATTCCACACATGCGTAATTGGTACGTGCTGCGGGAAAGCTTAAAATCAACTCGCAAGTCTTTCGGAGGCAACCGATACCTGTTGCAGAAATCAAAGAAAGGGAACCAAATTATTCACTTTTCCTTTACTAGGGCCATTCTATGAAAGATTAAATCCATTTTGGTGACCGAGTAATTCATAAGTTGATTTTATGTTTTCACACGTACATCACCATTAAGCGCCGCGCGAAATCATAAAAAAGGACTCGGAACACTTTCTGTAGCAGACGACACTTGTTGCAAAAGTCAAACAAATGGAACCAAGCTTTTCCTTTTCTCTTACTTGTGCCACAGAAATAAGGAATCGGTTTCGCTTTTTACCCCTCACATACAGCACAATTAACCGCTACAGGAAAACTTAAAGTCGACTTGAGACACTTTCGGAAGCAACCGTTCCTGTTGCATGAACTTTTAAGGAAAAAGAAAACTGACTTTTTCCCAGACCTTTTCTCTTAAAAACATAAAACATGACTTAATTTTGACAACTACCCGCTTGTACCTGGCAGTTTTACGTGCCATGCCGAAACAGCCATGCGCGCCATTTGCACACATGCAAAGACGTAAAAGATGTAACGTGATACCAAAATTTTACCATCAGAAACTCTTATTCATGTTTCAAGTATGTAGAAATTGGGCAATAAAATACAATTAGATGTAAGAATAACTAATAATAGAAATGAAAAAAATAATAAAATAAATAAAATGGCAAGGCTGAGGATCGAACATTTGACCATCAGGACCTAAAAATGCAAGTGGGCAGCAGTCTGACCCACTGCACTATACAAGCAGTTGAATATGACCTGAAAAATTAACCTATATATATACTAGCCCCCTAACCCCTTCCACAAGGTGACGTCACAGGATTTCCAAGATGGCGCCCAAAATGGCGCCTAAAATGACCCCAATCATAACACAGAACAAAAAAACGACAAACAAGTGGATTTTAGGTCTTCTTTAAAGGCTGATATGTAGTCCTAGGCAAAGTGCTATGCATGCACCATCCACACATGCCAGAATTCGCCGACAATGGGCGAAAATGTAAGAAAACAGAGTAGCAGAAGACCTTGTAGTGGTGTTTTTCAAGCACCTACCCATGGTTCACTCCCCTTCATTCGATTTGCTTTTCTAGTTGAGGCCAGCTTCCATACTGCACACTGATACATTCAATATGCTAAGATGATCAATGGACAGTGAGAAACAGAAAATAGTGTCACAAGTGAATAAAAACTAGACTGGCAACTCTGTCAGTAGCAACTGCCTCCTACTGCATAAATCAAAAACAACTATATTTTTACTTTGTATCTATTCATACGGTCACAAGTAGCCCAGTTTCGATGACTACCGACTCATACGTGCCATTTACGCACCTGCCAAAAACACAAAAAATTGACTTACAGCACTTACAAAAGCAACTGATAGCTGTTGCGTAAGTCGAATATGGCAAATCAATTTTTCCCTTTTCTCGGGCCGTTTAATTGGTTTTCATGGCTATTCCACACATACGTAATTGGTACGTGCTGCGGGAAAGCTTAAAATCAACTCGCGAGTCTTTCGGAGGCAACTGATACCTGTTGCAGAAATCAAAGAAAGGGAAACAAATTATTCACTTTTCCTTTACTAGGGCCATTCTATGAAAGATTAAATCCATTTTGGTGACCGTGTAAGTCATAAGTTGATTTTATGTTTTCGCACGTACATCACCATTAAGCGCCGCGCGAAATCATAAAAAAGGACTCGGAACACTTTCTGTAGCAGACGACACTTGTTGCAAAAGTCAAACAAATGGAACCAAGCTTTTCCTTTTCTCTTACTTGTGCCACAGAAATAAGGAATCGGTTTCGCTTTTTACCCCTCACATACAGCACCATTAACCGCTACAGGAAAACTTAAAGTCGACTTGAGACACTTTCGGAAGCAACCGTTCCTGTTGCATGAACTTTTAAGGAAAATGAAAACTGACTTTTTCCCAGACCTTTTCTCTTAAAAACATAAAACATGAATTAATTTTGACAACTACCCGCTTGTACCTGGCAGTTTTACGTGCCGTGCCGAAACAGCCATGCGTGCCATTTGCGCGCATGCAAAGACGTAAAAGATGTAACGTGATACCAAAATTTTCCCATCCGAAACTCTTATTCATGTTTGAAGTATGTAGAAATTGGGCAATAAAATACAATTAGATGTAAGAATAACTAATAATAGAAATGAAAAAAATAATAAAATAAATAAAATGGCAAGGCTGAGGATCGAACATTTGACCATCAGGACCTAAAAATGCAAGTGGGCAGCAGTCTGACCCACTGCACTATACAAGCAGTTGAATATGACCTGAAAAATTAACCTATATATATACCAGCCCCCTAACCCCTTCCACAAGGTGACGTCACAGGATTTCCAAAATGGCGCCCAAAATGGCGCCTAAAATGACCCCAATCATAACAGAGAACAAAAAAACGACAAACAAGTGGATTTAAGGTCTTCTTTAAAGGCTGATATGTAGTCCTAGGCAAAGTGCTATGCATGCACCATCCACACATGCCAGAATTCGCCGACAATGGGCGAAAATTTAAGAAAACAGAGTAGCAGAAATCCTTGTAGTGGTGTTTTTCAAGCAACTACCCAGGGTTCACTCCCCTTGATTCGATTTGCTTTTCTAGTTGAGGCCAGCTTCCATACTGCACACTGATACATTCAATATGCTAAGATGATCAATGGACAGTGAGAAACAGAAAATAGTGTCACAAGTGAATAAAAACTAGACTGGCAACTCTGTCAGTAGCAACTGCCTCCTACTGCATAAATCAAAAAGAACTATATTTTTACTTTGTATCTATTCATACGGTGACAAGTAGCCCAGTTTCGATGACTACCGACTCATACGTGCCATTTACGCACCTGCCAAAAACACAAAAAATTGACTTACAGCACTTACAAAAGCAACGGATAACTGTTGCGTAAGTCGAATATGGCAAATCAATTTTTCCCTTTTCTCGGGCCGTTTAAATGGTTTTCATGGCTATTCCACACATACGTAATTGGTACGTGCTGCGGGAAAGCTTAAATTCAACGCGAAATCTTTCGGAGGCAACTGATACCTGTTGCAGAAATCAAAGAAAGGGAACCAAATTATTCACATTTCCTTTACTAGGGCCATTCTATGAAAGCTTAAATCCATTTTGGTGACCGTGTAAGTCATAAGTTGATTTTATCTTTTCGCACGTACATCACCATTAAGCGCCGCGCAAAATCATAAAAAAGGACTCGAAACACTTTCTGTAGCAGACGACACTTGTTGCAAAAGTCAAACAAATGGAACCAAGCTTTTCCTTTTCTCTTACTTGTGCCACAGAAATAAGAAATCGGGTTCACTTTTTACCCCTCACATACAGCACCATTAACCGCTACAGGAAAACTTAAAGTCGACTTGAGACACTTTCGGAAGCAACCGTTCCTGTTGCATGAACTTTTAAGAAAAAAGGAAAACTGACTTTTTCCCAGACCTTTTCTCTTAAAGACATAAAACATGAATTAATTTTGACAACTACCCGCTTGTACCTGGCAGTTTTACGTGCCGTGCCGAAACAGCCATGCACGCCATTTCCGCGCATGCAAAGACGTAAAAGATGTAACGTGATACCAAAATTTTCCCATCAGAAACTCTTATTCATGTTTCAAGTATGTAGAAATTGGGCAATAAAATACAATTAGATGTAAGAATAACTAATAATAGAAATGAAAAAAATAATAAAATAAATAAAATGGCAAGGCTGAGGATCGAACATTTGACCATCAGGACCTAAAAATGCAAGTGGGCAGAGGTCTGACCCACTGCACTATACAAGCAGTTGAATATGACCTGAAAAATTAACCTATATATATACTAGCCCCCTAACCCCTTCCACAAGGTGACGTCACACGATTTCCAAGATGGCGCCCAAAATGGCGCCTAAAATGACCCCAATCATAACAGAGAACAAAAAAACCATAAACAAGTGGATTTAAGGTCTTCTTTAAAGGCTGATATGTAGTCCTAGGCAAAGTGCTATGCATGCACTATCCACACATGCCAGAATTCGCCGACAATGGGCGAAAATTTAAGAAAACAGAGTAGCAGAAGACCTTGTAGTGGTGTTTTTCAAGCACCTACCCAGGGTTCACTCCCCTTCATTCGATTTGCTTTTCTAGTTGAGGCCAGCTTCCATACTGCACACTGATACATTCAATATGCTAAGATGATCAATGGACAGTGAGAAACAGAAAATAGTGTCACAAGTGAATAAAAACTAGACTGGCAACTCTGTCAGTAGCAACTGCCTCCTACTGCATAAATCAAAAACAACTATATTTTTACTTTGTATCTATTCATACGGTGACAAGTAGCCCAGTTTCGATGACTACCGACTCATACGTGCCATTTACGCACCTGCCAAAAACACAAAAAATTGACTTACAGCACTTACAAAAGCAACTGATACCTGTTGCGTAAGTCGAATATGGCAAATCAATTTTTCCCTTTTCTCGGGCCATTTAATTGGTTTTCATGGCTATTCCACACATACGTAATTGGTACCTGCTGCGGGAAAGCTTAAAATCAACTCGCGAGTCTTTCGCAGGCAACTGATACCTGTTGCAGAAATCAAAGAAAGGGAACCAAATTATTCACTTTTCCTTTACTAGGGCCATTCTATGAAAGATTAAATCCATTTTGGTGACCGTGTAAGTCATAAGTTGATTTTATGTTTTCGCACGTACATCACCATTAAGCGCCGCACGAAATCATAAAAAAGGACTCGGAACACTTTCTGTAGCAGACGACACTTGTTACAAAAGTCAAACAAATGGAACCAAGCTTTTCCTTTTCTCTTACTTGTGCCACAGAAATAAGGAATCGGTTTCGGTTTTTACCCCTCACATACAGCACCATTAACCGCTACAGGAAAACTTAAAGTCGACTTGAGACACTTTCGGAAGCAACCGTTCCTGTTGCCTGAACTTTTAAGGAAAAAGAAAACTGACTTTTTCCCAGACCTTTTCTCTTAAAAACATGAAACATGAATTAATTTTGACAACTACCCACTTGTACCTGGCAGTTTTACGTGCCGTGCAGAAACAGCCATGCGCGCCATTTGCACGCATGCAAAGACGTAAAAGATGTAACGTGATACCAAAATTTTCCCATCAGAAATTCTTATTCATGTTTGAAGTATGTAGAAATTGGGCAATAAAATACAATTAGATGTAAGAATAACTAATAATAGAAATGAAAAAAATAATAAAATAAATAAAATGGCAAGGCTGAGGATCGAACATTTGACCATCAGGACCTAAAAATGCAAGTGGGCAGCAGTCTGACCCACTGCACTATACAAGCAGTTGAATATGACCTGAAAAATTAACCTATATATATACTAGCCCCCTAACCCCTTCCACAAGGTGACGTCACAGGATTTCCAAGATGGCGCCCAAAATGGCGCCTAAAATGACCCCAATCATAACAGAGAACAAAAAAAACGACAAACAAGTGGATTTAAGGTCTTCTTTAAAGGCTGATATGTAGTCCTAGGCAAAGTGCTATGCATGCACCATCCACACATGCCAGAATTCGCCGACAATGGGCGAAAATTTAAGAAAACAGAGTAGCAGAAGACCTTGTAGTGGTGTTTTTCAAGCACCTACCCAGGGTTCACTCCCCTTGATTCGATTTGCTTTTCTAGTTGAGGCCAGCTTCCATACTGCACACTGATACATTCAATATGCTAAGATGATCAATGGACAGTGAGAAACAGAAAATAGTGTCACAAGTGAATAAAAACTAGACTGGCAACTCTGTCAGTAGCAACTGCCTCCTACTGCATAAATCAAAAACAACTATATTTTTACTTTGTATCTATTCATACGGTGACAAGTACCGCAGTTTCGATGACTACCGACTCATACGTGCCAATTACGCACCTGCCAAAAACACAAAAAATTGACTTACAGCACTTACAAAAGCAACTGATAGCTGTTGCGTAAGTCGAATATGGCAAATCAATTTTTCCCTTTTCTCGGGCCGTTTAATTGGTTTTCATGGCTATTCCACACATGCGTAATTGGTACGTGCTGCGGGAAAGCTTAAAATCAACTCGCAAGTCTTTCGGAGGCAACCGATACCTGTTGCAGAAATCAAAGAAAGGGAACCAAATTATTCACTTTTCCTTTACTAGGGCCATTCTATGAAAGATTAAATCCATTTTGGTGACCAAGTAATTCATAAGTTGATTTTATGTTTTCGCACGTACATCACCATTAAGCGCCGCGCGAAATCATAAAAAAGGACTCGGAACACTTTCTGTAGCAGACGACACTTGTTGCAAAAGTCAAACAAATGGAACCAAGCTTTTCCTTTTCTCTTACTTGTGCCACAGAAATAAGGAATCGGTTTCGCTTTTTACCCCTCACATACAGCACAATTAACCGCTACAGGAAAACTTAAAGTCGACTTGAGACACTTTCGGAAGCAACCGTTCCTGTTGCATGAACTTTTAAGGAAAAAGAAAACTGACTTTTTCCCAGACCTTTTCTCTTAAAAACATAAAACATGACTTAATTTTGACAACTACCCGCTTGTACCTGGCAGTTTTACGTGCCATGCCGAAACAGTCATGCGCGCCATTTGCACACATGCAAAGACGTAAAAGATGTAACGTGATACCAAAATTTTACCATCAGAAACTCTTATTCATGTTTGAAGTATGTAGAAATTGGGCAATAAAATACAATTAGATGTAAGAATAACTAATAATAGAAATGAAAAAAATAATAAAGTAAATAAAATGGCAAGGCTGAGGATCGAACATTTGACCATCAGGACCTAAAAATGCAAGTGGGCAGCAGTCTGACCCACTGCACTATACAAGCAGTTGAATATGACCTGAAAAATTAACCTATATATATACTAGCCCCCTAACCCCTTCCACAAGGTGACGTCACAGGATTTCCAAGATGGCGCCCAAAATGGCGCCTAAAATGACCCCAATCATAACAGAGAACAAAAAAACGACAAACAAGTGGATTTAAGGTCTTCTTTAAAGGCTGATATGTAGTCCTAGGCAAAGTGCTATGCATGCACCATCCACACATGCCAGAATTCGCCGACAATGGGCGAAAATGTAAGAAAACAGAGTAGCAGAAGACCTTGTAGTGGTGTTTTTCAAGCACCTACCCATGGTTCACTCCCCTTCATTCGATTTGCTTTTCTAGTTGAGGCCAGCTTCCATACTGCACACTGATACATTCAATATGCTAAGATGATCAATGGACAGTGAGAAACAGAAAATAGTGTCACAAGTGAATAAAAACTAGACTGGCAACTCTGTCAGTAGCAACTGCCTCCTACTGCATAAATCAAAAACAACTATATTTTTACTTTGTATCTATTCATACGGTCACAAGTAGCCCAGTTTCGATGACTACCGACTCATACGTGCCATTTACGCACCTGCCAAAAACACAAAAAATTGACTTACAGCACTTACAAAAGCAACGGATAACTGTTGCGTAAGTCGAATATGGCAAATCAATTTTTCCCTTTTCTCGGGCCGTTTAATTGGTTTTCATGGCTATTCCACACATACGTAATTGGTACATGCTGCGGGAAAGCTTAAAATCAACTCGCGAGTCTTTCGGAGGCAACTGATACCTGTTGCAGAAATCAAAGAAAGGGAACCAAATTATTCACTTTTCCTTTACTAGGGCCATTCTATGAAAGATTAAATCCATTTTGGTGACCGTGTAAGTCATAAGTTGATTTTATGTTTTCGCACGTACATCACCATTAAGCGCCGCGCGAAATCATAAAAAAGGACTCGGAACACTTTCTGTAGCAGACGACACTTGTTGCAAAAGTCAAACAAATGGAACCAAGCTTTTCCTTTTCTCTTACTTGTGCCACAGAAATAAGGAATCGGTTTCGCTTTTTACCCCTCACATACAGCACCATTAACCGCTACAGGAAAACTTAAAGTCGACTTGAGACACTTTCGGAAGCAACCGTTCCTGTTGCATGAACTTTTAAGGAAAATGAAAACTGACTTTTTCCCAGACCTTTTCTCTTAAAAACATAAAACATGAATTAATTTTGACAACTACCCGCTTGTACCTGGCAGTTTTACGTGCCGTGCCGAAACAGCCATGCGTGCCATTTGCGCGCATGCAAAGACGTAAAAGATGTAACGTGATACCAAAATTTTCCCATCCGAAACTCTTATTCATGTTTGAAGTATGTAGAAATTGGGCAATAAAATACAATTAGATGTAAGAATAACTAATAATAGAAATGAAAAAAATAATAAAATAAATAAAATGGCAAGGCTGAGGATCGAACATTTGACCATCAGGACCTAAAAATGCAAGTGGGCAGCAGTCTGACCCACTGCACTATACAAGCAGTTGAATATGACCTGAAAAATTAACCTATATATATACCAGCCCCCTAACCCCTTCCACAAGGTGACGTCACAGGATTTCCAAAATGGCGCCCAAAATGGCGCCTAAAATGACCCCAATCATAACAGAGAACAAAAAAACGACAAACAAGTGGATTTAAGGTCTTCTTTAAAGGCTGATATGTAGTCCTAGGCAAAGTGCTATGCATGCACCATCCACACATGCCAGAATTCGCCGACAATGGGCGAAAATTTAAGAAAACAGAGTAGCAGAAATCCTTGTAGTGGTGTTTTTCAAGCAACTACCCAGGGTTCACTCCCCTTCATTCGATTTGCTTTTCTAGTTGAGGCCAGCTTCCATACTGCACACTGATACATTCAATATGCTAAGATGATCAATGGACAGTGAGAAACAGAAAATAGTGTCACAAGTGAATAAAAACTAGACTGGCAACTCTGTCAGTAGCAACTGCCTCCTACTGCATAAATCAAAAAGAACTATATTTTTACTTTGTATCTATTCATACGGTGACAAGTAGCCCAGTTTCGATGACTACCGACTCATACGTGCCATTTACGCACCTGCCAAAAACACAAAAAATTGACTTACAGCACTTACAAAAGCAACGGATAACTGTTGCGTAAGTCGAATATGGCAAATCAATTTTTCCCTTTTCTCGGGCCGTTTAAATGGTTTTCATGGCTATTCCACACATACGTAATTGGTACGTGCTGCGGGAAAGCTTAAATTCAACGCGAAATCTTTCGGAGGCAACTGATACCTGTTGCAGAAATCAAAGAAAGGGAACCAAATTATTCACTTTTCCTTTACTAGGGCCATTCTATGAAAGCTTAAATCCATTTTGGTGACCGTGTAAGTCATAAGTTGATTTTATCTTTTCGCACGTACATCACCATTAAGCGCCGCGCAAAATCATAAAAAAGGACTCGAAACACTTTCTGTAGCAGACGACACTTGTTGCAAAAGTCAAACAAATGGAACCAAGCTTTTCCTTTTCTCTTACTTGTGCCACAGAAATAAGGAATCGGGTTCACTTTTTACCCCTCACATACAGCACCATTAACCGCTACAGGAAAACTTAAAGTCGACTTGAGACACTTTCGGAAGCAACCGTTCCTGTTGCATGAACTTTTAAGAAAAAAGGAAAACTGACTTTTTCCCAGACCTTTTCTCTTAAAGACATAAAACATGAATTAATTTTGACAACTACCCGCTTGTACCTGGCAGTTTTACGTGCCGTGCCGAAACAGCCATGCACGCCATTTCCGCGCATGCAAAGACGTAAAAGATGTAACGTGATACCAAAATTTTCCCATCAGAAACTCTTATTCATGTTTCAAGTATGTAGAAATTGGGCAATAAAATACAATTAGATGTAAGAATAACTAATAATAGAAATGAAAAAAATAATAAAATAAATAAAATGGCAAGGCTGAGGATCGAACATTTGACCATCAGGACCTAAAAATGCAAGTGGGCAGAGGTCTGACCCACTGCACTATACAAGCAGTTGAATATGACCTGAAAAATTAACCTATATATATACTAGCCCCCTAACCCCTTCCACAAGGTGACGTCACACGATTTCCAAGATGGCGCCCAAAATGGCGCCTAAAATGACCCCAATCATAACAGAGAACAAAAAAACCATAAACAAGTGGATTTAAGGTCTTCTTTAAAGGCTGATATGTAGTCCTAGGCAAAGTGCTATGCATGCACTATCCACACATGCCAGAATTCGCCGACAATGGGCGAAAATTTAAGAAAACAGAGTAGCAGAAGACCTTGTAGTGGTGTTTTTCAAGCACCTACCCAGGGTTCACTCCCCTTCATTCGATTTGCTTTTCTAGTTGAGGCCAGCTTCCATACTGCACACTGATACATTCAATATGCTAAGATGATCAATGGACAGTGAGAAACAGAAAATAGTGTCACAAGTGAATAAAAACTAGACTGGCAACTCTGTCAGTAGCAACTGCCTCCTACTGCATAAATCAAAAACAACTATATTTTTACTTTGTATCTATTCATACGGTGACAAGTAGCCCAGTTTCGATGACTACCGACTCATACGTGCCATTTACGCACCTGCCAAAAACACAAAAAATTGACTTACAGCACTTACAAAAGCAACTCATACCTGTTGCGTAAGTCGAATATGGCAAATCAATTTTTCCCTTTTCTCGGGCCATTTAATTGGTTTTCATGGCTATTCCACACATACGTAATTGGTACGTGCTGCGGGAAAGCTTAAAATCAACTCGCGAGTCTTTCGCAGGCAACTGATACCTGTTGCAGAAATCAAAGAAAGGGAACCAAATTATTCACTTTTCCTTTACTAGGGCCATTCTATGAAAGATTAAATCCATTTTGGTGACCGTGTAAGTCATAAGTTGATTTTATGTTTTCGCACGTACATCACCATTAAGCGCCGCGCGAAATCATAAAAAAGGACTCGGAACACTTTCTGTAGCAGACGACACTTGTTACAAAAGTCAAACAAATGGAACCAAGCTTTTCCTTTTCTCTTACTTGTGCCACAGAAATAAGGAATCGGTTTCGGTTTTTACCCCTCACATACAGCACCATTAACCGCTACAGGAAAACTTAAAGTCGACTTGAGACACTTTCGGAAGCAACCGTTCCTGTTGCATGAACTTTTAAGGAAAAAGAAAACTGACTTTTTCCCAGACCTTTTCTCTTAAAAACATGAAACATGAATTAATTTTGACAACTACCCACTTGTACCTGGCAGTTTTACGTGCCGTGCAGAAACTGCCATGCGCGCCATTTGCACGCATGCAAAGACGTAAAAGATGTAACGTGATACCAAAATTTTCCCATCAGAAATTCTTATTCATGTTTGAAGTATGTAGAAATTGGGCAATAAAATACAATTAGATGTAAGAATAACTAATAATAGAAATGAAAAAAATAATAAAATAAATAAAATGGCAAGGCTGAGGATCGAACATTTGACCATCAGGACCTAAAAATGCAAGTGGGCAGCAGTCTGACCCACTGCACTATACAAGCAGTTGAATATGACCTGAAAAATTAACCTATATATATACTAGCCCCCTAACCCCTTCCACAAGGTGACGTCACAGGATTTCCAAGATGGCGCCCAAAATGGCGCCTAAAATGACCCCAATCATAACAGAGAACAAAAAAAACGACAAACAAGTGGATTTAAGGTCTTCTTTAAAGGCTGATATGTAGTCCTAGGCAAAGTGCTATGCATGCACCATCCACACATGCCAGAATTCGCCGACAATGGGCGAAAATTTAAGAAAACAGAGTAGCAGAAGACCTTGTAGTGGTGTTTTTCAAGCACCTACCCAGGGTTCACTCCCCTTCATTCGATTTGCTTTTCTAGTTGAGGCCAGCTTCCATACTGCACACTGATACATTCAATATGCTAAGATGATCAATGGACAGTGAGAAACAGAAAATAGTGTCACAAGTGAATAAAAACTAGACTGGCAACTCTGTCAGTAGCAACTGCCTCCTACTGCATAAATCAAAAACAACTATATTTTTACTTTGTATCTATTCATACGGTGACAAGTACCGCAGTTTCGATGACTACCGACTCATACGTGCCATTTACGCACCTGCGAAAAACACAAAAAATTGACTTACAGCACTTCCAAAAGAAACTGATAGCTGTTGCGTAAGTCGAATATGGCAAATCAATTTTTCCCTTTTCTCGGGCCGTTTAATTGGTTTTCATGGCTATTCCACACATACGTAATTGGTACCTGCTGCGGGAAAGCTTAAAATCAACTCGCAAGTCTTTCGGAGGCAACTGATACCTGTTGCAGAAATCAAAGAAAGGGAACCAAATTATTCACTTTTCCTTTACTAGGGCCATTCTATGAAAGATTAAATCCATTTTGGTGACCGTGTAAGTCATAAGTTGATTTTATGTTTTAACACGTACATCACCATTAAGCGCCGCGCGAAATCATAAAAAAGGACTCGGAACACTTTCTGTAGCAGACGACACTTGTTGCAAAAGTCAAACAAATGGAACCAAGCTTTTCCTTTTCTCTTACTTGTGCCACAGAAATAAGGAATCGGTTTCGCTTTTTACCCCTCACATACAGCACCATTAACCGCTACAGGAAAACTTAAAGTCGACTTGAGACACTTTCAGAAGCAACCGTTCCTGTTGCATGAACTTTTAAGGAAAAAGAAAACTGACTTTTTCCCAGACCTTTTCTCTTAAAAACATAAAACATGAATTGATTTTCACAACTACCCGCTTCTACCTGGCAGTTTTACGTGCCGTGCCGAAACAGCGTTGCGCGCTATTTGCGCGCATGCAAAGACGTAAAAGATGTAACGTGATACCCAAATTTTCCCATTAGAAACTCTTATTCATGTTTCAAGTATGTAGAAATTGGGCAATAAAATACATTTACATGTAAGAATAACTAATAATAGAAATGAAAAAAATAATAAAATAAATAAAATGGCAAGGCTGAGGATCGAACATTTGACCATCAGGACCTAAAAATGCAAGTGGGCAGCAGTCTGACCCACTGCACTATACAAGCAGTTGAATATGACCTGAAAAATTAACCTATATATATACTAGCCCCCTAACCCCTTCCACAAGGTGACTTCACAGGATTTCCAAGATGGCGCCCAAAATGGCGCCTAAAATGACCCCAATCATAACAGAGAACAAAAAAACGACAAACAAGTGGATTTAAGGTCTTCTTTCAAGGCTGATATGTAGTCCTAGGCAAAGTGCTATGCATGCACCATCCACACATGCCAGAATTCGCCGACAATGGGCGAAAATTTAAGAAAACAGAGTAGCAGAAGACCTTGTAGTGGTGTTTTTCAAGCACCTACCCACGGTTCACTCCCCTTCATTCGATTTGCTTTTCTAGTTGAGGCCAGCTTCCATACTGCACACTGATACATTCAATATGCTAAGATGATCAATGGACAGTGAGAAACAGAAAATAGTGTCACAAGTGAATAAAAACTAGACTGGCAACTCTGTCAGTAGCAACTGCCTCCTACTGCATAAATCAAAAAGAACTATATTTTTACTTTGTATCTATTCATACGGTGACAAGTAGCCCAGTTTCGATGACTACCGACTCATACGTGCCAATTACGCACCTGCCAAAAACACAAAAAATTGACTTACAGCACTTACAAAAGCAACTGATAGCTGTTGCGTAAGTCGAATATGGCAAATCAATTTTTCCCTTTTCTCGGGCCGTTTAATTGGTTTTCATGGCTATTCCACACATGCGTAATTGGTACGTGCTGCGGGAAAGCTTAAAATCAACTCGCAAGTCTTTCGGAGGCAACCGATACCTGTTGCAGAAATCAAAGAAAGGGAACCAAATTATTCACTTTTCCTTTACTAGGGCCATTCTATGAAAGATTAAATCCATTTTGGTGACCAAGTAATTCATAAGTTGATTTTATGTTTTCGCACGTACATCACCATTAAGCGCCGCGCGAAATCATAAAAAAGGACTCGGAACACTTTCTGTAGCAGACGACACTTGTTGCAAAAGTCAAACAAATGGAACCAAGCTTTTCCTTTTCTCTTACTTGTGCCACAGAAATAAGGAATCGGTTTCGCTTTTTACCCCTCACATACAGCACAATTAACCGCTACAGGAAAACTTAAAGTCGACTTGAGACACTTTCGGAAGCAACCGTTCCTGTTGCATGAACTTTTAAGGAAAAAGAAAACTGACTTTTTCCCAGACCTTTTCTCTTAAAAACATAAAACATGACTTAATTTTGACAACTACCCGCTTGTACCTGGCAGTTTTACGTGCCATGCCGAAACAGTCATGCGCGCCATTTGCACACATGCAAAGACGTAAAAGATGTAACGTGATACCAAAATTTTACCATCAGAAACTCTTATTCATGTTTGAAGTATGTAGAAATTGGGCAATAAAATACAATTAGATGTAAGAATAACTAATAATAGAAATGAAAAAAATAATAAAGTAAATAAAATGGCAAGGCTGAGGATCGAACATTTGACCATCAGGACCTAAAAATGCAAGTGGGCAGCAGTCTGACCCACTGCACTATACAAGCAGTTGAATATGACCTGAAAAATTAACCTATATATATACTAGCCCCCTAACCCCTTCCACAAGGTGACGTCACAGGATTTCCAAGATGGCGCCCAAAATGGCGCCTAAAATGACCCCAATCATAACAGAGAACAAAAAAACGACAAACAAGTGGATTTAAGGTCTTCTTTAAAGGCTGATATGTAGTCCTAGGCAAAGTGCTATGCATGCACCATCCACACATGCCAGAATTCGCCGACAATGGGCGAAAATGTAAGAAAACAGAGTAGCAGAAGACCTTGTAGTGGTGTTTTTCAAGCACCTACCCATGGTTCACTCCCCTTCATTCGATTTGCTTTTCTAGTTGAGGCCAGCTTCCATACTGCACACTGATACATTCAATATGCTAAGATGATCAATGGACAGTGAGAAACAGAAAATAGTGTCACAAGTGAATAAAAACTAGACTGGCAACTCTGTCAGTAGCAACTGCCTCCTACTGCATAAATCAAAAACAACTATATTTTTACTTTGTATCTATTCATACGGTGACAAGTAGCCCAGTTTCGATGACTACCGACTCATACGTGCCATTTACGCACCTGCCAAAAACACAAAAAATTGACTTACAGCACTTACAAAAGCAACGGATAACTGTTGCGTAAGTCGAATATGGCAAATCAATTTTTCCCTTTTCTCGGGCCGTTTAATTGGTTTTTATGGCTATTCCACACATACGTAATTGGTACATGCTGCGGGAAAGCTTAAAATCAACTCGCGAGTCTTTCGGAGGCAACTGATACCTGTTGCAGAAATCAAAGAAAGGGAACCAAATTATTCACTTTTCCTTTACTAGGGCCATTCTATGAAAGATTAAATCCATTTTGGTGACCGTGTAAGTCATAAGTTGATTTTATGTTTTCGCACGTACATCACCATTAAGCGCCGCGCGAAATCATAAAAAAGGACTCGGAACACTTTCTGTAGCAGACGACACTTGTTGCAAAAGTCAAACAAATGGAACCAAGCTTTTCCTTTTCTCTTACTTGTGCCACAGAAATAAGGAATCGGTTTCGCTTTTTACCCCTCACATACAGCACCATTAACCGCTACAGGAAAACTTAAAGTCGACTTGAGACACTTTCGGAAGCAACCGTTCCTGTTGCATGAACTTTTAAGGAAAAAGAAAACTGACTTTTTCCCAGACCTTTTCTCTTAAAAACATAAAACATGAATTAATTTTGACAACTACCCGCTTGTACCTGGCAGTTTTACGTGCCGTGCCGAAACAGCCATGCGTGCCATTTGCGCGCATGCAAAGACGTAAAAGATGTAACGTGATACCAAAATTTTCCCATCCGAAACTCTTATTCATGTTTGAAGTATGTAGAAATTGGGCAATAAAATACAATTAGATGTAAGAATAACTAATAATAGAAATGAAAAAAATAATAAAATAAATAAAATGGCAAGGCTGAGGATCGAACATTTGACCATCAGGACCTAAAAATGCAAGTGGGCAGCAGTCTGACCCACTGCACTATACAAGCAGTTGAATATGACCTGAAAAATTAACCTATATATATACCAGCCCCCTAACCCCTTCCACAAGGTGACGTCACAGGATTTCCAAAATGGCGCCCAAAATGGCGCCTAAAATGACCCCAATCATAACAGAGAACAAAAAAACGACAAACAAGTGGATTTAAGGTCTTCTTTAAAGGCTGATATGTAGTCCTAGGCAAAGTGCTATGCATGCACCATCCACACATGCCAGAATTCGCCGACAATGGGCGAAAATTTAAGAAAACAGAGTAGCAGAAATCCTTGTAGTGGTGTTTTTCAAGCAACTACCCAGGGTTCACTCCCCTTCATTCGATTTGCTTTTCTAGTTGAGGCCAGCTTCCATACTGCACACTGATACATTCAATATGCTAAGATGATCAATGGACAGTGAGAAACAGAAAATAGTGTCACAAGTGAATAAAAACTAGACTGGCAACTCTGTCAGTAGCAACTGCCTCCTACTGCATAAATCAAAAACAACTATATTTTTACTTTGTATCTATTCATACGGTGACAAGTAGCCCAGTTTCGATGACTACCGACTCATACGTGCCATTTACGCACCTGCCAAAAACACAAAAAATTGACTTACAGCACTTACAAAAGCAACGGATAACTGTTGCGTAAGTCGAATATGGCAAATCAATTTTTCCCTTTTCTCGGGCCGTTTAAATGGTTTTCGTGGCTATTCCACACATACGTAATTGGTACGTGCTGCGGGAAAGCTTAAATTCAACGCGAAATCTTTCGGAGGCAACTGATACCTGTTGCAGAAATCAAAGAAAGGGAACCAAATTATTCACTTTTCCTTTACTAGGGCCATTCTATGAAAGCTTAAATCCATTTTGGTGACCGTGTAAGTCATAAGTTGATTTTATCTTTTCGCACGTACATCACCATTAAGCGCCGCGCAAAATCATAAAAAAGGACTCGAAACACTTTCTGTAGCAGACGACACTTGTTGCAAAAGTCAAACAAATGGAACCAAGCTTTTCCTTTTCTCTTACTTGTGCCACAGAAATAAGGAATCGGGTTCACTTTTTACCCCTCACATACAGCACCATTAACCGCTACAGGAAAACTTAAAGTCGACTTGAGACACTTTCGGAAGCAACCGTTCCTGTTGCATGAACTTTTAAGAAAAAAGGAAAACTGACTTTTTCCCAGACCTTTTCTCTTAAAGACATAAAACATGAATTAATTTTGACAACTACCCGCTTGTACCTGGCAGTTTTACGTGCCGTGCCGAAACAGCCATGCACGCCATTTCCGCGCATGCAAAGACGTAAAAGATGTAACGTGATACCAAAATTTTCCCATCAGAAACTCTTATTCATGTTTCAAGTATGTAGAAATTGGGCAATAAAATACAATTAGATGTAAGAATAACTAATAATAGAAATGAAAAAAATAATAAAATAAATAAAATGGCAAGGCTGAGGATCGAACATTTGACCATCAGGACCTAAAAATGCAAGTGGGCAGAGGTCTGACCCACTGCACTATACAAGCAGTTGAATATGACCTGAAAAATTAACCTATATATATACTAGCCCCCTAACCCCTTCCACAAGGTGACGTCACACGATTTCCAAGATGGCGCCCAAAATGGCGCCTAAAATGACCCCAATCATAACAGAGAACAAAAAAACCATAAACAAGTGGATTTAAGGTCTTCTTTAAAGGCTGATATGTAGTCCTAGGCAAAGTGCTATGCATGCACTATCCACACATGCCAGAATTCGCCGACAATGGGCGAAAATTTAAGAAAACAGAGTAGCAGAAGACCTTGTAGTGGTGTTTTTCAAGCACCTACCCAGGGTTCACTCCCCTTCATTCGATTTGCTTTTCTAGTTGAGGCCAGCTTCCATACTGCACACTGATACATTCAATATGCTAAGATGATCAATGGACAGTGAGAAACAGAAAATAGTGTCACAAGTGAATAAAAACTAGACTGGCAACTCTGTCAGTAGCAACTGCCTCCTACTGCATAAATCAAAAACAACTATATTTTTACTTTGTATCTATTCATACGGTGACAAGTAGCCCAGTTTCGATGACTACCGACTCATACGTGCCATTTACGCACCTGCCAAAAACACAAAAAATTGACTTACAGCACTTACAAAAGCAACTGATACCTGTTGCGTAAGTCGAATATGGCAAATCAATTTTTCCCTTTTCTCGGGCCATTTAATTGGTTTTCATGGCTATTCCACACATACGTAATTGGTACGTGCTGCGGGAAAGCTTAAAATCAACTCGCGAGTCTTTCGCAGGCAACTGATACCTGTTGCAGAAATCAAAGAAAGGGAACCAAATTATTCACTTTTCCTTTACTAGGGCCATTCTATGAAAGATTAAATCCATTTTGGTGACCGTGTAAGTCATAAGTTGATTTTATGTTTTCGCACGTACATCACCATTAAGCGCCGCGCGAAATCATAAAAAAGGACTCGGAACACTTTCTGTAGCAGACGACACTTGTTAGAAAAGTCAAACAAATGGAACCAAGCTTTTCCTTTTCTCTTACTTGTGCCACAGAAATAAGGAATCGGTTTCGGTTTTTACCCCTCACATACAGCACCATTAACCGCTACAGGAAAACTTAAAGTCGACTTGAGACACTTTCGGAAGCAACCGTTCCTGTTGCATGAACTTTTAAGGAAAAAGAAAACTGACTTTTTCCCAGACCTTTTCTCTTAAAAACATGAAACATGAATTAATTTTGACAACTACCCACTTGTACCTGGCAGTTTTACGTGCCGTGCAGAAACTGCCATGCGCGCCATTTGCACGCATGCAAAGACGTAAAAGATGTAACGTGATACCAAAATTTTCCCATCAGAAATTCTTATTCATGTTTGAAGTATGTAGAAATTGGGCAATAAAATACAATTAGATGTAAGAATAACTAATAATAGAAATGAAAAAAATAATAAAATAAATAAAATGGCAAGGCTGAGGATCGAACATTTGACCATCAGGACCTAAAAATGCAAGTGGGCAGCAGTCTGACCCACTGCACTATACAAGCAGTTGAATATGACCTGAAAAATTAACCTATATATATACTAGCCCCCTAACCCCTTCCACAAGGTGACGTCACAGGATTTCCAAGATGGCGCCCAAAATGGCGCCTAAAATGACCCCAATCATAACAGAGAACAAAAAAAACGACAAACAAGTGGATTTAAGGTCTTCTTTAAAGGCTGATATGTAGTCCTAGGCAAAGTGCTATGCATGCACCATCCACACATGCCAGAATTCGCCGACAATGGGCGAAAATTTAAGAAAACAGAGTAGCAGAAGACCTTGTAGTGGTGTTTTTCAAGCACCTACCCAGGGTTCACTCCCCTTCATTCGATTTGCTTTTCTAGTTGAGGCCAGCTTCCATACTGCACACTGATACATTCAATATGCTAAGATGATCAATGGACAGTGAGAAACAGAAAATAGTGTCACAAGTGAATAAAAACTAGACTGGCAACTCTGTCAGTAGCAACTGCCTCCTACTGCATAAATCAAAAACAACTATATTTTTACTTTGTATCTATTCATACGGTGACAAGTACCGCAGTTTCGATGACTACCGACTCATACGTGCCATTTACGCACCTGCGAAAAACACAAAAAATTGACTTACAGCACTTCCAAAAGAAACTGATAGCTGTTGCGTAAGTCGAATATGGCAAATCAATTTTTCCCTTTTCTCGGGCCGTTTAATTGGTTTTCATGGCTATTCCACACATACGTAATTGGTACCTGCTGCGGGAAAGCTTAAAATCAACTCGCAAGTCTTTCGGAGGCAACTGATACCTGTTGCAGAAATCAAAGAAAGGGAACCAAATTATTCACTTTTCCTTTACTAGGGCCATTCTATGAAAGATTAAATCCATTTTGGTGACCGTGTAAGTCATAAGTTGATTTTATGTTTTAACACGTACATCACCATTAAGCGCCGCGCGAAATCATAAAAAAGGACTCGGAACACTTTCTGTAGCAGACGACACTTGTTGCAAAAGTCAAACAAATGGAACCAAGCTTTTCCTTTTCTCTTACTTGTGCCACAGAAATAAGGAATCGGTTTCGCTTTTTACCCCTCACATACAGCACCATTAACCGCTACAGGAAAACTTAAAGTCGACTTGAGACACTTTCAGAAGCAACCGTTCCTGTTGCATGAACTTTTAAGGAAAAAGAAAACTGACTTTTTCCCAGACCTTTTCTCTTAAAAACATAAAACATGAATTGATTTTCACAACTACCCGCTTCTACCTGGCAGTTTTACGTGCCGTGCCGAAACAGCGTTGCGCGCTATTTGCGCGCATGCAAAGACGTAAAAGATGTAACGTGATACCCAAATTTTCCCATTAGAAACTCTTATTCATGTTTCAAGTATGTAGAAATTGGGCAATAAAATACATTTACATGTAAGAATAACTAATAATAGAAATGAAAAAAATAATAAAATAAATAAAATGGCAAGGCTGAGGATCGAACATTTGACCATCAGGACCTAAAAATGCAAGTGGGCAGCAGTCTGACCCACTGCACTATACAAGCAGTTGAATATGACCTGAAAAATTAACCTATATATATACTAGCCCCCTAACCCCTTCCACAAGGTGACTTCACAGGATTTCCAAGATGGCGCCCAAAATGGCGCCTAAAATGACCCCAATCATAACAGAGAAAAAAAAAAAACGACAAACAAGTGGATTTAAGGTCTTCTTTCAAGGCTGATATGTAGTCCTAGGCAAAGTGCTATGCATGCACCATCCACACATGCCAGAATTCGCCGACAATGGGCGAAAATTTAAGAAAACAGAGTAGCAGAAGACCTTGTAGTGGTGTTTTTCAAGCACCTACCCACGGTTCACTCCCCTTCATTCGATTTGCTTTTCTAGTTGAGGCCAGCTTCCATACTGCACACTGATACATTCAATATGCTAAGATGATCAATGGACAGTGAGAAACAGAAAATAGTGTCACAAGTGAATAAAAACTAGACTGGCAACTCTGTCAGTAGCAACTGCCTCCTACTGCATAAATCAAAAAGAACTATATTTTTACTTTGTATCTATTCATACGGTGACAAGTAGCCCAGTTTCGATGACTACCGACTCATACGTGCCAATTACGCACCTGCCAAAAACACAAAAAATTGACTTACAGCACTTACAAAAGCAACTGATAGCTGTTGCGTAAGTCGAATATGGCAAATCAATTTTTCCCTTTTCTCGGGCCGTTTAATTGGTTTTCATGGCTATTCCACACATGCGTAATTGGTACGTGCTGCGGGAAAGCTTAAAATCAACTCGCAAGTCTTTCGGAGGCAACCGATACCTGTTGCAGAAATCAAAGAAAGGGAACCAAATTATTCACTTTTCCTTTACTAGGGCCATTCTATGAAAGATTAAATCCATTTTGGTGACCAAGTAATTCATAAGTTGATTTTATGTTTTCGCACGTACATCACCATTAAGCGCCGCGCGAAATCATAAAAAAGGACTCGGAACACTTTCTGTAGCAGACGACACTTGTTGCAAAAGTCAAACAAATGGAACCAAGCTTTTCCTTTTCTCTTACTTGTGCCACAGAAATAAGGAATCGGTTTCGCTTTTTACCCCTCACATACAGCACAATTAACCGCTACAGGAAAACTTAAAGTCGACTTGAGACACTTTCGGAAGCAACCGTTCCTGTTGCATGAACTTTTAAGGAAAAAGAAAACTGACTTTTTCCCAGACCTTTTCTCTTAAAAACATAAAACATGACTTAATTTTGACAACTACCCGCTTGTACCTGGCAGTTTTACGTGCCATGCCGAAACAGTCATGCGCGCCATTTGCACACATGCAAAGACGTAAAAGATGTAACGTGATACCAAAATTTTACCATCAGAAACTCTTATTCATGTTTGAAGTATGTAGAAATTGGGCAATAAAATACAATTAGATGTAAGAATAACTAATAATAGAAATGAAAAAAATAATAAAGTAAATAAAATGGCAAGGCTGAGGATCGAACATTTGACCATCAGGACCTAAAAATACAAGTGGGCAGCAGTCTGACCCACTGCACTATACAAGCAGTTGAATATGACCTGAAAAATTAACCTATATATATACTAGCCCCCTAACCCCTTCCACAAGGTGACGTCACAGGATTTCCAAGATGGCGCCCAAAATGGCGCCTAAAATGACCCCAATCATAACAGAGAACAAAAAAACGACAAACAAGTGGATTTAAGGTCTTCTTTAAAGGCTGATATGTAGTCCTAGGCAAAGTGCTATGCATGCACCATCCACACATGCCAGAATTCGCCGACAATGGGCGAAAATGTAAGAAAACAGAGTAGCAGAAGACCTTGTAGTGGTGTTTTTCAAGCACCTACCCATGGTTCACTCCCCTTCATTCGATTTGCTTTTCTAGTTGAGGCCAGCTTCCATACTGCACACTGATACATTCAATATGCTAAGATGATCAATGGACAGTGAGAAACAGAAAATAGTGTCACAAGTGAATAAAAACTAGACTGGCAACTCTGTCAGTAGCAACTGCCTCCTACTGCATAAATCAAAAACAACTATATTTTTACTTTGTATCTATTCATACGGTCACAAGTAGCCCAGTTTCGATGACTACCGACTCATACGTGCCATTTACGCACCTGCCAAAAACACAAAAAATTGACTTACAGCACTTACAAAAGCAACGGATAACTGTTGCGTAAGTCGAATATGGCAAATCAATTTTTCCCTTTTCTCGGGCCGTTTAATTGGTTTTCATGGCTATTCCACACATACGTAATTGGTACATGCTGCGGGAAAGCTTAAAATCAACTCGCGAGTCTTTCGGAGGCAACTGATACCTGTTGCAGAAATCAAAGAAAGGGAACCAAATTATTCACTTTTCCTTTACTAGGGCCATTCTATGAAAGATTAAATCCATTTTGGTGACCGTGTAAGTCATAAGTTGATTTTATGTTTTCGCACGTACATCACCATTAAGCGCCGCGCGAAATCATAAAAAAGGACTCGGAACACTTTCTGTAGCAGACGACACTTGTTGCAAAAGTCAAACAAATGGAACCAAGCTTTTCCTTTTCTCTTACTTGTGCCACAGAAATAAGGAATCGGTTTCGCTTTTTACCCCTCACATACAGCACCATTAACCGCTACAGGAAAACTTAAAGTCGACTTGAGACACTTTCGGAAGCAACCGTTCCTGTTGCATGAACTTTTAAGGAAAATGAAAACTGACTTTTTCCCAGACCTTTTCTCTTAAAAACATAAAACATGAATTAATTTTGACAACTACCCGCTTGTACCTGGCAGTTTTACGTGCCGTGCCGAAACAGCCATGCGTGCCATTTGCGCGCATGCAAAGACGTAAAAGATGTAACGTGATACCAAAATTTTCCCATCCGAAACTCTTATTCATGTTTGAAGTATGTAGAAATTGGGCAATAAAATACAATTAGATGTAAGAATAACTAATAATAGAAATGAAAAAAATAATAAAATAAATAAAATGGCAAGGCTGAGGATCGAACATTTGACCATCAGGACCTAAAAATGCAAGTGGGCAGCAGTCTGACCCACTGCACTATACAAGCAGTTGAATATGACCTGAAAAATTAACCTATATATATACCAGCCCCCTAACCCCTTCCACAAGGTGACGTCACAGGATTTCCAAAATGGCGCCCAAAATGGCGCCTAAAATGACCCCAATCATAACAGAGAACAAAAAAACGACAAACAAGTGGATTTAAGGTCTTCTTTAAAGGCTGATATGTAGTCCTAGGCAAAGTGCTATGCATGCACCATCCACACATGCCAGAATTCGCCGACAATGGGCGAAAATTTAAGAAAACAGAGTAGCAGAAATCCTTGTAGTGGTGTTTTTCAAGCAACTACCCAGGGTTCACTCCCCTTGATTCGATTTGCTTTTCAAGCTGAAGCCAGCTTCCATACTGCACACTGATACATTCAATATGCTAAGATGATCAATGGACAGTGAGAAACAGAAAATAGTGTCACAAGTGAATAAAAACTAGACTGGCAACTCTGTCAGTAGCAACTGCCTCCTACTGCATAAATCAAAAAGAACTATATTTTTACTTTGTATCTATTCATACGGTGACAAGTAGCCCAGTTTCGATGACTACCGACTCATACGTGCCATTTACGCACCTGCCAAAAACACAAAAAATTGACTTACAGCACTTACAAAAGCAACGGATAACTGTTGCGTAAGTCGAATATGGCAAATCAATTTTTCCCTTTTCTCGGGCCGTTTAAATGGTTTTCATGGCTATTCCACACATACGTAATTGGTACGTGCTGCGGGAAAGCTTAAATTCAACGCGAAATCTTTCGGAGGCAACTGATACCTGTTGCAGAAATCAAAGAAAGGGAACCAAATTATTCACTTTTCCTTTACTAGGGCCATTCTATGAAAGCTTAAATCCATTTTGGTGACCGTGTAAGTCATAAGTTGATTTTATCTTTTCGCACGTACATCACCATTAAGCGCCGTGCAAAATCATAAAAAAGGACTCGAAACACTTTCTGTAGCAGACGACACTTGTTGCAAAAGTCAAACAAATGGAACCAAGCTTTTCCTTTTCTCTTACTTGTGCCACAGAAATAAGGAATCGGGTTCACTTTTTACCCCTCACATACAGCACCATTAACCGCTACAGGAAAACTTAAAGTCGACTTGAGACACTTTCGGAAGCAACCGTTCCTGTTGCATGAACTTTTAAGAAAAAAGGAAAACTGACTTTTTCCCAGACCTTTTCTCTTAAAGACATAAAACATGAATTAATTTTGACAACTACCCGCTTGTACCTGGCAGTTTTACGTGCCGTGCCGAAACAGCCATGCACGCCATTTCCGCGCATGCAAAGACGTAAAAGATGTAACGTGATACCAAAATTTTCCCATCAGAAACTCTTATTCATGTTCAAAGTATGTAGAAATTGGGCAATAAAGCACAATTAGATGTAAGAATAACTAATAATAGAAATGAAAAAAATAATAAAATAAATAAAATGGCAAGGCTGAGGATCGAACATTTGACCTTCAGGACCTAAAAATGCAAGTGGGCAGCAGTCTGACCCACTGCACTATACAAGCAGTTGAATATGACCTGAAAAATTAACCTATATATATACTAGCCCCCTAACCCCTTCCACAAGGTGACGTCACAGGATTTCCAAGATGGCGCCCAAAATGGCGCCTAAAATGACCCCAATCATAACAGAGAACAAAAAAACGACAAACAAGTGGATTTTAGGTCTTCTTTAAAGGCTGATATGTAGACCTATGCAAAGTGCTATGCGTGCATCATCCACACATGCCAGAATTCGCCGACAATGGGCGAAAATTTAAGAAAACAGAGTAGCAGAAGACCTTGTAGTGGTGTTTTTCAAGCACCTACCCAGGGTTCACTCCCCTTCATTCGATTTGCTTTTCTAGTTGAGGCCAGCTTCCATACTGCACACTGATACATTCAATATGCTAAGATGATCAATGGACAGTGAGAAACAGAAAATAGTGTCACAAGTGAATAAAAACTAGACTGGCAACTCTGTCAGTAGCAACTGCCTCCTACTGCATAAATTAAAAAGAACTATATTTTTACTTTGTATCTATTCATACGGTCACAAGTAGCCCATTTTCGATGACTACCGACTCATACCTGCCATTTACGCACCTGCCAAAAACACAAAAAATTGACTTACAGCATTTACAAAAGCAACTGATAGCTGTTGCGTAACTCGATTATGGCAAATCAATTTTTCCCTTTTCTCGGGCCGTTTAATTGGTTTTCATGGCTATTCCACACATACGTAATTGGTACGTGCTGCGGGAAAGCTTAAAATCAACTCGCAAGTCTTTCGCAGGCAACTGATACCTGTTGCAGAAATCAAAGAAAGGGAACCAAATTATTCACTTTTCTTTTACTAGGGCCATTCTATGAAAGATTAAATCCATTTTGGTGACCGTGTAAGTCATAAGTTGATTTTATGTTTTCGCACGTACATCACCATTAAGTGCCGCGCGAAATCATAAAAACGGACTCGGAACACTTTCTGTAGCAGACGACACTTGTTGCAAAAGTCAAACAAATGGAACCAAGCTTTTCCTTTTCTCTTACTTGTGCCACAGAAATAAGGAATCGGTTTTGCTTTTTACCCCTCACATACAGCACCATTAACAGCTACAGGAAAACTTAAAGTCCACGTGAGACACTTTCGGAAGCAACCGTTCCTGTTGCATGAACTTTTAAGGAAAAAGAAAACTGACTTTTTCCCAGACCTTTTCTCTTAAAAACATGAAACATGAATTAATTTTGACAACTACCCGCTTGTACCTGGCAGTTTTACGTGCGGTGCCGAAACAGCCATGCGTGCCATTTGCGCGCATGCAAAGACGTAAAAGATGTAACGTGATACCAAAATTTTCCCATCAGAAACTCTTATTCATGTTTGAAGTATGTAGAAATTGGGCAATAAAATACAATTAGATGTAAGAATAACTAATAATAGAAATGAAAAAAATAATAAAATAAAAAAAATGGCAAGGCTGAGGATCGAACATTTGACCATGAGGACCTAAAAATGCAAGTGGGCAGCAGTCTGACCCACTGCACTATACAAGCAGTTGAATATGACCTGAAAAATTAACCTATATATATACTAGCCCCCTAACCCCTTCCACAAGGTGACGTCACAGGATTTCCAAAATGGCGCCCAAAATGGCGCCTAAAATGACCCCAATCATAACAGAGAACAACAAAACGACAAACAAGTGGATTTAAGGTCTTCTTTAAAGGCTGATATGTAGTCCTAGGCAAAGTGCTATGCATGCACCATCCACACATGCCAGAATTCGCCGACAATGGGCGAAAATTTAAGAAAACAGAGTAGCAGAAGACCTTGTAGTGGTGTTTTTCTGGCACCCACCCAGGGTTCACTCCCCTTCATTCGATTTGCTTTTCTAGTTGAGGCCAGCTTCCATACTGCACACTGATACATTCAATATGCTAAGATGATCAATGGACAGTGAGAAACAGAAAATAGTGTCACAAGTGAATAAAAACTAGACTGGCAACTCTGTCAGTAGCAACTGCCTCCTACTGCATAAATCAAAAACAACTATATTTTTACTTTGTATCTATTCATACGGTGACAAGTAGCCCAGTTTCGATGACTACCGACTCATACGTGCCATTTACGCACCTGCCAAAAACACAAAAAATTGACTTACAGCACTTACAAAAGAAACTGATAGCTGTTGCGTAAGTCGAATATGGCAAATCAATTTTTCCCTTTTCTCGGGCCGTTTAATTGGTTTTCATGGCTATTCCACACATACGTAATTGGTACGTGCTGCGGGAAAGCTTAAAATCAACTCGCCAGTCTTTCGGAGGCAACTGATACCTGTTGCAGAATTCAAAGAAAGGGAACCAAATTATTCACTTTTCCTTTACTAGGGCCATTCTATGAAAGATTAAATCCATTTTGGTGACCGTGTAAGTCATAAGTTGATTTTATGTTTTCGCACGTACATCAGCATTAAGCGCCACGCGAAATCATAAAAAAGGACTCAGAACACTTTCTATAGCAGACGACACTTGTTGCAAAAGTCAAACAAATGGAACCAAGCTTTTCCTTTTCTCTTACTTGTGCCACAGAAATAAGGAATCGGTTTCACTTTTTACCCCTCACATACAGCACCATTAACCGCTACAGGAAAACTTAAAGTCGACTTGAGACACTTTCGGAAGCAACCGTTCCTGTTGCATGAACTTTTAAGGAAAAAGAAAACTGACTTTTTCCCAGACCTTTTCTCTTAAAAGCATAAAACATGAATTAATTTTGACAACTACCCGCTTGTACCTGGCAGTTTTACGTGCCGTGCTGAAACAGCCATTCGCGCCATTTGCGCGCATGCAAAGATGTAAAAGATGTAACGTGATACCAAAATTTTCCCATCAGAAACTCTTATTCATGTTTCAAGTATGTAGAAATTGGGCAATAAAATACAATTAGATGTAAGAATAACTAATAATAGAAATGAAAAAAATAATAAAATAAATAAAATGGCAAGGCTGAGGATCGAACATTTGACCATCAGGACCTAAAAATGCAAGTGGGCAGAGGTCTGACCCACTGCACTATACAAGCAGTTGAATATGACCTGAAAAATTAACCTATATATATACTAGCCCCCTAACCCCTCCCACAAGGTGACGTCACACGATTTCCAAGATGGCGCCCAAAATGGCGCCTAAAATGACCCCAATCATAACAGAGAACAAAAAAACCATAAACAAGTGGATTTAAGGTCTTCTTTAAAGGCTGATATGTAGTCCTAGGCAAAGTGCTATGCATGCACTATCCACACATGCCAGAATTCGCCGACAATGGGCGAAAATTTAAGAAAACAGAGTAGCAGAAGACCTTGTAGTGGTGTTTTTCAAGCACCTACCCAGGGTTCACTCCCCTTGATTCGATTTGCTTTTCTAGTTGAGGCCAGCTTCCATACTGCACACTGATACATTCAATATGCTAAGATGATCAATGGACAGTGACAAACAGAAAATAGTGTCACAAGTGAATAAAAACTAGACTGGCAATTCTGTCAGTAGCAACTGCCTCCTACTGCATAAATCAAAAACAACTATATTTTTACTTTGTATCTATTCATACGGTGACAAGTAGCCCAGTTTCGATGACTACCGACTCATACGTGCCATTTACGCACCTGCCAAAAACACAAAAAATTGACTTACAGCACTTACAAAAGCAACTGATACCTGTTGCGTAAGTCGAATATGGCAAATCAATTTTTCCCTTTTCTCGGGCCATTTAATTGGTTTTCATGGCTATTCCACACATACGTAATTGGTACGTGCTGCGGGAAAGCTTAAAATCAACTCGCGAGTCTTTCGGAGGCAACTGATACCTGTTGCAGAAATCAAAGAAAGGGAACCAAATTATTCACTTTTCCTTTACTAGGGCCATTCTATGAAAGATTAAATCCATTTTGGTGACCGTGTAAGTCATAAGTTGATTTTATGTTTTCGCACGTACATCACCATTAAGCGCCGCACGAAATCATAAAAAAGGACTCGGAACACTTTCTGTAGCAGACGACACTTGTTACAAAAGTCAAACAAATGGAACCAAGCTTTTCCTTTTCTCTTACTTGTGCCACAGAAATAAGGAATCGGTTTCGGTTTTTACCCCTCACATACAGCACCATTAACCGCTACAGGAAAACTTAAAGTCGACTTGAGACACTTTCGGAAGCAACCGTTCCTGTTGCATGAACTTTTAAGGAAAAAGAAAACTGACTTTTTCCCAGACCTTTTCTCTTAAAAACATGAAACATGAATTAATTTTGACAACTACCCACTTGTACCTGGCAGTTTTACGTGCCGTGCAGAAACAGCCATGCGCGCCATTTGCACGCATGCAAAGACGTAAAAGATGTAACGTGATACCAAAATTTTCCCATCAGAAATTCTTATTCATGTTTGAAGTATGTAGAAATTGGGCAATAAAATACAATTAGATGTAAGAATAACTAATAATAGAAATGAAAAAAATAATAAAATAAATAAAATGGCAAGGCTGAGGATCGAACATTTGACCATCAGGACCTAAAAATGCAAGTGGGCAGCAGTCTGACCCACTGCACTATACAAGCAGTTGAATATGACCTGAAAAATTAACCTATATATATACTAGCCCCCTAACCCCTTCCACAAGGTGACGTCACAGGATTTCCAAGATGGCGCCCAAAATGGCGCCTAAAATGACCCCAATCATAACAGAGAACAAAAAAAACGACAAACAAGTGGATTTAAGGTCTTCTTTAAAGGCTGATATGTAGTCCTAGGCAAAGTGCTATGCATGCACCATCCACACATGCCAGAATTCGCCGACAATGGGCGAAAATTTAAGAAAACAGAGTAGCAGAAGACCTTGTAGTGGTGTTTTTCAAGCACCTACCTAGGGTTCACTCCCCTTCATTCGATTTGCTTTTCTAGTTGAGGCCAGCTTCCATACTGCACACTGATACATTCAATATGCTAAGATGATCAATGGACAGTGAGAAACAGAAAATAGTGTCACAAGTGAATAAAAACTAGACTGGCAACTCTGTCAGTAGCAACTGCCTCCTACTGCATAAATCAAAAACAACTATATTTTTACTTTGTATCTATTCATACGGTGACAAGTAGCGCAGTTTCGATGACTACCGACTCATACGTGCCATTTACGCACCTGCCAAAAACACAAAAAATTGACTTACAGCACTTCCAAAAGAAACTGATAGCTGTTGCGTAAGTCGAATATGGCAAATCAATTTTTCCCTTTTCTCGGGCCGTTTAATTGGTTTTCATGGCTATTCCACACATACGTAATTGGTACGTGCTGCGGGAAAGCTTAAAATCAACTCGCAAGTCTTTCGGAGGCAACTGATACCTGTTGCAGAAATCAAAGAAAGGGAACCAAATTATTCACTTTTCCTTTACTAGGGCCATTCTATGAAAGATTAAATTCATTTTGGTGACCGTGTAAGTCATAAGTTGATTTTATGTTTTAACACGTACATCACCATTAAGCGCCGCGCGAAATCATAAAAAAGGACTCGGAACACTTTCTGTAGCAGACGACACTTGTTGCAAAAGTCAAACAAATGGAACCAAGCTTTTCCTTTTCTCTTACTTGTGCCACAGAAATAAGGAATCGGTTTCGCTTTTTACCCCTCACATACAGCACCATTAACCGCTACAGGAAAACTTAAAGTCGACTTGAGACACTTTCAGAAGCAACCGTTCCTGTTGCATGAACTTTTAAGGAAAAAGAAAACTGACTTTTTCCCAGACCTTTTCTCTTAAAAACATAAAACATGAATTGATTTTCACAACTACCCGCTTCTACCTGGCAGTTTTACGTGCCGTGCCGAAACAGCGTTGCGCGCTATTTGCGCGCATGCAAAGACGTAAAAGATGTAACGTGATACCCAAATTTTCCCATTAGAAACTCTTATTCATGTTTCAAATATGTAGAAATTGGGCAATAAAATACATTTACATGTAAGAATAACTAATAATAGAAATGAAAAAAATAATAAAATAAATAAAATGGCACGGCTGAGGATCGAACATTTGACCATCAGGACCTAAAAATGCAAGTGGGCAGCAGTCTGACCCACTGCACTATACAAGCAGTTGAATATGACCTGAAAAATTAACCTATATATATACTAGCCCCCTAACCCCTTCCACAAGGTGACGTCACAGGATTTCCAAGATGGCGCCCAAAATGGCGCCTAAAATGACCCCAATCATAACAGAGAACAAAAAAACGACAAACAAGTGGATTTAAGGTCTTCTTTCAAGGCTGATATGTAGTCCTAGGCAAAGTGCTATGCATGCACCATCCACACATGCCAGAATTCGCCGACAATGGGCGAAAATTTAAGAAAACAGAGTAGCAGAAGACCTTGTAGTGGTGTTTTTCAAGCACCTACCCACGGTTCACTCCCCTTCATTCGATTTGCTTTTCTAGTTGAGGCCAGCTTCCATACTGCACACTGATACATTCAATATGCTAAGATGATCAATGGACAGTGAGAAACAGAAAATAGTGTCACAAGTGAATAAAAACTACACTGGCAACTCTGTCAGTAGCAACTGCCTCCTACTGCATAAATCAAAAACAACTATAGTTTTACTTTGTATCTATTCATACGGTGACAAGTAGCCCAGTTTCGATGACTACCGACTCATACGTGCCATTTACGCACCTGCGAAAAACACAAAAAATTGACTTACAGCACTTACAAAAGAAACAGATAGCTGTTGCGTAAGTCAAATATGGCAAATCAATTTTTCCCTTTTCTCGGGCCGTTTAATTGGTTTTCATGGCTATTCCACACATACGTAATTGGTACGTGCTGCGGGAAAGCTTAAAATCAACTCGCGAGTCTTTCGCAGGCAACCGATACCTGTTGCAGAAATCAAAGAAAGCGAACCAAATTATTCACTTTTCCTTTACTAGGGCCATTCTATGAAAGATTAAATCCATTTTGGTGACCGTGTAAGTCATAAGTTGATTTTATGTTTTCGCACGTACATCACCATTAAGCGCCGCGCGAAATCATAAAAAAGGACTCGGAACACTTTCTGTAGCAGACGACACTTGTTGCAAAAGTCAAACAAATGGAACCAAGCTTTTCCTTTTCTATTACTTGTGCCACAGAAATAAGGAATCGGTTTCGCTTTTTACCCCTCACATACAGCACCATTAACCGCTACAGGAAAACTTAAAGTCGACTTGAGACACTTTCGGAAGCAACCGTTCCTGTTGCATGAACTTTTAAGGAAAAAGAAAACTGACTTTTTCCCAGACCTTTTCTCTTAAAAACATAAAACATGAATTAATTTTCACAACTACCCGCTTTTACCTGGCAGTTTTACGTGCCGTGCCGAAACAGCCATGCGCCCCATTTGCGCGCATGCAAAGACGTGAAAGATGTAACGTGATACCAAAATTTTCCCATCAGAAACTCTTATTCATGTTTGAAGTATGTAGAAATTGGGCAATAAAATACAATTAGATGTAAGAATAACTAATGCTACAAATGAAAAATATAATAAAATAAATAAAATGGCAAGGCTGAGGATCGAACATTTGACCATCAGGACCTAAAAATGCAAGTGGGCAGCAGTCTGACCCATTGCACTATACAAGCAGTTGAATATGACCTGAAAAATTAACCTATATATATACTAGCCCCCTAACCCCTTCCACAAGGTGACGTCACAGGATTTCCAAGATGGCGCCCAAAATAGCGCCTAAAATGACCCCAATCATAACAGAGAACAAAAAAACGACAAACAAGTGGATTTAAGGTCTTCTTTAAAGGCTGATATGTAGTCCTAGGCAAAGTGCTATGCAAACACCATCCACACATGCCAGAATTCGCCGACAATGGGGGAAAATTTAAGAAAACAGAGTAGCAGAAGACCTTGTAGTGGTGTTTTTCAAGCACCTACCCAGGGTTCACTCCCCTTCATTCGATTTGCTTTTCTAGTTGAGGCCAGCTTCCATACTGCACACTGATACATTCAATATGCTAAGATGATCAATGGACAGTGAGAAACAGAAAATAGTGTCACAAGTGAATAAAAACTAGACTGGCAACTCTGTCAGTAGCAACTGCCTCCTACTGCATAAATCAAAAACAACTATAGTTTTACTTTGTATCTATTCATACGGTGACAAGTAGCCCGGTTTCGATGACTACCGACTCATACGTGCCATTTACGCACCTGCCAAAAACACAAAAAATTGACTTACAGCACTTACAAAAGCAATTGATAGCTGTTGCGTAAGTCGAATATGGCAAATCAATTTTTCCCTTTTCTCGGGCCGTTTAATTGGTTTTCATGGCTATTCCACACATACGTAATTGGTACGTGCTGCGGGAAAGCTTAAAATCAACTCGCGAGTCTTTCGCAGGCAACTGATACCTGTTGCAGAAATCAAAGAAAGGGAAACAAATTATTCATTTTTCCTTTACTAGGGCCATTCTATGAAAGATTAAATCCATTTTGGTGACCGTGTAAGTCATAAGTTGATTTTATGTTTTCGCACGTACATCACCATTAAGCGCCGCGCGAAATCATAAAAGAGGACTCGGAACACTTTCTGTAGCAGATGACACTTGTTGCAAAAGTCAAACAAATGGAACCAAGCTTTTCCTTTTCTCTTACTTGTGCCACAGAAATAAGGAATCGGTTTCGCTTTTTACCCCTCACATACAGCACCATTAACCGCTACAGGAAAACTTAAAGTCGACTTGAGAAACTTTCGGAAGCAACCCTTCCTGTTGCATGAACTTTTAAGGAAAAAGAAAACTGACTTTTTCCCAGACCTTTTCTCTTAAAAACATAAAACATGAATTCATTTTGACAACTACCCGCTTGTACCTGGCAGTTTTACGTGCTGTGCCGAAACAGCCATGTGCGCCATTTGCGCGCATGCAAAGACGTAAAAGATGTAACATGATACCAAAATTTTCCCATCAGAAACTCTTATTCATTTTTGAAGTATGTAGAAATTGGGCAATAAAATACAATTACATGTAAGAATAACTAAAGCTACAAATGAAAAAAATAATAAAATAAATAAAATGGCAAGGCTGAGGATCGAACATTTGACCATCAGGACCTAAAAATGCAAGTGGGCAGCAGTCTGACCCGCTGCACTATACAAGCAGTTGAATATGACCTGAAAAATTAACCTATATATATACTAGCCCCCTAACCCCTTCCACAAGGTGACGTCACACGATTTCCAAGATGGCGCCCAAAATGGCGCCTAAAATGACCCCAATCATAACAGAGAACAAAAAAACGACAAACAAGTGGATTTAAGGTCTTCTTTAAAGGCTGATATGTAGTCCTAGGCAAAGTGCGGTGCATGCACCATCCACACATGCCAGAATTCGCCGACAATGGGGGAAAATTTAAGAAAACAGAGTAGCTGAAGACCTTGTAGTGGTGTTTTTCAAGCACCTACCAAGGGTTCACTCCCCTTCATTCGATTTGCTTTTCTAGTTGAGGCCAGCTTCCATACTGCACACTGATACATTCAATATGCTAAGATGATCAATGGACAGTGAGAAACAGAAAATAGTGTCACAAGTGAATAAAAACTAGACTGGCAACTCTATCAGTAGCAACTGCCTCCTACTGCATAAATCAAAAACAACTATAGTTTTACTTTGTATCTCTTCATACGGTGACAAGTAGCCCAGTTTCGATGACTACCGACTCATACGTGCCATTTACGCACCTGCGAAAAACACAAAAAATTGACTTACAGCACTTACAAAAGCAACTGATAGCTGTTGCGTAAGTCGAATATGGCAAATCAATTTTTCCCTTTTCTCGGGCCGTTTAATTGGTTTTCATGGCTATTCCACACATACGTAATTGGTACGTGCTGCGGGAAAGCTTAAAATCAACTCGCGAGTCTTTCGCAGGCAACTGATACCTGTTGCAGAAATCAAAGAAAGGGAACCAAATTATTCACTTTTCCTTTACTAGGGCCATTCTATGAAAGATTAAATCCATTTTGGTGACCGTGTAAGTCATAAGTTGATTTTATGTTTTCGCACGTACATCACCATTAAGCGCCGCGCGAAATCATAAAAAAGGACTCGGAACACTTTCTGTAGCAGACGACACTTGTTGCAAAAGTCAAACAAATGGAACCAAGCTTTTCCTTTTCTCTTACTTGTGCCACAGAAATAAGGAATCGGTTTCGCTTTTTACCCCTCACATACAGCACCATTAACCGCTACAGGAAAACTTAAAGTCGACTTGAGACACTTTCGGAAGCAACCGTTCCTGTTGCATGAACTTTTAAGGAAAAAGAAAACTGACTTTTTCCCAGACCTTTTCTCTTAAAAACATAAAACATGAATTAATTTTCACAACTACCCGCTTCTACCTGGCAGTTTTACGTGCCCTGCCGAAACAGCCATGCGCGGCATTTGCGCGCATGCAAAGACGTGAAAGATGTAACGTGATACCAAAATTTTCCCATCAGAAACTCTTATTCATGTCTCAAGTATGTAGAAATTGGGCAATAAAATACAATTAGAAGTAAGAATAACTAATAATAGAAATGAAAAAAATAATAAAATAAATAAAATGGCAAGGCTGAGGATCGAACATTTCACCATCAGGACCTAAAAATGCAAGTGGGCAGCAGTCTGATCCACTGCACTATACAAGCAGTTGAATATGACCTGAAAAATTAACCTATATATATACTAGCCCCCTAACCCCTTCCACAAGGTGACGTCACAGGATTTCCAAGATGGCGCCCAAAATGGCGCCTAAAATGACCCCAATCATAACAGAGAACAAAAAAACGACAAACAAGTGGATTTAAGGTCTTCTTTAAAGGCTGATATGTAGTCCTAGGCAAAGTGCGGTGCATGCACCATCCACACATGCCAGAATTCGCCGACAATGGGGGAAAATTTAAGAAAACAGAGTAGCAGAAGACCTTGTAGTGGTGTTTTTCAAGCACCTACCCAGGGTTCACTCCCCTTGATTCGATTTGCTTTTCTAGTTGAGGCCAGCTTCCATACTGCACACTGATACATTCAATATGCTAAGATGATCAATGGACAGTGAGAAATAGAAAATAGTGTCACAAGTGAATAAAAACTAGACTGGCAACTCTGTCAGTAGCAACTGCCTCCTACTGCATAAATCAAAAACAACTATAGTTTTACTTTGTATCTATTCATACGGTGACAAGTAGCCCAGTTTCGATGACTACCGACTCATACGTGCCATTTACGCACCTGCCAAAAAAACAAAAAATTGACTTACAGCACTTACAAAAGCAACTGATAGCTGTTGCGTAAGTCGAATATGGCAAATCAATTTTTCCCTTTTCTCGGGCCGTTTAATTGGTTTTCATGGCTATTCCACACATACGTAATTGGTACGTGCTGCGGGAAAGCTTAAAATCAACTCGCGAGTCTTTCGCAGGCAACTGATACCTGTTGCAGAAATCAAAGAAAGGGAACCAAATTATTCACTTTTCCTTTACTAGGGCCATTCTATGAAAGATTAAATCCATTTTGGTGACCGTGTAAGTCATAAGTTGATTTTATGTTTTCGCACGTACATCACCATTAAGCGCCGCGCGAAATCATAAAAAAGGACTCGGAACACTTTCTGTAGCAGATGACACTTGTTGCAAAAGTCAAACAAATGGAACCAAGCTTTTCCTTTTCTCTTCTTTGTGCCACAGAAATAAGGAATCGGTTTCGCTTTTTACCCCTCACATACAGCACCATTAACCACTACAGGAAAACTTAAAGTCGACTTGAGACACTTTCGGAAGCAACCGTTCCTGTTGCATGAACTTTTAAGGAAAAAGAAAACTGACTTTTTCCCAGACCTTTTCTCTTAAAAACATAAAACATGAATTCATTTTGACAACTACCCGCTTGTACCTGGCAGTTTTACGTGCCGTGCCAAAACAGCCATGCGCGCCATTTCCGCGCATGCAAAGACGTAAAAGATGTAACATGATACCAAAATTTTCCCATCAGAAACTCTTATTCATGTTTGAAGTATGTAGAAATTGGGCAATAAAATACAATTAGATGTAAGAATAACTAATAATAGAAATGAAAAAAATAATAAAATAAATAAAATGGCAAGGCTGAGGATCGAACATTTGACCATCAGGACCTAAAAATGCAAGTGGGCAGCAGTCTGACCCACTGCACTATACAAGCAGTTGAATATGACCTGAAAAATTAACCTATATATATACTAGCCCCCTAACCCCTTCCACAAGGTGACGTCACAGGATTTCCAAGATGGCGCCCAAAATGGCTCCTAAAATGAACCCAATCATAACAGAGAACAAAAAAACGACAAACAAGTGGATTTAAGGTCTTCTTTAAAGGCTGATATGTAGTCCTAGGCAAAGTGCTATGCATGCACTATCCACACATGCCAGAATTCGCCGACAATGGGCGAAAATTTAAGAAAACAGAGTAGCAGAAGACCTTGTAGTGGTGTTTTTCAGGCACCTACCCAGGTTCACTCCCCTTGATTCGATTTGCTTTTCTAGTTGAGGCCAGCTTCCATACTGCACACTGATACATTCAATATGCTAAGATGATCAATGGACAGTGAGAAACAGAAAATAGTGTCACAAGTGAATGAAAACTAGACTGGCAACACTGTCAGTAGCAACTGCCTCCTACTGCATAAATCAAAAATAACTATATCTTTACTTTGTATCTATTCATACGGTGACAAGTAGCCCAGTTTCGATGACTACCGACTCATACGTGCCATTTACGCATCTGCCAAAAACACTAAAAAGTGACTTACAGCACTTACAAAGGCAACTGATAGCTGTTGCGTAAGTCGAATATGGCAAATCAATTTTTCCCTTTTCTCGGGCCGTTTAATTGGTTTTTATGGCTATTCCACACATACGTAATTGGTACGTGCTGCGGGAAAGCTTAAAATCAACTCGCGAGTCTTTCGCAGGCAACTGATACCTGTTGCAGAAATCAAAGAAAGGGAACCAAATTATTCACTTTTCCTTTACTAGGGCCATTCTATGAAAGATTAAATCCATTTTGGTGACCGTGTAAGTCATAAGTTGATTTTATGTTTTCGCACGTACATCAGCATTAAGCGCCGCGCGAAATCATAAAAAAGGACTTGGAACACTTTCTGTAGCAGACGACACTTCTTGCTAAAGTCAAACAAATTGAACCAAACTTTTCCTTTTCTCTTCTTTGTGCCACAGAAATAAGGAATTGGTTTTGCTTTTTACCCCTCACATACAGCACCATTAACCGCTACAGGAAAACTTAAAGTCGACTTGAGACACTTTCGGAAGCAACTGTTCCTGTTGCATGAACTTTTAAGGAAAAAGAAAACTGACTTTTTCCTAGACCTTTTCTCTTAAAAACATAAAACATGAATTAATTTTGACAACTACCCGCTTGTACCTGGCAGTTTTACATGCCATGCCGAAACAGCCATGCGTGCCATTTGCGCGCATGCAAAGACATAAAAGATGTAACGTGATACCAAAATTTTATCATTAGAAACTCTTATTCATGTTTGAAGTATGTAGAAATTGAGCAATAAAATACAATTCGATGTAAGAATAACTAATAATAGAAATGAAAAAAATAATAAAATAAATAAAATGGCAAGGCTGAGGATCGAATATTTGACCATCAGGACCTAAAAATGCTAGTGGGCAGCAGTCTGACCCACTGCACTATACAAGCAGTTGAATATTACCTGAAAAATTAACCTATATATATACTAGCCCCCTAACCCCTTCCACAAGGTGACATCACAGGATTTCCAAGATGGCGCCCAAAATGGCGCCTAAAATGAACCCAATCATAACAGAGAACAAAAAAACGACAAACAAGTGGATTTAAGGTCTTCTTTAAAGGCTGATATGTAGTCCTTGGCAAAGTGCTATGCATGCACCATCCACACATGCCAGAATTCGCCGACAATGGGCGAAAATTTAAGAAAACAGAGTAGCAGAAGACCTTGTAGTGGTGTTTTTCAAGCACCTACCCAGGGTTCACTCCTCTTGATTCGATTTGCTTTTCTAGTTGAGGCCAGCTTCCATACTGCACACTGATACATTCAATATGCTAATATGATCAATGGACAGTGAGAAACAGAAAATAGTGTCACAAGTGAATAAAAACTAGACTGGCAACTCTGTCAGTAGCAACTGCCTCCTACTGCATAAATCAAAAAGAACTATATTTCTACTTTGTATCTATTCATACGGTGACAAGTAGCGAAGTTTCGATGACTACCGACTCATACGTGCCATTTACGCACCTGCGAAAAACACAAAAAATTGACTTACAGCACTTACAAAAGCAATTGATAGCTGTTGCGTAAGCCGAATATGGCAAATCAATTTTTCCCTTTTCTCGGGCCGTTTAATTGGTTTTTATGGCTATTCCACACATACGTAATTGGTACGTGCTGCGGGAAAGCTTAAAATCAACTCGCGAGTCTTTCGCAGGCAACTGATACCTGTTGCAGAAATCAAAGAAAGGGAACCAAATTATTCACTTTTCCTTTACTAGGGCCATTCTATGAAAGATTAAATCCATTTTGGTGACCGTGTAAGTCATAAGTTGATTTTATGTTTTCGCACGTATATCACCATTAAGCGCCGCGCGAAATCATAAAAAAGGACTTGGAACACTTTCTGTAGCAGACGACACTTGTTGCAAAAGTCAAACAAATGGAATCAAGCTTTTCCTTTTCTCTTACTTGTGCCACAGAAATAAGGAATCGGTTTCGCTTTTTACCCCTCACATACAGCACCATTAACCGCTACAGGAAAACTTAAAGTCGACTTGAGACACTTTCGGAAGCAACCGTTCCTGTTGCATGAACTTTTAAGGAAAAAGAAAACTGACTTTTTCCCAGACCTTTTCTCTTAAAAACATAAAACATGAATTAATTTTGACAACTACCCGCTTGTACCTGGCAGTTTTACGTGCCATGCCGAAACAGCCATGCGCGCCATTTGCGCATGCAAAGATGTAAAAGATGTAACGTGATACCAAAATTTTCCCATCAGAAACTATTCTTCATGTTTGAAGTATGTAGAAATTGGGCAATAAAATACAATTAGATGTAAGAATAACTAATAATAGAAATGAAAAAAATAATAAAATAAATAAAATGGCAAGGCTGAGGATCGAACATTTGACCATCAGGACCTAAAAATGCAAGTGGGCAGCAGTCTGACCCACTGCACTATACAAGCAGTTGAATATGACCTGAAAAATTAACCTATATATATACTAGCCCCCTAACCCCTTCCACAAGGTGACGTCACAGGATTTCCAAGATGGCGCCCAAAATGGCGCCTAAAATGACCCCAATCATAACAGATAACAAAAAAACGACAAACAAGTGGATTTAAGGTCTTCTTTAAAGACTGATATGTAGTCCTAGGCAAAGTGCTATGCATGCACCATCCACACATGCCAGAAATCGCCGACAATGGGCGAAAATTTAAGAAAACAGAGTAGCAGAAGACCTTGTAGTGGTGTTTTTCAAGCACCTACCCAGGGTTCACTCCCCTTGATTGGATTTGCTTTTCTAGTTGAGGCCAGCTTCCATACTGCACACTGATACATTCAATATTTTAAGATGATCAATGGACAGTGAGAAACAGAAAATAGTGTCACAAGTGAATAAAAACTAGACTGGCAACTCTGTCAGTAGTAATTGCCTCCTACTGCATAAATCAAAAATAACTATATTTTTACTTTGTATCTATTCATACGGTGACAAGTAGCCCAGTTTCGATGACTACCGACTCATACGTGCCATTTACGCACCTGCCAAAAACACAAAAAATTGACTTACAGCACTTACAAAAGCAACTGATAGCTGTTGCGTAAGTCGAATATGGCAAATCAATTTTTCCCTTTTCTCGGGCCGTTTAATTGGTTTTCATGGCTATTCCACACATACGTAATTGGTACGTGCTGCGGGAAAGCTTAAAATCATCTTGCGAGTCTTTCGGAGGCAACCTATACCTGTTGCAGAAATCAAAGAAAGGGAACCAAATTATTCACTTTTCCTTTACTAGGGCCATTCTATGAAAGATTAAATTCATTTTGGTGACCGTGTAAGTCATAAGTTGATTTTATGTTTTTGCACGTACATCACCATTAAGCGCCGCGCGAAATCATAAAAAAGGACTCGGAACACTTTCTGTAGCAGACGACACTTGTTGCAAAAGTCAAACAAATGGAACCAAGCTTTTCCTTTTCTCTTACTTGTGCCACAGAAATAAGGAATCGGTTTCGCTTTTTACCCCTCACATACAGCACCATTAACCGCTACAGGAAAACTTAAAGTCGACTTGAGACACTTTCGGAAGCAACCGTTCCTGTTGCATGAACTTTTAAGGAAAAAGAAAACTGACTTTTTCCCAGACCTTTTCTCTTAAAAACATAAAACATGAATTAATTTTCACAACTACCCGCTTCTACCTGGCAGTTTTACGTGCCCTGCCGAAACAGCCATGCGCGGCATTTGCGCGCATGCAAAGACGTGAAAGATGTAACGTGATACCAAAATTTTCCCATCAGAAACTCTTATTCATGTCTCAAGTATGTAGAAATTGGGCAATAAAATACAATTAGAAGTAAGAATAACTAATAATAGAAATGAAAAAAATAATAAAATAAATAAAATGGCAAGGCTGAGGATCGAACATTTCACCATCAGGACCTAAAAATGCAAGTGGGCAGCAGTCTGACCCACTGCACTATACAAGCAGTTGAATATGACCTGAAAAATTAACCTATATATATACTAGCCCCCTAACCCCTTCCACAAGGTGACGTCACAGGATTTCCAAGATGGCGCCCAAAATGGCGCCTAAAATGACCCCAATCATAACAGAGAACAAAAAAACGACAAACAAGTGGATTTAAGGTCTTCTTTAAAGGCTGATATGTAGTCCTAGGCAAAGTGCGGTGCATGCACCATCCACACATGCCAGAATTCGCCGACAATGGGGGAAAATTTAAGAAAACAGAGTAGCAGAAGACCTTGTAGTGGTGTTTTTCAAGCACCTACCCAGGGTTCACTCCCCTTCTTTCGATTTGCTTTTCTAGTTGAGGCCAGCTTCCATACTGCACACTGATACATTCAATATGCTAAGATGATCAATGGACAGTGAGAAATAGAAAATAGTGTCACAAGTGAATAAAAACTAGACTGGCAACTCTGTCAGTAGCAACTGCCTCCTACTGCATAAATCAAAAACAACTATAGTTTTACTTTGTATCTATTCATACGGTGACAAGTAGCCCAGTTTCGATGACTACCGACTCATACGTGCCATTTACGCACCTGCCAAAAAAACAAAAAATTGCCTTACAGCACTTACAAAAGCAACTGATAGCTGTTGCGTAAGTCGAATATGGCAAATCAATTTTTCCCTTTTCTCGGGCCGTTTAATTGGTTTTCATGGCTATTCCACACATACGTAATTGGTACGTGCTGCGGGAAAGCTTAAAATCAACTCGCGAGTCTTTCGCAGGCAACTGATACCTGTTGCATAAATCAAAGAAAGGGAACCAAATTATTCACTTTTCCTTTACTAGGGCCATTCTATGAAAGATTAAATCCATTTTGGTGACCGTGTAAGTCATAAGTTGATTTTATGTTTTCGCACGTACATCACCATTAAGCGCCGCGCGAAATCATAAAAAAGGACTCGGAACACTTTCTGTAGCAGATGACACTTGTTGCAAAAGTCAAACAAATGGAACCAAGCTTTTCCTTTTCTCTTACTTGTGCCACAGAAATAAGGAATCGGTTTCGCTTTTTACCCCTCACATACAGCACCATTAACCACTACAGGAAAACTAAAAGTCGACTTGAGACACTTTCGGAAGCAACCGTTCCTGTTGCATGAACTTTTAAGGAAAAAGAAAACTGACTTTTTCCCAGACCTTTTCTCTTAAAAACATAAAACATGAATTCATTTTGACAACTACCCGCTTGTACCTGGCAGTTTTACGTGCCGTGCCAAAACAGCCATGCGCGCCATTTCCGCGCATGCAAAGACGTAAAAGATGTATCATGATACCAAAATTTTCCCATCAGAAACAAGTATGTAGAAATTGGGCAATAAAATACAATTAGATGTAAGAATAACTAATAATAGAAATGAAAAAAATAATAAAATAAATAAAATGGCAAGGCTGAGGATCGAACATTTGACCATCAGGACCTAAAAATGCAAGTGGGCAGCAGTCTGACCCACTGCACTATACAAGCAGTTGAATATGACCTGAAAAATTAACCTATATATATACTAGCCCCCTAACCCCTTCCACAAGGTGACGTCACAGGATTTCCAAGATGGCGCCCAAAATGGCGCCTAAAATGACCCCAATCATAACAGAGAACAAAAAAACGACAAACAAGTGGATTTAAGGTCTTCTTTAAAGGCTGATATGTAGTCCTAGGCAAAGTGCTATGCATGCACCATCCACACATGCCAGAATTCGCCGACAATGGGCGAACATTTAAGAAAACAGAGTAGCAGAAGACCTTGTAGTGGTGTTTTTCAAGCACCTACCCACGGTTCACTCCCCTTGATTCGATTTGCTTTTCTAGTTGAGGCCAGCTTCCATACTGCACACTGATACATTCAATATGCTAAGATGATCAATGGACAGTGAGAAACAGAAAATAGTGTCACAAGTGAATAAAAACTAGACTGGCAACTCTATCAGTAGCAACTGCCTCCTACTGCATAAATCAAAAACAACTATAGTTTTACTTTGTATCTCTTCATATGGTGACAAGTAGCCCAGTTTCGATGACTACCGACTCATACGTGCCATTTACGCACCTGCGAAAAACACAAAAAATTGACTTACAGCACTTACAAAAGCAACTGATAGCTGTTGCGTAAGTCGAATATGGCAAATCAATTTTTCCCTTTTCTCGGGCCGTTTAATTGGTTTTCATGGCTATTCCACACATACGTAATTGGTACGTGCTGCGGGAAAGCTTAAAATCAACTCGCGAGTCTTTCGCAGGCAACTGATACCTGTTGCAGAAATCAAAGAAAGGGAACCAAATTATTCACTTTTCCTTTACTAGGGCCATTCTATGAAAGATTAAATCCATTTTGGTGACCGTGTAAGTCATAAGTTGATTTTATGTTTTCGCACGTACATCACCATTAAGCGCCGCGCGAAATCATAAAAAAGGACTCGGAACACTTTCTGTAGCAGACGACACTTGTTGCAAAAGTCTAACAAATGGAACCAAGCTTTTCCTTTTCTCTTACTTGTGCCACAGAAATAAGGAATTGGTTTCGCTTTTTACCCCTCACATACAGCACCATTAACCGCTACGGGAAAACTTAAAGTCGACTTGAGACACTTTCGGAAGCAACCGTTCCTGTTGCATGAACTTTTAAGGAAAAAGAAAACTGACTTTTTCCCAGACCTTTTCTCTTAAAAACATAAAACATGAATTCATTTTCACAACTACCCGCTTTTACCTGGCAGTTTTACGTGCCGTGCCGAAACAGCCATGCACCCGATTTTCGCGCATGCAAAGACGTGAAAGATGTAACGTGATACCAAAATTTTCCCATCAGAAACTCTTATTCATGTTTGAAGTATGTAGAAATTGGGCAATAAAATACAATTAGAAGTAAGAATAACTAATAATAGAAATGAAAAAAATAATAAAATAAATAAAATGGCAAGGCTGAGGATCGAACATTTGACCATCAGGACCTAAAAATGCAAGTGGGCAGCAGTCTGACCCACTGCACTATACAAGCAGTTGAATATGACCTGAAAAATTAACCTATATATATACTAGCCCCCTAACCCCTTCCACAAGGTGACGTCACAGGATTTCCAAGATGGCGCCCAAAATGGCGCCTAAAATGACCCCAATCATAACAGAGAACAAAAAAACGACAAACAAGTGGATTTAAGGTCTTCTTTAAAGGCTGATATGTAGTCCTAGGCAAAGTGCTATGCATGCACCATCCACACATGCCAGAATTCGCCGACAATGGGCGAAAATTTAAGAAAACAGAGTAGCAGAAGACCTTGTAGTGGTGTTTTTCAAGCACCTACCCAGGGTTCACTCCCCTTCATTCGATTTGCTTTTCTAGTTGAGGCCAGCTTCCATACTGCGCACTGATACATTCAATATGCTAAGATGATCAATGGACAGTGAGAAACAGAAAATAGTGTCACAAGTGAATAAAAACTAGACTGGCAACTCTATCAGTAGCAACTGCCTCCTACTGCATAAATCAAAAAGAACTATATTTTTACTTTCTATCTATTCATACGGTGACAAGTAGCCCAGTTTCGATGACTACCGACTCATACGTGCAATTTACGCACCTGCCAAAAACACAAAAAATTGACTTACAGCACTTACAAAAGCAACTGATAGCTGTTGCGTAAGTCGAATATGACAAATCAATTTTTCCCTTTTCTCGGGCCGTTTAATTGGTTTTCATGGCTATTCCACACATACGTAATTGGTACGTGCTGCGAGAAAGCTTAAAATCAACTCGCGAGTCTTTCGGAGGCAACCGATACCTGTTGCAGAAATCAAAGAAATGGAACCAAATTATTCACTTTTCCTTTACTAGGGCCATTCTATGAAAGATTAAATCCATTTTGGTGACCGTGTAAGTCATAAGTTGATTTTATGTTTTCGCACGTATATCACCATTAAGCGCCGCGCGAAATCATAAAAAAGGACTCAGAACAATTTCTGTAGCAGACGACACTTGTTGCAAAAGTCAAACAAATGGAATCAAGCTTTTCCTTTTCTCTTACTTGTGCCACAGAAATAAGGAATCGGTTTCGCTTTTTACCCCTCACATACAGCACCATTAACCACTACAGGAAAACTTAAAGTCGACTTGATACACTTTCGGAAGCAACCGTTCCTGTTGCATGAACTTTTAAGGAAAAAGAAAACTGACTTTTTCCCAGACCTTTTCTCTTAAAAACATAAAACATCAATTAATTTTGACAACTACCCGCTTGTACCTGGCAGTTTTACGTGCCGTGCCGAAACAGCCATGCGCGCCATTTGCGCGCATGCAAAGACGTAAAAGATGTAACGTGATACCAAAATTTTCCCATCAGAAACTCTTATTCATGTTTGACGTATGTAGAAATTGGGCAATAAAATACAATTAGATGTAAGAATAACTAATAATAGAAATGAAAAAAATAATAAAATAAATAAAATGGCAAGGCTGAGGATCGAACATTTGACCATCAGGACCTAAAAATGCAAGTGGGCAGCAGTCTGACCCACTGCACTATACAAGCAGTTGAATATTACCTGAAAAATTAACCTATATATATACTAGCCCCCTAACCCCTTCCACAAGGTGATGTCACAGGATTTCCAAGATGGCGCCCAAAATGGCGCCTAAAATGACCCCAATCATAACAGAGAACAAAAAAACGACAAACAAGTGGATTTAAGGTCTTCTTTAAAGGCTGATATGTAGTCCTAGGCAAAGTGCTATGCATGCACCATCCACACATGCCAGAATTCGCCGACAATGGGCGAAAATTTAAGAAAACAGAGTAGCAGAAGACCTTGTAGTGGTGTTTTTCAAGCACCTACCCACGGTTCACTCCCCTTGATTCGATTTGCTTTTCTAGTTGAGGCCAGCTTCCATACTGCACACTGATACATTCAATATTCTAAGATGATCAATGGACAGTGAGAAACAGAAAATAGTGTCACAAGTGAATGAAAACTAGACTGGCAACACTGTCAGTAGCAACTGCCTCCTACTGCATAAATCAAAAAGAACTATATTTCTACTTTGTATCTATTCATACAGTGACAAGTAGCCCAGTTTCGATGACTACCGACTCATACGTGCCATTTACGCACCTGCCAAAAACACAAAAAATTGACTTACAGCACTTACAAAAGCAACTGATAGCTGTTGCGTAAGTCGAATATGGCAAATCAATTTTTCCCTTTTCTCGGGCCGTTTAATTGGTTTTCATGGCTATTCCACACATACGTAATTGGTACGTGCTGCGGGAAAGCTTAAAATCAACTCGCGAGTCTTTCGCAGGCAACTGATACCTGTTGCAGAAATCAAAGAAAGGGAACCAAATTATTCACTTTTCCTTTACTAGGGCCATTCTATGAAAGATTAAATCCATTTTGGTGACCGTGTAAGTCATAAGTTGATTTTATGTTTTCGCACGTACATCACCATTAAGCGCCGCGCGAAATCATAAAAAAGGACTCGGAACACTTTCTGTAGCAGACGACACTTTTTGCAAAAGTCTAACAAATGGAACCAAGCTTTTCCTTTTCTCTTACTTGTTCCACAGAAATAAGGAATTGGTTTCGCTTTTTACCCCTCACATACAGCACCATTAACCGCTACGGGAAAACTTAAAGTCGACTTGAGACACTTTCGGAAGCAACCGTTCCTGTTGCATGAACTTTTAAGGAAAAAGAAAACTGACTTTTTCCCAGACCTTTTCTCTTAAAAACATAAAACATGAATTCATTTTCACAACTACCCGCTTTTACCTGGCAGTTTTACGTGCCGTGCCGAAACAGCCATGCACCCGATTTGCGCGCATGCAAAGACGTGAAAGATGTAACGTGATACCAAAATTTTCCCATCAGAAACTCTTATTCATGTTTGAAGTATGTAGAAATTGGGCAATAAAATACAATTAGAAGTAAGAATAACTAATAATAGAAATGAAAAAAATAATAAAATAAATAAAATGGCAAGGCTGAGGATCGAACATTTGACCATCAGGACCTAAAAATGCAAGTGGGCAGCAGTCTGACCCACTGCACTATACAAGCAGTTGAATATTACCTGAAAAATTAACCTATATATATACTAGCCCCCTAACCCCTTCCACAAGGTGACGTCACAGGATTTCCAAGATGGCGCCCAAAATGGCGCCTAAAATGACCCCAATCATAACAGAGAACAAAAAAACGACAAACAAGTGGATTTAAGGTCTTCTTTAAAGGCTGATATGTAGTCCTAGGCAAAGTGCTATGCATGCACCATCCACACATGCCAGAATTCGCCGACAATGGGCGAAAATTTAAGAAAACAGAGTAGCAGAAGACCTTGTAGTGGTGTTTTTCAAGCACCTACCCAGGGTTCACTCCCCTTCATTCGATTTGCTTTTCTAGTTGAGGCCAGCTTCCATACTGCACACTGATACATTCAATATGCTAAGATGATCAATGGACAGTGAGAAACAGAAAATAGTGTCACAAGTGAATAAAAACTAGACTGGCAACTCTATCAGTAGCAACTGCCTCCTACTGCATAAATCAAAAAGAACTATATTTTTACTTTCTATCTATTCATATGGTGACAAGTAGCCCAGTTTCGATGACTACCGACTCATACGTGCAATTTACGCACCTGCCAAAAACACAAAAAATTGACTTACAGCACTTACAAAAGCAACTGATAGCTGTTGCGTAAGTCGAATATGACAAATCAATTTTTCCCTTTTCTCGGGCCGTTTAATTGGTTTTCATGGCTATTCCACACATACGTAATTGGTACGTGCTGCGGGAAAGCTTAAAATCAACTCGCGAGTCTTTCGGAGGCAACCGATACCTGTTGCAGAAATCAAAGAAATGGAACCAAATTATTCACTTTTCCTTTACTAGGGCCATTCTATGAAAGATTAAATCCATTTTGGTGACCGTGTAAGTCATAAGTTGATTTTATGTTTTCGCACGTATATCACCATTAAGCGCCGCGCGAAATCATAAAAAAGGACTCGGAACAATTTCTGTAGCAGACGACACTTGTTGCAAAAGTCAAACAAATGGAATCAAGCTTTTCCTTTTCTCTTACTTGTGCCACAGAAATAAGGAATCGGTTTCGCTTTTTACCCCTCACATACAGCACCATTAACCACTACAGGAAAACTTAAAGTCGACTTGATACACTTTCGGAAGCAACCGTTCCTGTTGCATGAACTTTTAAGGAAAAAGAAAACTGACTTTTTCCCAGACCTTTTCTCTTAAAAACATAAAACATCAATTAATTTTGACAACTACCCGCTTGTACCTGGCAGTTTTACGTGCCGTGCCGAAACAGCCATGCGCGCCATTTGCGCGCATGCAAAGACGTAAAAGATGTAACGTGATACCAAAATTTTCCCATCAGAAACTCTTATTCATGTTTGACGTATGTAGAAATTGGGCAATAAAATACAATTAGATGTAAGAATAACTAATAATAGAAATGAAAAAAATAATAAAATAAATAAAATGGCAAGGCTGAGGATCGAACATTTGACCATCAGGACCTAAAAATGCAAGTGGGCAGCAGTCTGACCCACTGCACTATACAAGCAGTTGAATATTACCTGAAAAATTAACCTATATATATACTAGCCCCCTAACCCCTTCCACAAGGTGATGTCACAGGATTTCCAAGATGGCGCCCAAAATGGCGCCTAAAATGACCCCAATCATAACAGAGAACAAAAAAACGACAAACAAGTGGATTTAAGGTCTTCTTTAAAGGCTGATATGTAGTCCTAGGCAAAGTGCTATGCATGCACCATCCACACATGCCAGAATTCGCCGACAATGGGCGAAAATTTAAGAAAACAGAGTAGCAGAAGACCTTGTAGTGGTGTTTTTCAAGCACCTACCCACGGTTCACTCCCCTTGATTCGATTTGCTTTTCTAGTTGAGGCCAGCTTCCATACTGCACACTGATACATTCAATATTCTAAGATGATCAATGGACAGTGAGAAACAGAAAATAGTGTCACAAGTGAATGAAAACTAGACTGGCAACACTGTCAGTAGCAACTGCCTCCTACTGCATAAATCAAAAAGAACTATATTTCTACTTTGTATCTATTCATACAGTGACAAGTAGCCCAGTTTCGATGACTACCGACTCATACGTGCCATTTACGCACCTGCCAAAAACACAAAAAATTGACTTACAGCACTTACAAAAGCAACTGATAGCTGTTGCGTAAGTCGAATATGGCAAATCAATTTTTCCCTTTTCTCGGGCCGTTTAATTGGTTTTCATGGCTATTCCACACATACGTAATTGGTACGTGCTGCGGGAAAGCTTAAAATCAACTCGCGAGTCTTTCGGAGGCAACTGATACCTGTTGCAGAAATCAAAGAAAGGGAACCAAATTATTCACTTTTCCTTTACTAGGGCCATTCTATGAAAGATTAAATCCATTTTGGTGACCGTGTAAGTCATAAGTTGATTTTATGTTTTCGCACGTACATCACCATTAAGCGCCGTGCGAAATCATAAAAAAGGACTCGGAACACTTTCTGTAGCAGACAACACTTGTTGCAAAAGTCAAACAAATGGAACCAAGCTTTTCCTTTTCTCTTACTTGTGCCACAGAAATAAGGAATCGGTTTCGCTTTTTACCCCTCACATACAGCACCATTAACCGCTACAGGAAAACTTAAAGTCGACTTGAGACACTTTCGGAAGCAACCGTTCCTGTTGCATGAACTTTTAAGGAAAAAGAAAACTGACTTTTTCCCAGACCTTTTCTCTTAAAAACATAAAACATGAATTAATTTTGACAACTACCCGCTTGTACCTGGCAGTGTTACGTGCCGTCCCGAAACAGCCATGCGCGCCATTTGCGCGCATGCAAAGACGTAAAAGATGTAACGTGATACCAAAATTTTCCCATCAGAAACTCTTATTCATGTTTGAAGTATGTAGAAATTGGGCAATAAAATACAATTAGATGTAAGAATAACTAATAATAGAAATGAAAAAAATAATAAAATAAATAAAATGGCAAGGCTGAGGATCGAACATTTGACCATCAGGACCTAAAAATGCAAGTGGGCAGCAGTCTGACCCACTGCACTATACAAGCAGTTGAATATGACCTGAAAATTAACCTATATATATACTAGCCCCCTAACCCCTTCCACAAGGTGACGTCACAGGATTTCCAAGATGGCGCCCAAAATGGCTCCTAAAATGACCCCAATCATAACAGAGAACAAAAAAACGACAAACAAGTGGATTTAAGGTCTTCTTTAAAGGCTGATATGTAGTCCTAGGCAAAGTGCTATGCATGCACCATCCACACATGCCAGAATTCGCCGACAATGGGCGAAAATTTAAGAAAACAGAGTAGCAGAAGACCTTGTAGTGGTGTTTTTCAGGCACCTACCCAGGTTCACTCCCCTTGATTCGATTTGCTTTTCTAGTTGAGGCCAGCTTCCATACTGCACACTGATACATTCAATATGCTAAGATGATCAATGGACAGTGAGAAACAGAAAATAGTGTCACAAGTGAATGAAAACTAGACTGGCAACACTGTCAGTAGCAACTGCCTCCTACTGCATAAATGAAAAATAACTATATCTTTACTTTGTATCTATTCATACGGTGACAAGTAGCCCAGTTTCGATGACTACCGACTCATACGTGCCATTTACGCATCAGCCAAAAACACTAAAAAGTGACTTACAGCATTTACAAAGGCAACTGATAGCTGTTGCGTAAGTCGAATATGGCAAATCAATTTTTCCCTTTTCTCGGGCCGTTTAATTGGTTTTTATGGCTATTCCACACATACGTAATTGGTACGTGCTGCGGGAAAGCTTAAAATCAACTCGCGAGTCTTTCGGAGGCAACTGATACCTGTTGCAGAAATCAAAGAAAGGGAACCAAATTATTCACTTTTCCTTTACTAGGGCCATTCTATGAAAGATTAAATCCATTTTGGTGACCGTGTAAGTCATAAGTTGATTTTATGTTTTCGCACGTACATCAGCATTAAGCGCCGCGCGAACTCATAAAAAAGGACTTGGAACACTTTCTGTAGCAGACGACACTTGTTGCTAAAGTCAAACAAATGGAACCAAACTTTTCCTTTTCTCTTCTTTGTGCCACAGAAATAAGGAATTGGTTTTGCTTTTTACCCCTCACATACAGCACCATTAACCGCTACAGGAAAACTTAAAGTCGACTTGAGACACTTTCGGAAGCAACTGTTCCTGTTGCATGAACTTTTAAGGAAAAAGAAAAGTGACTTTTTCCTAGACCTTTTCTCTTAAAAACATAAAACATGAATTAATTTTCACAAGTACCCGCTTGTACCTGGCAGTTTTACATGCCATGCCGAAACAGCCATGCACGCCATTTGCGCGCATGCAAAGACATAAAAGATGTAACGTGATACCAAAATTTTATCATTAGAAACTCTTATTCATGTTTGAAGTATGTAGAAATTGAGCAATAAAATACAATTAGATGTAAGAATAACTAATAATAGAAATGAAAAAAATAATAAAATAAATAAAATGGCAAGGCTGAGGATCGAATATTTGACCATCAGGACCTAAAAATGCTAGTGGGCAGCAGTCTGACCCACTGCACTATACAAGCAGTTGAATATTACCTGAAAAATTAACCTATATATATACTAGCCCCCTAACCCCTTCCACAAGGTGACATCACAGGATTTCCAAGATGGCGCCCAAAATGGCGCCTAAAATGAACCCAATCATAACAGAGAACAAAAAAACGACAAACAAGTGGATTTAAGGTCTTCTTTAAAGGCTGATATGTAGTCCTTGGCAAAGTGCTATGCATGCACCATCCACACATGCCAGAATTCGCCGACAATGGGCGAAAATTTAAGAAAACAGAGTAGCAGAAGACCTTGTAGTGGTGTTTTTCAAGCACCTACCCAGGGTTCACTCCTCTTGATTCGATTTGCTTTTCTAGTTGAGGCCAGCTTCCATACTGCACACTGATACATTCAATATGCTAATATGATCAATGGACAGTGAGAAACAGAAAATAGTGTCACAAGTGAATAAAAACTAGACTGGCAACTCTGTCAGTAGCAACTGCCTCCTACTGCATAAATCAAAAAGAACTATATTTCTACTTTGTATCTATTCATACGGTGACAAGTAGCGAAGTTTCGATGACTACCGACTCATACGTGCAATTTACACACCTGCGAAAAACACAAAAAATTGACTTACAGCACTTACAAAAGCAACTGATAGCTGTTGCGTAAGCCGAATATGGCAAATCAATTTTTCCCTTTTCTCGGGCCGTTTAATTGGTTTTTATGGCTATTCCACACATACGTAATTGGTACGTGCTGCGGGAAAGCTTAAAATCAACTCGCGAGTCTTTCGCAGGCAACTGATACCTGTTGCAGAAATCAAAGAAAGGGAACCAAATTATTCACTTTTCCTTTACTAGGGCCATTCTATGAAAGATTAAATCCATTTTGGTGACCGTGTAAGTCATAAGTTGATTTTATGTTTTCGCACGTACATCACCATTAAGCACCACGCGAAATCATAAAAAAGGACTCGGAACAATTTCTGTAGCAGACGACACTTGTTGCAAAAGTCAAACAAATGGAACCAAGCTTTTCCTTTTCTCTTACTTGTGCCACAGAAATAAGGAATCGGTTTCGCTTTTTACCCCTCACATACAGCACCATTAACCGCTACAGGAAAACTTAAAGTCGACTTGAGACACTTTCGGAAGCAACCGTTCCTGTTGCATGAACTTTTAAGGAAAAAGAAAACTGACTTTTTCCCAGACCTTTTCTCTTAAAAACATAAAACATGAATTAATTTTGACAACTACCCGCTTGTACCTGGCAGTTTTACGTGCCGTGCCGAAACAGCCATGCGCGCCATTTGCGCGCATGCAAAGATGTAAAAGATGTAACGTGATACCAAAATTTTCCCATCAGAAACTCTTATTCATGTTTGAAGTATGTAGAAATTGGGCAATAAAATACAATTAGATGTAAGAATAACTAATAATAGAAATGAAAAAAATAATAAAATAAATAAAATGGCAAGGCTGAGGATCGAACATTTGACCATCAGGACCTAAAAATGCAAGTGGGCAGCAGTCTGACCCACTGCACTATACAAGCAGTTGAATATGACCTGAAAAATTAACCTATATATATACTAGCCCCCTAACCCCTTCCACAAGGTGACGTCACAGGATTTCCAAGATGGCGCCCAAAATGGCGCCTAAAATGACCCCAATCATAACAGATAACAAAAAAACGACAAACAAGTGGATTTAAGGTCTTCTTTAAAGGCTGATATGTAGTCCTTGGCAAAGTGCTATGCATGCACCATCCACACATGCCAGAAATCGCCGACAATGGGCGAAAATTTAAGAAAACAGAGTAGCAGAAGACCTTGTAGTGGTGTTTTTCAAGCACCTACCCAGGGTTCACTCCCCTTGATTGGATTTGCTTTTCTAGTTGAGGCCAGCTTCCATACTGCACACTGATACATTCAATATTTTAAGATGATCAATGGACAGTGAGAAACAGAAAATAGTGTCACAAGTGAATAAAAACTAGACTGGCAACTCTGTCAGTAGTAATTGCCTCCTACTGCATAAATCAAAAATAACTATATTTTTACTTTGTATCTATTCATACGGTGACAAGTAGCCCAGTTTCGATGACTACCGACTCATACGTGCCATTTACGCACCTGCCAAAAACACAAAAAATTGACTTACAGCACTTACAAAAGCAACTGATAGCTGTTGCGTAAGTCGAATATGGCAAATCAATTTTTCCCTTTTCTCGGGCCGTTTAATTGGTTTTCATGGCTATTCCACACATACGTAATTGGTACGTGCTGCGGGAAAGCTTAAAATCATCTTGCGAGTCTTTCGGAGGCAACCTATACCTGTTGCAGAAATCAAAGAAAGGGAACCAAATTATTCACTTTTCCTTTACTAGGGCCATTCTATGAAAGATTAAATTCATTTTGGTGACCGTGTAAGTCATAAGTTGATTTTATGTTTTTGCACGTACATCAGCATTAAGCGCCGCGCGAAATCATAAAAAAGGACTCGGAACACTTTCTGTAGCAGATGACACTTGTTGCAAAAGTCAAACAAATGGAACCAAGCTTTTCCTTTTCTCTTACTTGTGCCACAGAAATAAGGAATCGGTTTTGCTTTTTACCCCTCACATACAGCACCATTTACCGCTACAGGAAAACTTAAAGTCGACTTGAGACACTTTCGGAAGCAACCGTTCCTGTTGCATGAACTTTTAAGGAAAAAGAAAACTGACTTTTTCCCAGACCTTTTCTCTTAAAAACATAAAACATGAATTAATTTTGACAACTACCCGCTTGTACCTGGCAGTGTTACGTGCCGTCCCGAAACAGCCATGCACGCCATTTGCGCGTATGCAAAGACGTAAAAGATGTAACGTGATACCAAAATTTTCCCATCAGAAACTCTTATTCATGTTTGAAGTATGTAGAAATTGGGCAATAAAATACAATTACATGTCAGAATAACTAATAAGAGAAATGAAAAAAATAATAAAATAAATAAAATGGCAAGGCTGAGGATCGAACATTTGACCATCAGGACCTAAAAATGCAAGTGGGCAGCAGTCTGACCCACTGCACTATACAAGCAGTTGAATATGACCTGAAAATTAACCTATATATATACTAGCCCCCTAACCCCTTCCACAAGGTGACGTCACAGGATTTCCAAGATGGCGCCCAAAATGGCTCCTAAAATGACCCCAATCATAACAGAGAACAAAAAAACGACAAACAAGTGGATTTAAGGTCTTCTTTAAAGGCTGATATGTAGTCCTAGGCAAAGTGCTATGCATGCACCATCCACACATGCCAGAATTCGCCGACAATGGGCGAAAATTTAAGAAAACAGAGTAGAAGACGACCTTGTAGTGGTGTTTTTCAAGCACCTACCCAGGTTCACTCCCCTTGATTCGATTTGCTTTTCTAGTTGAGGCCAGCTTCCATACTGCACACTGATACATTCAATATGCTAAGATGATCAATGGACAGTGAGAAACAGAAAATAGTGTCACAAGTGAATAAAAACTAGACTGGCAACTCTGTCAGTAGCAACTGCCTCCTACTACATAAATCAAAAAGAACTATATTTTTACTTTGTATCTATTCATACGGTGACAAGTAGCCCAGTTTCGATGACTACCGACTCATACGTGCCATTTACGCACCTGCCAAAAACACAAAAAATTGACTTACAGCACTTACAAAAGCAACTGATAGCTGTTGCGTAAGTCGAATATGGCAAATCAATTTTTCCCTTTTCTCGGGCCGTTTAATTGGTTTTCATGGCTATTCCACACATACGTAATTGGTACGTGCTGCAGGAAAGCTTAAAATCAACTCGCAAGTCTTTCGGAGGCAACTGATACCTGTTGCAGAAATCAAAGAAAGGGAACCAAATTATTCACTTTTCCTTTACTAGGGCCATTCTATGAAAGATTAAATCCATTTTGGTGACCGTGTAAGTCATAAGTTGATTTTATGTTTTCGCACGTACATCACCATTAAGCGCTGCGCGAAATCATAAAAAAGGACTCGGAACACTTTCTGTAGCAGACGACACTTGTTGCAAAAGTCAAACAAATGGAACCAAGCTTTTCCTTTTCTCTTACTTGTGCCACAGAAATAAGGAATCGGTTTCGCTTTTTACCCCTCACATACAGCACCATTAACCGCTACAGAAAAACTTAAAGTCGACTTGAGACACTTTCGGAAGCAACCGTTCCTGTTGCATGAACTTTTAAGGAAAAAGAAAACTGACTTTTTCCCAGACCTTTTCTCTTAAAAACATAAAACATGAATTAATTTTGACAACTACCCACTTGTACCTGGCAGTTTTACATGCCATGCCTAAACAGCCATGCGTGCCATTTGCGCGCATGCAAAGACGTAAAAGATGTAACGTGATACCAAAATTTTCCCATCAGAAACTCTTATTCATGTTTGAAGTATGTAGAAATTGGGCAATAAAATACAATTACATGTAAGAATAACTAATAATAGAAATGAAAAAAATAATAAAATAAATAAAATGGCAAGGCTGAGGATCGAACATTTGACCATCAGGACCTAAAAATGCAAGTGGGCAGCAGTCTGACCCACTGCACTATACAAGCAGTTGAATATGACCTGAAAAATTAACCTATATATATACTAGCCCCCTAACCCCTTCCACAAGGTGACGTCACAGGATTTCCAAGATGGCGCCCAAAATGGCGCCTAAAATGACCCCAATCATAACAGAGAACAAAAAAACGACAAACAAGTGGATTTAAGGTCTTCTTTAAAGGCTGATATGTAGTCCTAGGCAAAGTGCTATGCATGCACCATCCACACATGCCAGAATTCGCCGACAATGGGCGAAAATTTAAGAAAACAGAGTAGCAGAAGACCTTGTAGTGGTGTTTTTCAAGCACCTACCCAGGGTTCACTCCCCTTCATTCGATTTGCTTTTCTAGTTGAGGCCAGCTTCCATACTGCACACTGATACATTCAATATGCTAAGATGATCAATGGACAGTGAGAAACAGAAAATAGTGTCACAAGTGAATAAAAACTAGACTGGCAACTCTGTCAGTAGCAACTGCCTCCTACTGCATAAATCAAAAACAACTATAGTTTTACTTTGTATCTATTCATACGGTGACAAGTAGCCCAGTTTCGATGACTACCGACTCATACGTGCCATTTACGCACCTGCCAAAAACAAAAAAAATTGACTTACAGCACTTACAAAAGCAACTGATAGCTGTTGCGTAAGTCGAATATGGCAAATCAATTTTTCCCTTTTCTCGGGCCGTTTAATTGGTTTTCATGGCTATTCCACACATACGTAATTGGTACGTGCTGCGGGAAAGCTTAAAATCAACTCGCGAGTCTTTCACAGGCAACTGATACCTGTTGCAGAAATCAAAGAAAGGGAATCAAATTATTCACTTTTCCTTTACTAGGGCCATTCTATGAAAGATTAAATCCATTTTGGTGACCGTGTAAGTCATAAGTTGATTTTATGTTTTCGCACGTACATCACCATTAAGCGCCACGCGAAATCATAAAAAAGGACTCGAAACACTTTCTGTAGCAGACGACACTTGTTGCAAAAGTCAAACAAATGGAACCAAGCTTTTCCTTTTCTCTTACTTGTGCCACAGAAATAAGGAATCGGTTTCGCTTTTTACCCCTCACATACAGCACCATTAACCACTACAGGAAAACTTAAAGTCGACTTGAGACACTTTCGGAAGCAACCGTTCCTGTTGCATGAACTTTTAAGGAAAAAGAAAACTGACTTTTTCCCAGACCTTTTCTCTTAAAAACATAAAACATGAATTAATTTTCACAACTACCCACTTGTACCTGGCAGTTTTACGTGCCGTACCGAAACAGCCATGCGTGCTAATTGCGCGCATGCAAAGACGTAAAAGATGTAACGTGATACCCAAATTTTCCCATCAGAAACTCTTATTTATTTTTGAAGTATGTAGAAATTAGGCAATAAAATACAATTAGATGTAAGAATAACTAACGCTAGAAATGAAAAAAATAATAAAATAAATAAAATGGCAAGGCTGAGGATCGAACATTTGACCATGAGGACCTAAAAATGCAAGTGGGCAGCAGTCTGACCCACTGCACTATACAACTGTTGAATATGACCTGAAAAATTAACCTATATATATACTAGCCCCCTAACCCCTTCCACAAGGTGACGTCACAGGATTTCCAAGATGGCGCCCAAAATGGCGCCTAAACTGACCCCAATCATAACAGAGAACAAAAAAACGACAAACAAGTGGATTTAATGTCTTCTTTAAAGCCTGATATGTAGTCCTAGGCAAAGTGCTATGCATGCACCATCCACACATGCCAGAATTCGCCGACAATGGGCGAAAATTTAAGAAAACAGAGTAGCAGAAGACCTTGTAGTGGTGTTTTTCAAGCACCTACCCAGGGTTCACTCTCCTTGATTCGATTTGCTTTTCTAGTTGAGGCCAGCTTCCATACTGCACACAGATACATTCAATATGCTAAAATGATCAATGGACAGTGAGAAACAGAAAATAGTGTCACAAGTGAATAAAAACTAGACTGGCAACTCTGTCAATAGCAACTGCCTCCTACTGCATAAATCAAAAACAACTATATTTTTACTTTGTATCTATTCATACAGTGACAAGTAGCCCAGTTTCGATGACTACCGACTCATATGTGCCATTTACGCACCTGCCAAAAACACAAAAAATTGACTTACATCACTTACAAAAGAAACTGATAGCTGTTGCGTAAGTCGAATATGGCAAATCAATTTTTCCCTTTTCTCGGGCCGTTTAATTGGTTTTCATGGCTATTCCACACATACGTAATTGGTACGTGCTGCGGGAAAGCTTAAAATCAACTCGCGAGTCTTTCGGAGGCAACTGATACCTATTGCAGAAATCAAAGAAAGGGAACCAAATTATTCACTTTTCCTTTACTAGGGCCATTCTATGAAAGATTAAATCCATTTTGGTGACCGTGTAAGTCATAAGTTGATTTTATGTTTTCGCACGTACATCACCATTAAGCGCCACGCGAAATCATAAAAAAGGACTCGGAACACTTTCTGTAGCAGACGACACTTGTTGCAAAAGTCAAACAAATGGAACCAAGCTTTTCCTTTTCTCTTACTTGTGCCACAGAAATAAGGAATTGGTTTCGCTTTTTACCCCTCACATACAGCACCATTAACCGCTACAGGAAAACTTAAAGTCGACTTGAGACACTTTCGGAAGCAACCGTTCCTGTTGCATGAACTTTTAAGGAAAAAGAAAACTGACTTTTTCCCAGACCTTTTCTCTTAAAAACATAAAACATGAATTAATTTTGACAACTACCCGCTTGTACCTGGCAGTTTTACGTGCCGTGCTGAAACAGCCATGCGCGCCATTTGCGCGCATGCAAAGACGTAAAAGATGTAACGTGATACCAAAATTTTCCCATCAGAAACTCTTATTCATGTTTGAAGTATGTAGAAATTGGGCAATAAAATACAATTAGAAGTAAGATTAACTAATAATAGAAATGAAAAAAATAATAAAATAAATAAAATGGCAAGGCTGAGGATCGAACATTTGACCATCAGGACCTAAAAATGCAAGTGGGCAGCAGTCTGACCCACTGCACTATACAAGCAGTTGAATATGACCTGAAAAATCAACCTATATATATACTAGCCCCCTAACCCCTTCCACAAGGTGACGTCACAGGATTTCCAAGATGGCGCCCAAAATGGCGCCTAAAATGACCCCAATCATAACAGAGAAGAAAAAAACGACAAACAAGTGGATTTAAGGTCATCTTTAAAGGCTGATATGTAGTCCTAGGCAAAGTGCTATGCATGCACCATCCACACATGCCAGAATTCGCCGACAATGGGCGAAAATTTAAGAAATCAGAGTAGCAGAAGACCTTGTAGTGGTGTTTTTCAAGCACCTACCCAGGGTTCACTCCCCTTCATTCGATTTGCTTTTCTAGTTGAGGCCAGCTTCCATACTGCACACTGATACATTCAATATGCTAAGATGATCAATGGACAGTGAGAAACAGAAAATAGTGTCACAAGTGAATAAAAACTAGACTGGCAACTCTGTCAGTAGCAACTGCCTCCTACTGCATAAATCAAAAACAACTATATTTTTACTTTATATCTATTCATACGGTGACAAGTAGCCCAGTTTCGATGACTACCGACTCATATGTGCCATTTACGCACCTGCCAAAAACACAAAAAATTGACTTACAGCACTTACAAAAGAAACTGATAGCTGTTGCGTAAGTCAAATATGGCAAATCAATTTTTCCCTTTTCTCGGGCCGTTTAATTGGTTTTCATGGCTATTCCACACATACGTAATTGGTACGTGCTGCGGGAAAGCTTAAAATCAACTCGCGAGTCTTTCGGAGGCAACTGATACCTGTTGCAGAAATCAAAGTAAGGGAACCAAATTATTCACTTTTCCTTTAGTAGGGCCATTCTATGAAAGATTAAATCCATTTTGGTGACCGTGTAAGTCATAAGTTGATTTTATGTTTTCGCACGTACATTACCATTAAGCACCGCGCGAAATCATAAAAAAGGACTCGGAACACTTTCTGTAGCAGACGACACTTGTTGCAAAAGTCAAACAAATGGAACCAAGCTTTTCCTTTTCTCTTACTTGTGCCACAGAAATAAGGAATCGGTTTTGCTTTTTACCCCTCACATACAGCACCATTAACCGCTACAGGAAAACTTAAAGTTGACTTCAGACACTTTCGGAAGCAACCGTTCCTGTTGCATGAACTTTTAAGGAAAAAGAAAACTGACTTTTTCCCAGACCTTTTCTCTTAAAAACATAAAACATGAATTAATTTTGACAACTACCCGCTTGTACCTAGCAGTTTTACGTGCCGAGCCGAAACAGCCATGCACGCCATTTGCGCGCATGCAAAGACGTAAAAGATGTAACGTGATACCAAAATTTTCCCATCAGAAAATCTTATTCATGTTTGAAGTATGTAGAAATTGGGCAATAAAATACAATTAGAAGTAAGAATAACTAATAATAGAAATGAAAAAAATAATAAAATAAATAAAATGGCAAGGCTGAGGATCGAACATTTGACCATCAGGACCTAAAAATGCAAGTGGGAAGCAGTCTGACCCACTGCACTATACAAGCAGTTGAATATGACCTGAAAAATTAACCTATATATATACTAGCCCCCTAACCCCTTCCACAAGGTGACGTCACAGGATTTCCAAGATGGCGCCCAAAATGGCGCCTAAAATGACCCCAATCATAACAGAGAACAAAAAAAATGACAAACAAGTGGATTTAAGGTCTTCTTTAAAGGCTGATATGTAGTCCTAGGCAAAGTGCTATGCATGCACCATCCACACATGCCAGAATTCGCCGACAATGGGCGAAAATTTAAGAAAACAGAGTAGCAGAAGACCTTGTAGTGGTGTTTTTCAAGCACCTACCCAGGGTTCACTCCCCTTCATTCGATTTGCTTTTCTAGTTGAGGCCAGCTTCCATACTGCACACTGATACATTCAATATGCTAAGATGATCAATGGACAGTGAGAAACAGAAAATAGTGTCACAAGTGAATAAAAACTAGACTGGCAACTCTGTCAGTAGCAACTGCCTCCTACTGCATAAATCAAAAACAACTATATTTTTACTTTGTATCTATTCATACGGTGACAAGTAGCCCAGTTTCGATGACTACCGACTCATACGTGCCATTTACACACCTGCCAAAAACAAAAAATTGACTTACAGCACGTACTAAAGCAACTGATAGCTGTTGCGTAAGTCGAATATGGCAAATCAATTTTTCCCTTGTCTCGGGCCGTTTAATTGGTTTTCATGGCTATTCCACACATACGTAATTGGTACGTGCTGCGGGAAAGCTTAAAATCAACTCGCGAGTCTTTCGGAGGCAACTGATACCTGTTGCAGAAATCAAAGAAAGGGAATCAAATTATTCACTTTTCCTTTACTAGGGCCATTCTATGAAAGATTAAATCCATTTTGGTGACCGTGTAAGTCATAGGTTGATTTTATGTTTTTGCACGTACATCACCATTAAGCGCCGCGCAAAATCATAAAAAAGGACTCGGAACACTTTCTGTAGCAGACGACACTTGTTGCAAAAGTCAAACGAATGGAACCAAGCTTTTCCTTTTCTCTTACTTATGCCACAGAAATAAGGAATCGGTTTCACTTTTTACCCCTCACATACAGGACCATTAACCGCTACAGGAAAACTTAAAGTCGACTTGAGACACTTTCGGAAGCAACCGTTCCTGTTGCATGAACTTTTAAGGAAAAAGAAAACTGACTTTTTCCCAGACCTTTTCTCTTAAAAACATAAAACATGAATTAATTTTGATAACTACCCGCTTGTAACTGGCAGTTTTACGTGCCGTGCTGAAACAGCCATGCGCGCCATTTGCGCGCATGCAAAGACGTAAAAGATGTAACGTGATACCAAAATTTTCCCATCAGAAAATCTTATTCATGTTTGAAGTATGTAGAAATTGGGCAATAAAATACAATTAGAAGTAAGAATAACTAATAATAGAAATGAAAAAAATAATAAAATAAATAAAATGGCAAGGCTGAGGATCGAACATTTGACCATCAGGACCTAAAAATGCAAGTGGGCAGCAGTCTGACCCACTGCACTATACAAGCAGTTGAATATGACCTGAAAAATTAACCTATATATATACTAGCCCCCTAACCCCTTCCACAAGGTGACGTCACAGGATTTCCAAGATGGCGCCCAAAATGGCGCCTAAAATGACCCCAATCATAACAGAGAACAAAAAAAAATGACAAACAAGTGGATTTAAGGTCTTCTTTAAAGGCTGATATGTAGTCCTAGGCAAAGTGCTATGCATGCACCATCCACACATGCCAGAATTCGCCGACAATGGGCGAAAATTTAAGAAAACAGAGTAGCAGAAGACCTTGTAGTGGTGTTTTTCAAGCACCTACCCAGGGTTCACTCCCCTTGATTGGATTTGCTTTTCTAGTTGAGGCCAGCTTCCATACTGCACACTGATACATTCAATATGCTAAGATGATCAATGGACAGTGAGAAACAGAAAATAGTGTCACAAGTGAATAAAAACTAGACTGGCAACTCTGTCAGTAGCAACTGCCTCCTACTGCATAAATCAAAAACAACTATATTTTTACTTTGTATCTATTCATACGGTGACAAGTAGCCCAGTTTCGATGACTACCGACTCATACGTGCCATTTACGCACCTGCCAAAAACACAAAAAATTGACTTACAGCACTTACAAAAGCAACTGATAGCTGTTGCGTAAGTCAAATATGGCAAATCAATTTTTCCCTTTTCTCGGGCCGTTTAATTGGTTTTCATGGCTATTCCACACATACGTAATTGGTACCTGCTGCGGGAAAGCTTAAAATCAACTCGCAAGTCTTTCGCAGGCAACTGATACCTGTTGCAGAAATCAAAGAAAGGGAACCAAATTATTCACTTTTCCTTTACTAGGGCCATTCTATGAAACATTAAATCCATTTTGGTGACCGTGTAAGTCATAAGTTGATTTTATCTTTTCGCACGTACATCACCATTAAGCGCCGCGCGAAATCATAAAAAAGGACTCGGAACACTTTCTGTAGCAGACGACACTTGTTGCAAAAGTCAAACAAATGGAACCAAGCTTTTCCTTTTCTCTTACTTGTGCCACAGAAATAAAGAATCGGTTTCGCTTTTTACCCCTCACATACAGCACCATTAACCGCTACAGGAAAACTTAGTCGACTTGAGACACTTTCGGAAGCAACCGTTCCTGTTGCATGAACTTTTAAGGAAAATGAAAACTGACTTTTTCCCAGACCTTTTCTCTTAAAAACATAAAACATGAATTAATTTTGACAACTACCCGCTTGTACCTGGCAGTTTTACGTGCCGTGCCGAAACAGCCATGTGCGCCATTTGCGCGCATGCAAAGACGTAAAAGATGTAACGTGATACCAAAATTTTCCCATCAGAAACTCTTATTCATGTTTGAAGTATGTAGAAATTGGTCAATAAAATACAATTACATGTAAGAATAACTAATAATAGAAATGAAAAAAATAATAAATAAAATGGCAAGGCTGAGAATCGAACATTTGACCATCAGGACCTAAAAATGCTAGTGGGAAGCAGTCTGACCCACTGCACTATACAAGCAGTTGAATATGACCTGAAAAATTAACCTATATATATACTAGCCCCCTAACCCCTCCCACAAGGTGACTTCACATCAAGAGATCTGGGGGGTTTCAATGGATTAACGGAAGTAACTCTTGCAAGGTGCTTGCTTGGAAACAACAAAACACGTACCGAAAAATACCAAAAAATAGTCCTTAAAGAAATACATATAATGCATTCATTTTCTGACGAAACGATTAAAATAACCTCAGAAACACATTTTAGACCCATTCCCTCACACTTCATGATAAAACAGTGTGGCAGAAGTGCTTAGTATCAGTTTTTCAAGTAGGACTACTTTTGAATACTACGACCCGGAAGCATTTCCTTCTGGTGTCAAATCACTAACATATAGTGTATTGAAGTTAGTGCATTTTGTTAATACATTGAGGCCAATAATCAGTAAGAATGCCTTGTTTGGAAATTTTGACCAACTTGCGGTGTCATCTAGGTGTCAAATCACCTAGAGAAGTACTTCCGGGTCGTATGGTGCTAAAGTAGTTCTTAAAAAAAAAATGAAACCTTTTTTTGATAGTGCATGGTTCATTGCAGGATTGCTTTTCTCACATTATTTTCACCTGATGTTTTGAAATAGGGTATTTTGTGCTGAATGAGCTAAAATCCATCTTTCTTTTCAGGACTATTTCTTGTGTGTGGATGCTGGAAATTGTGAAGTAGATGTGGTTACGGGCCTTGTGATGGTTAGGAAAAAGACATGGTACACGCGTTTGACCTAATTTTGTGAAAAATCCAATCGGTCATGATGGATGTATTTGTTGGAAATTCAAGGGATTAGAGAAGTTTCTGAAACATTTGGAGCATGTTATTCGTGAACGAATGTCGTGGAACATGTGACAATGTGTGGAATTAGCGGAATTTACATTGAATTATATAGGAGTCTATTTGAGTGATTTAACACCTAGAAGTGATTCTGGCAGAATTGTTTGATTGTTTATTTCTCTGCGAGTATTGGAGCTAAAGACTTGAAATTTGGAATACAAATTGCTTACACCATGGCAAACTTAATGAAATCATGCTGTCAATGTTGGTGAGTCATTTTTAAATTTTAAATCTTAAATTTAATTGATTTTTTGAAATATTCTGTAATTTGTGTTAGTCATAGACTGGTTCCAGTCTGGTTTTTCCTGTAGACAGTATTCCTGTCTTGAAAATGAAGAAAGTTGTCGTCTGCAGTTTCCGAAAGTTGTTTACAGTGACTTTTGAAGTTGAAATTGAAGTTTAGGTAAATTTAAGAAATTTAAAAAATTTAAAAATTGTTAAAAATTGTTCAGATGGAGAATTTATTTGAATTGTGCCAAAAGAAACTTGAAAGTTATTCAAAACCCCACGAAAATGGACAGTGCATCATATGGACGGGCTGCACAAACAAGGGCTATGGGCAGTTTAGATACAAAGATCCAAGGGACCCTTATTTTGCTGGCCATAAGACCAGAAGTGTGCATAGAATGGCCTTAATGGTCAAACTTAAGGATTTAGATGTCCCTCCTGAACAACAAGCCAGCCATTTATGCAATAATAAACTGTGCATAAACATTGAACAGATTGTTTTTGAAGACCATTTTACAAATAACAATAGAAAGACATGTCCACAATTCTGTTTCCAGATGTAGATGTCAGTCTGTCGTCTGCTGGTCGGAGTCGCTGTCGCAGTTGTCACCTCTTGGTGTCTTCAGAGTTAATTCCCTTTGATTGTTTTTCGTCTGGAGCAGAACTTGGGCCTGCCAAAGGTACATATTCAACTTTTTTTCCTTTGGTGAAATTTTATTCCGAATTTTAAAAAAGCATCCAGATTTTGCACGCTTTCGATCTCCTTTTGCCATAATTTCACTTTTGCCGTTGTTTTTGTAAGAAATCAAACAGAAATTAGTTCCTTCCTCGATGTTTTTAACTAGCCAAATGACACTAGAGCTCAGTATCAACATAGTTATACTGAACAGAGTGACTTTACCTGAGCCCTTTCAACTTAGAATACCAATTAAGGGGAAGATACAACATGACAATCTGGGTTTTATCTAGAAGAGCCAGCTGGTTCTTCTCCTTGCTAATATAACTTGTGATATTTGAGGCTCTGTCCTGCATCTCATGACAGTATTTTGCTGTGAACTGTAGTACATTGACTGTAGATGGTCTTTCAAGTACAAACAAAGGTGGCTTTGGGTTTTTTGAACTCGATTTTTTATGACAAAGTCAGATTTGACCCCCAAAATAGCGCAAGAATTGCTACTTTTTTTACTCTTTTTTTACCTTGATGGCTGCAATGAACCACCAAAGGCTGTAAAATGGAAACTACAGACTGGCCAAAGCATGCTGCACTTTGTTTTGTCAAAATCTACCGACTACTTCCAGAGAATCTTTGATTCGAAGTATTGTTCCGAAACATGTCTAATTGCAGCTGCAAGCACAGGATTTTGTCGCTTAGGGGTAATTTTTTTGAAATGAGAGTGTATGCATCTGAACATATAGTGTATTGAAGTTAGTGCATTTTGTTAATACATTGAGGCCAATAATCAGTAAGAATGCCTTGTTTGGAAATTTTGACCAACTTGCGGTGTCATCTAGGTGTCAAATCACCTAGAGAAGTACTTCCGGGTCGTATGGTGCTAAAGTAGTTCTTAAAAAAAAAATGAAACCTTTTTTTGATAGTGCATGGTTCATTGCAGGATTGCTTTTCTCACATTATTTTCACCTGATGTTTTGAAATAGGGTATTTTGTGCTGAATGAGCTAAAATCCATCTTTCTTTTCAGGACTATTTCTTGTGTGTGGATGCTGGAAATTGTGAAGTAGATGTGGTTACGGGCCTTGTGATGGTTAGGAAAAAGACCTGGTACACGCGTTTGACCTAATTTTGTGAAAAATCCAATCGGTCATGATGGATGTATTTGTTGGAAATTCAAGGGATAAGAGAAGTTTCTGAAACATTTGGAGCATGTTATTCGTGAACGAATGTCGTGGAACATGTGACAATGTGTGGAATTAGCGGAATTTACATTGAATTATATAGGAGTCTATTTGAGTGATTTAACACCTTCTGGTGTCAAATCACCTAGAGAAGTACTTCCGGGTCGTATGGTGCTAAAGTAGTTCTTAAAAAAAAAATGAAACCTTTTTTTGATAGTGCATGGTTCATTGCAGGATTGCTTTTCTCACATTATTTTCACCTGATGTTTTGAAATAGGGTATTTTGTGCTGAATGAGCTAAAATCCATCTTTCTTTTCAGGACTATTTCTTGTGTGTGGATGCTGGAAATTGTGAAGTAGATGTGGTTACGGGCCTTGTGATGGTTTAGGAAAAAGACATGGTACACGCGTTTGACCTAATTTTGTGAAAAATCCAATCGGTCATGATGGATGTATTTGTTGGAAATTCAAGGGATAAGAGAAGTTTCTGAAACATTTGGAGCATGTTATTCGTGAACGAATGTCGTGGAACATGTGACAATGTGTGGAATTAGCGGAATTTACATTGAATTATATAGGAGTCTATTTGAGTGATTTAACACCTTCTGGTTTTTCCCACAATGTTTTCAGAACCCTTCTTTTTCAATGTTGTTAAAACTCCAGATTACATGATAAAGGGTTAGAACATTTCTTTTAACCCTTAGACTGCTTAGAGCAACTCACTGACCTTTTGAAGACAGATCAAGATCAGACTGCATAGAACGTGCAGTCTGATCTTAGATCTACACTGTCCGATAAGGAGATATTATTCCCATACATAAACATAAATGTTATTTGTTTATCCCATAAACATAACCTGTTTATCCCATAAACATAACTTTAAAATTGCAATACCGGTATCTGGGTTTCTACAATCGAAATGAAAATTTGATTTTAGTTACATAGCAGGATAAGGGTTAACTCTTTACCAAATTACAAAAATGTAGACTGGTCCCAATACAAAACACTTGTGAACAACAGTATAAATGTGACTCATAAATTGAAATTTGATTGTCAAAAGGTGGAAAACATTGTGGAAAAAGGAGAAAATGCTGGTTACCAGCATTTTCACCTTTTCCCACAAAGTTTTCAAAAGGCTTCTTCCTCAGGGTTGTAAAAAATTTGGGATTGTGTGATACAGGGTTAAAGTTACCATGATAAAAAATTATTCTAAACATCCAAGAATTGATTTCTAAGATGGGAAAGAAGGCTTTTGAAAACATTGGAATTTTTTTTATTCCCTTTTAATAACATAAAGTAATTGAGCCATATGTAATTTATTGACTCGCGATGCTTTCAATGTAGACAATTCTGAAGATTTTGTTGCTCTGGGAAAAGGGGATTAAATGCATCTGTGATATAAAATAAGAGAGCTGGGACAAAATCCACTTGACCTTGCCACGTCATCACTTTGACCTTTATTTTTCAACTTTGACCTTTATTTTTCAAGTACACCTTAAATTTTCTCTGACAAAAAGGGGTCTAATAATAACTCCAAAAAAAAAATGCACATTTTTTAACGAATTAAATCATAAAAAAAAAAAAAATTTAACCCTCTAACTCATATAGCCTTCACGCGACATATTTATCTTAGTATGCCCCCAAGCTAACGTATCAATCTTATTCTCCAAAATATAACGTTTATCATCATTACCGCTCAAGGCGATTTTATTTATTTCTTCAGTATACAACTCATGCTTATGACTCCTAATAACTACCATTTTCCTTAATAGTGTCTTATTTTCGAACAAACACTCTTTATAATCATCATGTTTAATAAATGCTTTTACTACTTGCTTTTTAATTCCCTTGCATTTCTTTTCCTCTTTATCACACATTTTATAAGAGTATAGCTTAGATCTAAGACCTACAAACTCCTCAATAATCTTACCGCTTGTCTCATCTTTAAACATGCCGACAACTTTCTTATTTAATCCCGCGGGAATACCTGATGGATGATCGCTTGTATTATAATTACAATATTTTTTGAAAAAAGAAAAAAATAATTTATAGAAACATGGAACCGCTAAAAAATTTTCTAAAAGAATTAAACTTAGACAAAGATGAGGGTTTAATGAAGGCTATAGATAACATGAAAGAGAATTTAATAAATGTAGATATAGCTAAAGATAAATTTAAAAACATAATTTATATGACACCACTAGACGAAACAGCTAAGAAAGAAATTTCGGTGAGATTTGCTGTGCTTTTAGCTAAATATACAAACATTATTTTAGATTCTATTAATCCAGAAATTAGAAAACAGAAAAATGTAAGAGCTACATTTTGGAACCATATTTACGAAGGTGAAAAACAATCTAAGAAAGAGTTAATACGCGGGATTAAAAAAATTTTAGGGTTAAAAGTAGAAAAAAGTCTAACGAGGAACGAAATGATTAATAAAATATTAGAAGCTTATTTATATTACGACGACGATGATGATCATTTAAAGTACTTTAGACATAAAAGAACATACCAGAGAGGTGGTCAAATTACGAAGTTAATGAACATATCGTCTAAAGTAGCTAAAAAATCTGGGTTTTAAAAAAATATAACTTGTTTATAAATAAAGTTATATTTTATGATGTCCCCAAGCTAAACGAATAAATCTTATATTAAAAAATGTCAGTATCCACTCACACTTTCATGGCATACACAAACGTGAAAGATCTTAATCTCCACACGATGTTCGATGAAATTGATATAACATCTTCTCTGGTTCACATGTTATATAAAAATAGAGAAAAAGGTTTTAAGAAAAGGAAAAAGACTAAATCAACCATGGAACATTTTTTAAACTGTATATCGTTTACTTTTTCCAATAAGGTTAACATTAAACTTTTTAGAAACGGAGTAATGCAATTGACCGGATGTAAAAACCTCGATGATTGTAAAACGGCTCTACTTTTATTTCGTAAATCTTATTCTAAGCTAAATCAAGCTCATATAGTTTCAGTAATGCGAAACGTTAATATTAATTTAGGATTCCCAATTGATACCGAAAAATTAAGCCGATACATAATCGAAAATCCGAACGTATCACCGGTTATAGGAGGATTTGTGGGTATGCGATTTTTAGCATCGATAAATTCTATAGACGATATGCCTGTTTATAAAATTAGAATAGAAGACGATAGATTAATAGAAGAGCCTAATATAACTTATAGCGAGTTTAAAACTCGTGAAGCCCCAAAGAAATATATTAGTATATCTATATTTCAAGCGGGAAGGGTACTGTTTTCCGGTGTTCATGAAAAATATCAAACGCCTCTTATAGAATGGTTTCTAGATTTAACAAAGCGTATTAAGAATGATATAAAAGCGATAGAAGCTAATAATTTTTCGCTAAAAGATTATTTAAAACCGTAAAGTTATAAGTCTAATTCTATCAAAATAGATACGTAAGCGTGTGTTACATTACGAGTGTCTGTTTTCGAGATAAAGTTTACGATGTCACATTGTTTTACCTCCAACGCCTTCGGAAAAACAGTACAGCTACAAATTTCGTCCGCTTTTTTTTTAATAATAGATTGATCAAGCGGCTCCGCTCCGTTTATCACTATACCAACATCTATCTCTTCTCCCCGTGCATTAGGATTATCTTTAACAACCGTTAAACTTCCTCTTATGATTCTACCCGGAGCACTCATACAATAACCCCCTAATCCATGCTTTCTACCTGAAATACCATTACCGAATGAAAACTCATAATTACCAGATCCTAATGGTCCGTTTTCTTCAGCCCACACGGTTATAATAGGTTTAGGACCTATGAGAGAAGGAAGGGATACTTTTCTATCCACGTAAGGTTTTGTCGCTAAATCTCTTTCTTCTACCGGAGTCGCGGCGTTTTTTAAAGAAAAACCTTGAAGATTTATATCAGCCACCGCCACGAAAGTTCCGTTCGGGTTTTTTATAATAGCTCCACCGTTATCGACATAATTTTTATTGACTGCAGCATCGCGGGATACTGGATTAGGTAAACCAGTAATCGGTTTATCATTCATATCTATTCCACCATCTATTGAATAGGATCCGTCTTGTTTTCTCGTTAAAGCTTTTTCACCAGCAGTAGCTGCCTCAATGGTGGTATCTACGTAAAACTTATTAGATGCTTGATCGTGTCTCGTGGGGATTCCAAGATTGTTAATTACTCGTCCTCCCATTGAAATTGCATCATCTGCCTCATACCACCTTCCATCTCTATAAACGAAGGCTCGATCAACATTATCCACATAATTTTTAGTAGCAGCTTCACCCGGTTCTGTTGGGTCCTTAACATTTCTTATCGGATTAAAACCCATATTTAAATATCCGGTAACGTGGAATCCACCATTTTCATCCAACAACCCTGAGTTGGAGTCAACATAAGCTTTAGTTGCAACATCATGAGAATTTACTGGATTACTAACCCTCGTTAATGTATTACCATTCATGTTTATAGAACCAGTAACAACAGTTGTTCCATCTTTACGTAAAAAATTATTATTTATATAAGCGAGTGACACACCATCACCGCTTGTTTCAACATCTTCCATTCTTCCAAATTTGTTAACAGGCATTTTTTATAATGCTAAAAAAGTTTATTTAAAACATTTTGGAATTTATTACCTAAACCTAACTCTTTTAGAATGTACAAACATAAATGACCGCAAAATACCTGTCCCGCTCGTTGTAATTGATCTGTATTATAGTGTATTGGGCTTTTTAAATACTCTCGAATTTCAACAGGTGGTTGTATGCCATAACTGTCAAAATAAATTTTATTTTTACCATTTTTATACCAAGCGACCCAATGTGTACCAGGTCCACCACTTTTATCAAAGTTTACAATACCACATTCTTTTTCACTCGGTTTTCTCGGTAATGTATCTAGTAAAAAAAAACCTCTAAAATAAGGAATCTTTAATCTTTTCGCGGCATCTTCCAATTCGAAATTATTTAACGGTTTATTCGGTAAAATTACGTTTTCGATCGAAATATTTTCCATTTTTTTAAATATTTATAATTTCTTTATTGTCAACCCATAAATTAAATTCTTTGGGATAACCTTTCCACTTTACGAAAGATTTCTCTTTTCCTTTTTTAATAACCTTTTCTATTCTATACGTCTCTTGACTGGTTTTCTGAAGTTCGGGTTCGTAAAATGCACCTTGAATTTCTTCTCCATTAAGATCTTTAATTTTATATGTTACTGGTGATGTAAGTTTTACTTCAGAAACTGTAAAAACCTCCTCAGTCCATCTCGTTGTATAACCTTTTTCAAAAGTCTTTTTCTTTTTACTTATCCTTACTATATCTCCAACGGAAAACTTAGAATCTTCTTTTATTTCTAAATGATCGGGGTAAAGATTTCTCCAAACTCTCGTTTCATTTTCTTTTTTACTAGCGTCTACCGGAGTCATCTTAATAGATGAATGTCTCGTGTTATTATATTTTTTAACGAGATCCGGTAGCACATCGATGTAAACGTTTGTGGAATTAGCGGAAAAATACTTCCACATTTTTTCTTTCATTGTTCTAATCCATCTCTCAACAACGCTGGATTTTTCCTCATTTTCGGTAGAATACAATTCAACCAAGTCTTTAACATCTTTGTTATAAAACTCTTTACCCTTATCCACCCACATTTTTTCAGGTTTTTGCTTCCGAGCGTCAGCAAGGAATCTCTCCTTAAAAATACTTTTTAGTGCTATAGCGACAGATTCCCCCTTTTTGTTTTTCAATGGCACCAGCCATCCATATTTAGAAAAGATGTCAATGACAGCGAGAAGGTATTTAACGTCGCGATTAAACTTAGAAAATGCTTGCATGTCTACTAAATCTGCGGCCCATATCTTATCTATACCGTTTACTATAACTCTCCTTTTCTTAAATTTTCTTCTTACTGGTTTATGTAATTCTTCCGCTAATTTCATCATCTCGTTTTTTTTTTCTCCCACTCCCATTCCAAATTTCACCTTCGTTCCAATGAGTTTACTTACTAAACCCCTTTCCATTTTTTCTCTAATAGTAGGATTGTAAATACCTTCTAACTCCGTTAACATATTTTTATCACACACCGCGTTTCTTGTAGCAGTATCATCATGCTTAAGATAGCAAACATCATGATTATAAGCGGCTTGATCTACTCTATTTATAGGTTTACTCCATTCCTTCGGTGTTAAATCAGGATTGAGTCTTTTCTTTAATTTAGTACCTGGCCCCGTAAAGTTGTGTCCTGGGAGATGCATTTCAACGGGTAAGTTGTTTATAAACGAGTTTAAGATGCTACTCCCGGTGGTTTTTTTTTTTTATCACCTCCGACACCTTCCTGCCGGAACGGTGAGGAATAAATTGTGTTTTATTTATTCCGCAAATAACGCATTTCCCCCGCTTCATATTTCTTCCATTTTTCGAAACGGTATATTTTATATCACTCGTATCTGTACGTTTTTTACATTTAACGCAATACATTTTATATATAAAAAAAATATTTTAAATAAAATGGATATTATAAACTTATCATGGAATGATGTAGTATCGAAGAGATTTAATCACTCCCTTTTACCGAGAAGTATTAGGGGTTTAATTATAGGCAAATCAGGTTGTGGTAAAACTACTCTATTGTTAAACCTTTTACTCAGACCAGGTTGGCTCGATTACAACGATTTGAGTGTTTTCGGAAAAAGTCTTTTTCAACCGGAATATCGAATACTAAAAAAGGCTTTTGAAGAAAAACTACCCAAAGAATGCATTTTAAGATTGTTTAACATGCGTGATGAGATACAAGAACTAAACATTGTACCAACAGCTTTAGTCGAAGAATGGATTAAGACGATTAAAAACAAATCGGATATAGATTGCAACTTTTTCGAAAATGCTAATGATGTACCTGATCCCCGAGAGTTAAACTCAGAAAATAAAAATTTAATGATTTTCGATGATTTACTTTTAGAAAGGCAAAATAAATGTGAGTGTTACTATATTCGAGGAAGACATAGTAATGTTGACTGCTTTTACCTCTCACAAAATTATTTTAGACTACCGAGACAAACTATTAGAGAAAATGCTAATTTTATTTGTCTTTTCCCGCAAGACTTAAAAAACATTAATCATATTTATAACGATCATGTAGGTGAAGATATGCCCAAAGACGAGTTTAGAAAATTTTGTCAAAAGGCATGGGAAATACCTCATGGTTTCGCTATCATTGATTTAACCAGTAAAAAACATGATGGAAAGTATAGAAACGGTTTTGATAATTTTTACGTGCCAAAGTCGGTATAACTCGTCGCCGACTTCCCTTGACGATCCCTGACGAAGCATCCTTGATGCAGCAAGGCAAGTCAGGGCGACACAGGTCGAGCCTGTGCGAGACAGTCAGCTCGGGAGTCAACATTCGGTTAAAAAATATTTAAATATTATAAAATGGATATAGATCTTTTAGAAAAGATTGTCAAAAATACGGAACATAAAACATCGTTTCAACTCATTGTAAGCGATAACAAAACGCGTTTTAGAACGAAGTTTAATCCTCCGATTCAGCTCGAAAAGGACAAAGTATACAAAATTGCTTTAGTAAACCTCGAAACTTATTACTCTTTTCCAAACATTGATGAAACGAACAACACACTCGTTTATTCTCCGGACAATGGTACCACATGGATTAAAATAAAAATACCTGTAGGAAGTTATGACCTCATTGACATTAATGATACGATTCGTCAGGAAATGAGAAAAAATGGTCATTATGATAGAATTAATGAAGAGTATTATATTAACTTTTCTGCAAACACCAATACCCTAAAGTCTGTTCTTACTATAGATGATGGTTATCAAGTAGATTTTAATCAGCCGGGATCCCTCGCTAAAGTATTAGGATTTACTCGAGCTAAATATACGCAAGGATTTCACGAGTCAGAGAATGTAGTGAACATTCTTAGCATAAATAGTTTGCTCGTTAACATAGATATTATTTCGGGAAGTTACGTTAATGGTTCAACAAAAAAAATACTATTTACTCTTTTTTCCCGGATGTTGCACCTGGATATAAGATAATTGAGTCACCAGTTAATTTAGTATACTTGCCAATAACGTTAGATGAAATACATAACCTAGAGGTAACTATTACGGATCAAGATAACAATTTACTAAATCTTAGAGGCGAGAATTTAACGATTAGGTTTCATATTAGAGAAGCGAGATGACTGTCTCGCACAGGCTCGACCTGTGTCGCCCTGACTTGCCTTGCTGCGTCAAGGATGCTTCGTCAGGGATAAATAAATAAAAAAAATAATTTTATAATTTTGCTTAGTTCATATTACTATATGAGTTAAAACTTTTTCGTGTAATTTTTAACCACAACTTAACCACGTAAATGTATAAATTTTTATAAAAATGTGAAAAAAAAATAATTTCGTGAAAACTTTTTTCGTGAAATTTCGTGAAGATAATTTATAATTTTGCTTAGTTCATATTACTATATGAGTTAAAACTTTTTCGTGTAATTTTTAACCACAACTTAACCACGTAAATGTATAAATTTTTATAAAAACGTGAAAAAAAAAAAATAATTTCGTGAAAACTTTTTTCGTGAAATTTCGTGAAGATAATTTATAATTTTGCTTAGTTCATATTACTATATGAGTTAAAACTTTTTCGTGTAATTTTTAACCACAACTTAACCACGTAAATGTATAAATTTTTATAAAAACGTGAAAAAAAATAATTTCGTGAAAAGTTTTTTCGTGAAATTTCGTGAAGATAATTTTATAATTTTGCTTAGTTCATATTACTATATGAGTTAAAACTTTTTCGTGTAATTTTTAACCACAACTTAACCACGTAAATGTATAAATTTTTATAAAAACGTGAAAAAAATAATTTCGTGAAAACTTTTTTCGTGAAATTTCGTGAAGATAATTTATAATTTTGCTTAGTTCATATTACTATATGAGTTAAAACTTTTTCGTGTAATTTTTAACCACAACTTAACCACGTAAATGTATAAATTTTTATAAAAACGTGAAAAAAATAATTTCGTGAGAACTTTTTTCGTGAAATTTCGTGAAGATAATTTATAATTTTGCTTAGTTCATATTACTATATGAGTTAAAACTTTTTCGTGTAATTTTTAACCACAACTTAACCACGTAAATGTATAAATTTTTATAAAAACGTGAAAAAATAATTTCGTGAAAACTTTTTTCGTGAAAATATTTTTTTTTCTTAAAAAAAAAAATAATTATATATAAAATGACGAGTTACACTAATGTTAAAGTAAATATATCGGAAGGGCAAAAGGAAAAGCTTCAACACGCTGTTAAAGCCGGTTGCACAGCAACAAGTATTCGTTTAGGTCATGAAGATTTACAAGGTAATGATATTTTAGCATTAACCAATTCACAAGCGAGAAAAGTGGCTAAGGCCTATGAAGAGGGTAGAGGTATCACAATTAGAATGTCCGCGAAACAACTTAAACATAACACGAAAATAGAAGGAGGTTTTCTCGGAATGTTGGCTGGGTTAGCTGCTAGAGCTTTACCAATGATCGCAAAAACCGTTCTACCAGCTTTAGGTGTTGGTGCTCTTTCTGGATTAGCTCAAACAGGTGTACAAAAAGCGTTGGGATCGGGCACCAGACGAGCCACGAACCGAGTTCGCGAGGTTGGCGAGGGTCTTTATCTTAAAAAAGGGGGTTATGTTTGTCAAGTTGAAACTGATGGATGTGGATTATACTTAAAGCCATATAAAGGTAAAGGGTTAGCTTCCGTTGGTGATGGGTTGTATTTAAAGCAAGGGGGAAAATTTTATGATGGAAGAGGACTTATACTCGGACCTAATAGTCCATTCGCTAATATCCCTATCTTAGGGGCTATATTATAAAGGGACCCAACAAGCCGACTTGTTTGGGATAAATATTATTTTCCTCAAAATAAAAAATGGACATTCATAAATTTGGTATAAAACCTAATATCTTCTCTCAACATGCTTCCCTGCGGTCAGCAGGGAATAGAAATATATTTTGGAAACCTCATTTGATAACAAGATATCCTCCCTTAAAGCAAAATCCTCTAAAATGGAAAATATACTCACAAGTAACTATCAAAATTCCTCCTCATGATGGTATGAGGGTTTCGCTAGGACTCGGTTATATAACTACACGAGGAGTTGTAATGATATCTGTTAGTAATAAATGGAAAGATAGTTTAACCATTCTTAATGGGACACATCTTGATAACGATGCTGATGATATCTTAGTCTACATTTATAATTTCTCGCGAAAACCGATCGAAATACCTGAGGGAGAGTTATTCTGTTATCTTTGCTTCCGAGCGTAAGCAAGTGAGAAATATTTGGTATAAAAAATTATTATATTAATAAAATGGAAGATACAGATCAAAGACACCCTAATAAAATATATCCCCCGTTACCCAGCGCCCCACCGCATGATGAAGGTCATTCCTATCGTTTACAAAAAATATCTGAAGTACAAAAGTTTCTCGAAAATGAAATTCGAGAAAGAGAAGCTCTAGCCAAAAAATATTTTCGCGCCTCCAGAATAGTAGACAACGTTGATACCGTCCTGGTAACTGTAACAATGGCTGCTGGTGCTGGTGGTATAGGTTTGCTTTCTACCGTTATAGCTATTCCGGCTGTAGTAGCATTAGAAGCAACAGCTTTGGGAACCGGTCTTCTTTCATTGGTAGGTAAGTACGTTGTTAGAAATAGTATAAGCAAAGGAGAAAAGCATCAAAAGATTAGAATGTTAGCTGATGCTAAGTTAGATACCGTTTCAACGCATATATCCAAAGCTTTAATAGATGGTTATGTTTCTGATGATGAATTCAAATTAATCATGGAAGAATTAGATAAATATAAAAGCATGAAGGAAGAAATACGTACCAAGATCAAGAAGAAGATTTCCTCAGAAAACGAAGAAAGTTTGATTGAAAGAGGAAGGCAAGAAGCGCGTGAGTCCTTTCGGAGGCTCGTTGAAAAGAATCATACCACGTTTTCCTAAAATCAGGTATAGGTGTAAGTGTATGTGTGAAATTGATAACATGTAATACGTTAAAAACTGTCTCGAAAACTACGTTAAAAACTGCGTTAAAAACTGTCTCGAAAACTGTCTCGAAAACTACGTTAAAAACTGTCTCGCATTTGCTCGACAAATGTATGATAAAAAATTATTTTAGTAATTAAAAAGATGTCTTTTTTAAAAATCGTTGATCCCGCAAAAAGGGACTTAATCGTAAAAGAGTATCTCGAAACGAGAAAGAATATCCGGGATAATCTACTAGCGGAGAGAACGGGTGAACAGCAACTTCAAACCGATCTTTCAAAGTTTTTTAAACCTATAACGGAAACGCAAAAAGCTACAGCGAAGGAGATTACGGAAGAACTTAGACCTATTAAAGAAGGTATCGAACAGTTACCACAAGCTATTAAATTTCCAGCCTTTCCTTCTATCACAGCTTATGATAAACCGTCAGAAGAAACAGAAGAGGGTCCGATATTTATTGGCGAAATAGCGGAAGGTTATTTAAGAAAGTTTGCTACTAAAGAAGAAGTTGATAGAACGTTTGGAATATATGACAAAAAGGGTACGTTTTATATCGGTAACAAACCAGTTATTATTCGAAACAACGATATTATTGTTGACAATATGGAATATGAGGGTACCCCTGGTCTATGGGAGTTAATCGTGTCTAAAAGGCCAGATGACGATATTTATACTGTTGATGATATAGCAAATTACAAGGCTTTAATGATAAAAACAAATGCTCTTTATCAAGATAACAATCCAATAAAGAATAAACCAAAAAGCAGTAGATCATATAAATGGAGAAACATTCTAGGTAACGTTTGGAAAAATATTAAAACCACCGGAAAGGGTATCGTTGTTATCCCATCTGACCCTAACACATTAATAGAAAGACTAGATCTATTACTAGCAAGTAAAAAAGCGGGTAACACGGGTGTAAGAAATGAGGTAGTGAGCATTTGTGACGAATTAAAAAGACAAGGTGTTTTAAACTCAGGCTCTTATAAAAATTTAATGTCTATACTATAAAAAAAGATGATCATCGTTAAAAAACATGGATTTAAAAAAAGGTATACATACGGAGGTGCCGGAATCTTCGATAGTGTTGCTAACTTTTTAGCGAGGCTTTTTACTAGTAGCGCGGTGAAACAAATTGCGTCTTCTGCCCTTGATGTAGGAAAAAGTGTAGCTAAGGAAGGTGCAAAGAAAGCTTTAGAGGTTGGGAAAAGCGCGGCTGTAGAAGCGGGGAAAAAATTAGTTACGAAAGCGTTGACTCCAAAATCGAAGCAAATTTTAAAAAAATATAGACTCGACCAGCCTCGTCTGGGAAGTGCGCCCGAAACGCAAAACATTAGTACATTAATAGATGGAAGTGCTATTGCTATTCAAGACTTAGTTAAAAGATTAAACAACGGAGCGGGTATTAAAATAAGATAAATAATTATATTACTTATAAAAATGTTAAAATTTGATCGTGTAGATTATAAAAAATACGATAGTAGTTGTATTAATATAGTAGGTGCATCTTTACCCCTGACGAAGCAGGGTGAGTCACCCCTAAGAGATTGCGAAATCCTCGAAGTTAATAAAACGAAATACGGTTATAAAAAAGCTGTTGTGAAGTTATCTCCCGAAAAAGTAATCAAGATGAAAGAGATTGAGGAAAAGGTGAATGAATTTTTACGAAAGTGTGGTATACCTGAAATAACGATTGTATATGATAATAAAGTTTATCCTAAAACTAAAATGGATAGACTCGACCAACCTCGTCTGGGAACCGCGAGAAACATTAAACTCAAAGGTGTGTTTGTTAATAATGAAAATAATTCTTTTCCCCAGCTTTGGTTAGAATAATTTATTTAAAATTATAATTACTATTATAAAATGGACATTTTAAAAATCACTGAACCAATTTTAAAAGATGATAGTATTGCTGAGTATGAACATCAAGAGTATGAACCGATCACAGGTACACACCTCAACAACTCAGGGGGAGATATTAGAATAAACATCGAGACTCAAGATATTTTTACTCATCCTAGTGAGAGTTATTTACTTATTATAGGTGAATTAGTAAGAAGTGATACTGGAGCAGTTTACGATGCTAACACTAATATTTCTTTAACAAACAATGGTCTCATGTATCTTTTTAAAAATATTAAGTATCAACTTTCGGGTATGGAGATTGAATCCGTATTAAATCCTGGTCATGCTACTACGATGCTTGGTTTGTTAAAATATCCGGATGATTTTTCTAAATCACAAGGGTTAAATCAATGTTGGTATAAAGATACAACAGCCGCAGCAGCTGCTGAAAACACTGGTTTTGTTGTAAGAAGAAGTTATATTATTAATGATCCTCTTCCAAGAGGTACCTTTAGTTTTAGAGTTCCATTAAAACATATATTTGGTTTTTGCGATGATTATGATAAGATATTGTACGGAATGAAGCAAACTCTCACCTTGACAAGAAATGGTGATAATGATGCAATTTTTAGAGATAATGCTGCCCCTGCTGATGGTAGAATTAATTTACTTAAAATATCATGGTTTATGCCTCACGTGCTACCTGCGGATAGAGAGAAGATGGAACTTTATAAAATTATCGAGAAAAAAGAAAAAATACCGGTTGGATATAGAATGAGGCAGAGTGACTCTATCGCGGTTCCTCAGTCAACATCATTTACCTGGAGGCTTTCTGTCAAATCGTCACCTGAAGTGCCACGTTTTATCATTGTTGGCTTTCAGACTGGTAAAAGTAATGATCAAGAGCAAAATCCAGCCATATTTGATCATGAAAACGTTAAAAATATTTATGTTACGTTAAATTCTACTAGATATCCCGCTGTTGATTATAATCTATCATTCGTTGCGAACCAATTTAGTAGAGTGTATGGTGATGCTGCTTTATTTAGATCTAAGTTTTATCGAATGGCTGAATTAGTGTCAAACCCTAACATTACTCCCTCAGATTATAAAACCCTTTATCCTTTGTTTTTGTTTGACGTTTCCAAACAGAGTGAGAGATTAAAATACTCAGTCACTGATATTCAAATTAAGGCGAATTTTACTGCAAATGTACCTGTGAACACAGAAGCATATGCCATTATTATTAGCGATAGGTTAATTAACTTCCAGTCTGATGGTAATAAAATGAGCGTAGTGTTTTAAATTAAATTAAAATATTTAATCTTATATATAAAAAATGATAAAGATTATAGATTTAAAAAAAATTCTTAGACAAAATAATATAAATTTTTACGGTTATTGGGATAAAAAACGTTTAGAGGAGTTGGTTAAAGAACATGGTTTATTACCGAAGGAGTCGTCTAAGCTATCCGAACAAGTAAAAGAAAAAAGCAAAGACCCTAAGTATGATAGATTAAAGACTATTATGCATAATCCTAAGAAAGTTACTTTAGAGGATGTTGAAACTAGTGAAATAAAAACCTTTCCATCGATTTATAAGGCTAGTAGATTTATAGATCGCTGCCCGCAAATTATTAAGATCTATAATGGAGGAATTTGGAATAATAAATATAAGATTAACATTCAGTAATTTTATTATAACATTGTAATAATAAAATTTTTTGAAACAAAAAAAATCTAACTTAAGTTTTTTATTATATATATAAAAAGAGATGAGTTTCCTAAATAGATTTACGAGTGCAGCTAGACGAGCTGTGTCTAATGTTTACTCAGCTGTCGTTCCGGAATCTGTGCAAAGAAGAGTAACCGATTTTGGTAACTGGATAACTGGTAATGTGGAGACAACACAAATACCACAAGTTTTGGATGAAATTGTTGAACATGTTAGACAAAATTACCCTCCTAGGATCCAGATTAGAGAAGGTCAATCAGCACTAAGAGGATTTACCAGAGAATATTTTATAGAAGGTATAAGAGATCTTACACCGGTTGGTTTCCTTAATTTAGCGAAAGATAAACTAACCGATATTATGAGAAATAATCGTCAAACAAAAGTTAAACTCGTTATGAAGTGTATGATGAAACACTCTATTACTCAAGAATTAAAAGATATGAATTTCGGTTCTGGTTACGGAATCGTTAATTTAGATGGGGATGACGCGGGTGAAATATATGATGAAATGAGGGATGAGATATTAATCGATATAGCGGAGAAGGAAATGAAAGAGGATTACGTAATCGATTTAAGATTATATACAGTAGCATATAACCCATTAAGAGGTAGTTCTTGGATACCAACTCCTCCTAACATATCGTATACAAAAAGCGTTATTAACCCGAAAAATAAAGATGATGATATGTGTTTCGCGTATTGCATTCTTATAGCTTTGAATCCAACAATTAAACAACATCCAGAAAGAACCGAAAGACTAAAACCATTATTAAGCACTATAAATATGAAAGGGATCGATTACCCAGTTTCCCTTTCTGATAGAATTAAATTTGAGAAAAAAAATCCTACAATATCGGTATCAATTTATGGATGTAATAATTTTGTTTATCCGCTTAGTGTAAGTAAGGAAGCTTATAAAAGAGAGCATCATATTAATCTTTTGCTTATTGAGGCGAATGGTATAAGACATTATTGTTTAATCAAAGACATGAGTAAATTGTTATCTAAACAAATATCCGATTATAATGGTAAAATCTACATCTGTGAAAGATGTTTAAATCATTTCATAAAAGAAGAAACTTTAAAGAAACATTTAGAATATTGCATCAAAAAAGATGCTTGTAGAATAGACTTACCTGAAAAAGGTACCAAAATATCTTTCAAGCATTTTTATAAAAAACAGAGACATCCTTTCACGATTTATGCGGATATGGAGTCTATATTAGAAAAGAAAAACGAAAATAAAGGTAACAGCACGATGGTAATTAATGCGCATAACATTTCAGGATATTGTTTTTACGTTAAATCGCTTCACGAAAATGTTTACCCTTCGAAGGTTTTCCAATATTCTGGTGAAAATGCGTCTAAGAAATTTTTAGAGGAATTAGAAAATGTTATAGAAGAAATAGATGCGATACCAACGAAGGAAATGATTTATACAGTTTACGATAAAAGAAGGTTTGATGAAGCTGTAAAATGTTGGATATGTAGGAAGTCATTTACTGAAGAAGATAAAAAAGTGAGAGACCATTGTCATTATACTGGAAAGTTTAGGGGAGCCGCACACAATTCATGTAATTTAAAATGTAGAAGACCTACTTTTACACCCGTATTCTTTCATAATTTTAGTAAGTATGATTGTCATTTATTTATAAAAGATTTAATGAGTATACCCGGCGAAATAAATTGTATACCAACAAACAAGGAAACGTATATAAGTGTGTCTAAAAAAATGTTAATAAAATACGCTGTATTAGATCCAGTAACAGAAGAGTATATAGAGAAAACTAAAAAACATGAGGTTAGATTCCTGGATAGTTTAAAATTTCTAGGTAAAAGTTTAGATGAATTAGCCAGCACCCTAGCTAAGGAAGAAAAGACTAATCTCGCGAAATATTTCGAGGGGGAAAAGCTCGAATTGATCTCACAGAAGGGTGTATTCCCTTATGAATGGTTTGATAACCTTAATAAATTTGATGAAACGGAGTTACCCGAGCGAAAAGCATTTTATTCGAAGCTTAAATATAGTGGAATTAGTAAGGGAGATTATCAACTTGCTAAAAATGTATGGAAAACATTCGAGATGAAAACTTTTAAAGATTATCACGATTTATATAATAAGACCGATGTTTTATTGTTGGCGGATGTATTCGAAAATTTCAGGAACGTTTGCTTCGATAATTATGGGTTAGACCCGTCTTGGTTTTATACAGCACCTGGGTTGGCTTGGGAGGCGATGTTAAAAACTACTAATATAAAATTAGAATTATTATCAGACCCTGACATGATTTTATTTATCGAAAATGGTATAAGAGGAGGTATCTCAACCATTTTTAAACGATATGCGAGAGCGAATAATGTATATATGAACGAAAAATATAACCCTAGTGAACCATCTAAATTTATTACTTATTTGGACGCGAATAATCTTTATGGTTGGGCAATGTGTCAAAAACTTCCTACTGGTAATTTTAAATGGATGGATGATTTAGACAATTGGAGGGATCAACCCTGTATATTAGAGGTTGATTTAGAATATCCTAAAGATTTGCATGACTTACACAACGATTTCCCATTAGCACCCGAAAGATTAAAGATTGACACCCCAGTCGAAAAACTTATACCTAATTTATACGACAAAACTAAATATATATTACATCGCGAAAATTTAAAGTTATATTTAAGTTTAGGTCTAAAACTTAAAAGGATTCATAGAGGGTTAACATTTGATGAGAGTGAGTGGTTAAAACCTTATATCGATAAAAATACTAAACTAAGAGCGAAAGCTAAAACCGCGTTCGAAAAGGATTTCTTTAAACTTATGAATAACGCTGTATTTGGCAAGACTATGGAGAATATTAGGAATAGAGTAGATATAAAATTAGTTAGTACCAAGGAAAAAGGGGAAAAATTAGCAGCTAAACCAAACTATTACGATATATCTATCCTCGATGAAAATTTATGTATAATTCAAATGAAAAAACAACGATTATTTTTTAAGAAACCTATTTACGTGGGGATGTGTATTTTAGATTTAAGTAAGACATTAATGTATAACTTCCATTATAATTATATTAAAGATAAATATAACGAAAAAGTTGAACTCCTTTTCACTGATACGGATAGTTTAATGTATGAAATAGAAACGAAAGATTTTTATAAAGATATTAGTGATGATGTTAAAGAATGGTTTGATACGAGTGATTACCCATCTGATCATCCATCAGGTATTCCCGCGGGATTAAATAAGAAAGTTGTCGGCATGTTTAAAGATGAGACAAGCGGTAAGATTTTTGAGGAGTTTGTAGGTCTTAGATCTAAGCTATACTCTTATAAAATGTGTGATAAAGAGGAAAAGAAATGCAAGGGAATTAAAAAGCAAGTAGTAAAAGCATTTATTAAACATGATGATTATAAAGAGTGTTTGTTCGAAAATAAGACACTATTAAGGAAAATGGTAGTTATTAGGAGTCATAAGCATGAGTTGTATACTGAAGAAATAAATAAAATCGCCTTGAGCGGTAATGATGATAAACGTTATATTTTGGAGAATAAGATTGATACGTTAGCTTGGGGGCATACTAAGATAAATATGTCGCGTGAAGGCTATATGAGTTAGAGGGTTAAATTTTTTTTTTTTTTTTATGATTTAATTCGTTAAAAAATGTGCATTTTTTTTTTTTTTTGGAGTTATTATTAGACCCCTTTTTGTCAGAGAAAATTTAAGGTGTACTTGAAAAATAAAGGTCAAAGTTGAAAAATAAAGGTCAAAGTGATGATGTGGCAAGGTCAAGTGGATTTTGTCCCAGCTCTCTTATTTTATATCTACTCATAATTATGGATTCATATAATCCACTGTGTCTAACAATCAACTGATTCATAAAGTAGACTGTTCCTTTAACATAAAGAAAACTGACCAATAGCTAAAAGAAGGTTTCCAACCAGATTACACAGTCTGACCTGAGTTAATGCGTTTTGCAGATGTATTAACTCTTTACCAAACGACATAATTTTAGACTTGTCCAAATTGGAAGCATTTGCAGACAACAAAAGGTAACTCAAAAATAAAAATTGTTTTGGGAAGGTTAGAAAACATTATGGGAAAAGGAGAAAATGCTGGTTACCAGCTTTTTCTCCTTTTCCCACAATGTTTTCAGAAGGCTTCTTTCTCAGGGTCGTGAAAACACGGGATTGTTTGGTAAAGGGTTAAACCCGGCTTTCACAGAGCATGGCTTATATATAACATAATTATTACTTAACATAATATATTTGGCTACCAAAAACAACTTCAGAGCTCCAGATAAGATGGATTGACGGTATTCTAAATCCATTATTTCTCTTTCAAACCTTATGTTGTGGGTACTGATAACAAACCATAACATAGGGTTTAGTGGAGAATAATTAAGATTTCCAATTTTAAAATCAAAATCACTCCCACTGTTTGGAGCTCTGCTGCTTGATATGATGACTCATGGAGATGCGTCAAACCTTCTTTTGTCAGAGCACTGTTCATTATATATATTGTAGGTGCTGCTACCCTGTTTGACAAGGTATACGTGGTTGTCCTGGAGGGTCGTGTTGATGGACAAGGGGTCCAGTCTATGAACTACAATGGAATTCTTGCAGGTAGGTATTCTTTGAGTAAAATATAGTGCAGAGTTAGGGTGTTAGAGAGTTACAGCCTCAACCTCTCATCAGAGTTACCAAGTTCAAATCCAATGATGAACTAGGGTCAGCCTTCAGAACTGACCCTGTCTTTGTAAATAAAATACAATACAATACTTTATTCAATACTAAGGCCATCGGGCCATTGTACATTAACATGAAATATATATACAGAGAGTGACAAATACAATAAAAGGTTTAGAAGATTGTCATGACTAAATTACAAGGCTAGTAGATAGTGTAAGCTGGAATCGACATATGAAAAATGTTTAGATGATTGTTATGACTAAATTACAAGGCTAGTAGATAGTGCTGGCTGGGATCGATATATGAAATCAACATATTGATCTGAGTCAGCACTTTCTGAAAAATTTGATTTTAATCTACAATAGAAAACAAGTTACGTGTAATTCTCTTGCAGAACATACATGTAACACCTGTTCAGAGCTTCAGAATGACGGTGCGCCCATGCCAATCCCGCATGATTTCAAAAGATGACGCACGTATTTAGTAAGTTGTGCGCCATAGAGGCGCGGGCATTTACATGCTTATTTAGTGTTATCAACACGTTGTTATCAAACCTTTACCCGCGTTGGTCATTTGTTTTTGTTTACACGCTGTTACAACATTCACCCCTCCGATATAAAAAGTTTATCCAATCGCATTCTCGATAGACAGATGTGATTGGTACCTGTTTTTCTGTAAATAAAACCGATAGAGTTCGATACCCAATCTAGTTTCAGTTTCGGTTAGCAGAATGTCGGACTCGAGACAGAGTTTATGAACACCAAACTATTTTTTCAAAAGCTCTCATCCTGTCAAACGGAAGTCAGTTGGAGATATTACTGGTAAAAAATGAAATCTATTTTGAAAAAATGATCGTTTGCTAATAATAACATTGAGGGAAAACTTTTTCAAATATAATTTAAATCAATATTTTGTAGCGTTAGCAGACGACACTTATTGGACTGTCGCCTCGTCACGGCATATTACTCGCGCTTTCAACAGCTCTGTTTGGCAAACAATGCCATATAGATCTACAATTTCTACTAAAATTTAAATGACCGAAATGTTCTTACAGGGTAAATTCGTATTATGACCTACACTGTAAGAAACTTTGTGAGAAGAAATTGCTTAATTTGGGCACATGTTTTCCAAAAAGAATTTTCTGTATCTGTAGAAACCGAAATTTGTTTTGGGAATGTTTTAGTTTAAGTTTGACCCATTGTTTTGAAAAATGACCCCTCAAATTCCTGCTAGATGGGTCATGTGGCCCACAGGCAGTGGAAACAATCTGAAGCTCTGCCTGTTGTTTAAAAACACAGAAAAAGTAGTGGTTCACTTCCCAGGAAACACTTATTGAGATTAATTGATATAACCTTACACCAAACAATTCCTGGTTTTTACGACCCTGAGATAGAAGCCTTTTGAAAACATTGTGGGAAAAGGAGAAGATGCTGGTAACCAGCATTTTCTCATCTTCCCACAATGTTTTCTACCCTGCTGGACACAAATTTCAATTTTTTGAGTTGCGTTTATTTTGTCATCAGCAAGTGCTTTCAATTTGGACCAGTCGTTTGGTAAAGAGTTAACCCGTAGGCTGCTTAGTGCATCTAAAAAAATACAAGAAAAAAAAAAACAACTTTGAAACAGCAAAATTTGGGTTTTTACTATCACCTTAAAAAGTTCATTTCACTTATTTAACAGGATAAGTGTTAACCCTTTACCGAACAGTCCCTGGTTTTAACAACCCAAAGGAAGAAGCCATCTTAAAACACTGTGAGAAAAGGAGAAAATGCTGGTACCTCCATTTTCTCCTTTTCCCACAATGTTTTCTACTCTTCCAAAGTCAAGTTTCAATTTTTGAGCCACATCTATTTAGTCGTCTGCAAATGCTTTCAATTTGGACAAGTCTAAGATTTTGTTGTTTGGTAAAGAGTTAAGATGTAAGTGCAATTGATGTAGAACGCATATGTATAAACTAATTTAATTCACATAGTTGCCTCCCTTGTTTGCTTTGAAATAAAAGGAGTTCTGCATGGCTCAATGGCAAGGTGTAGGACTTATAGCCTGGAGGTCCCAGGTTTGAGCCTCATATAAGGCACTTGGTTTTGGGCAAGACACTTAAGAGCCACAGCCTAGTACTGGTGAATTCCAGGACATACATGACTAATGTAAGCTGTTGTCTTGATATGACTGAAAAAACACTGAAAGCTGTGAAAACACCATTTATCACATAAAGACTCCTCCGGCAGTGTATTGAACCCATGACTTATTTTCGATAATACACTAGTGTATTATCGTTTCCTGGGTCCCGGTTCTGATCAGGTTTCAGTCACGAGCCCATGAAGCCAGCGAAACCAACCACAGTTTGTGTGGGAAGTTGTACTCTTATGCCGTTTCAGGGAAAAATGATGTCACTGTTGCTAAGACGTATACGCATGGAAAGTTTTTGATTTTCTTGGTTAATAAAAAACAAGAAATGCAGCGAAAGTCTCTTAAAATCAATATCATTGCAGAAATAGGTGGACTTAACCCCTCTTTAAACTGTTTCACTCTTCTATTGGTGTAAATGTCATAAAACTATCTAGTTTTGTATGTACACATCTGAAACCAAACTGCAACGTAAACATGGACCCGTGAACGGTTTAGAGGCTGAAGGTGATGATGCGGAATATTTTTCTGTTTGTCATTCGTTTTATGTGATAAATAGAATCTCACATTCGTGTTTATGTATTATCATTTTTAAACAAACTCGTTGACTAAAATGTATTTGACGCTCGCCAAGGCTGGCATCATACAATTTTAGTCAACTCGTTTGATAAAAATGATAATACATAAACACTCATGTAAGATCCTCTATTTATTCAATCAATCAGTACTTCAATTTTTCAAAAGTTTTAGACTAAAGCATATGACCTTTAACACTTTACGAAATGACAAAATTTTGGACCGGTCCAAATTGAAAGTATTTGCAGACGACAAAACAAATGTGAATCAAAAATTGAAATTTGATTTGGGAAGGGTGGAAAACATTGTGGGAAAAGGAGAAAATGCTCCAGCATTTTTTCCTTTTCCCACAATGTTTTCAAAAGCTTTCTTTATCAGGGTCGTGAAAAGTTAGGATTGTGTGGTAAAGGGTTAATTACACAGTACTATCTCTAGACATAATTGTTAATTTTTTTACTTTGACTTCAAAAGTGTGATATATACTTAGCATCACTCTTTGTAAATAAACTGGATGACACGTAACTGTATATGGGCCAGCTGCCTAAATACTTAAATAAGGATATTGTATTGTATTTCTATGGACTCTTTACCAAACAACAAAATTTTGGACCAGTCCAAATTGAAAGCATTTGCAGACAACAAGATAAATGTGAATCGAAAATTGAAATTTGATTTGGGAAGGGTGGAAAACATTGTAGGAAAAGAAGGAAATGCTCCAGCATTTTCTCCTTTTCCCACAATGTTTTCAAAGACTTTCTTTCTCAGGGTCGTTAAAAGTCGGGATTGTGTGGTAAAGAGTTAATGCATTAGTCATAGGCATGGATTACCCCATCTACCACACAATTTACAATCTTGTTTTCTTTTCAGGTGCTTACTACAACGGCTATAGATGGATGAATTCGTTGAGTGAAAGCATGTTGATTGGTGGGCAATCAGTCCAGATTATTGGTGATGTGGTCCTCACAAAGCCATTTAAACTGGTGAATACTAGGTAAGTTGGAGACTAGTAGAAGAAGATGAGAAAATGCAGCTAACTAACATTTTTCCATTTATCCAAAATGTTTTCTCCCCCTTCAGAGGCAAATTTCATCTTTTTATCAACATCAAATTTGTCGACTGCGAATTCTTTCGATTTGGACAGGGCTAGACTTTTGTAGTCTGGTAAACAGTTAAAATGTGGGAAGAGGAGATACTGTTTGTAACTTGCTTTTTCTTTCTTTCTCACAGTGGTTTTTACCTTTTCCAAGAAAAATTATAAATAAAGAATTAAGGGCTCAGCAGCTACCAAATATAAACAGTTTGAGGGGTAAAATTGTGATATATTTAATTCATATCATTGAAAAGTATATAAGGATATTATTAATAGTCTGATAATGTGTTACAAAGAAATTCCAGTTGGTAGCACAAAATTGTATTCTAAAACTAGATAAAAAAAGTTGAGAATTGTTGACCACTGGCTGCTAGAGTGCCCTTTGGTAATAATATTTGTAGTAATTGTCAATTCTTGAAGATGAAATAATTTCTATATATTTATATCTAGACAGGCCACTCCAACCCCTCCCCCAGTTTTCAACCCACCTGACGCAGATGTTCCTGGCGACATTGGTGGGGGTGGGAGTACCATAGGAGGGACAGGCACCGGGCCTGATTCTGTGATTGGTATTAGTGGACCTGGGGGAGAGGTCATGGGTTGGTATAAACGTCCCCGGTGAGACAGTTCCCATGGCATCAGCCCTTGCAGACCCAGCCCCACCCCCATTGGCAACAGGTGCCCGAGCTGGAGCTGTGGTTGGTACTGTTTTAGGTAAGTGGGGTTGAATTTGGAAATGAAATGTCTATTTGTTGTGAAGATCATAGTGTTTAAACCTTTAGCAAACAATCTGGTGTTTTAATGACCAACCCAGGAAGAGAACTTCTGAAAACGTTGTTGGATTGGGAGAAAGCTAGTAACCAGGTTTTGTCCTTTTTTATGCTCCCCGAAGGCGGAGCATATAGTCGCCTCTTCGTACGTCCGTGCGTGCGTTAACTATTTTTTTCAAATTTTTCTTCTCTGAAACTACCCGTCCAAATTTGATGAAACTTCACAGAAATGATCCTGCCATAGTCCTCTTTAAAATTTATTGAAAGAATTTGCTTCCTTCAAACACTGTGGTTGCCATGGCAACAAAACTGAAAAATATTGAACATCTTTGAAAATCTTCTTGTCTGAAACCATAAGGCCCAGGGCTACCAAATTTGGCATGTAGCTTTATCTAATGGACCTCTATCAAATTCCTCCATATTATAGCCCTCGGGTCAAAATTGGCTCTGCCCCGGAGATCACAAGTTTAACATGGGCTTATATAGTGACTTTAATTTAAAATAGTAATAAAGGGAAATAACTCCTGTTATACAAGATAAAGTTTGTTACTATTTACCTCCCTTGATTATCAAACTGCAGTTTTACATTATTGGAGTTTGGTATTCAAGTTTTTTGGAGAGGAAATGTTCTGTTTTAAGGGAGAGTGATTTATTCTGATGCTAATAGTTATGCTCACATGAATGGAATGTTTAATTTAAGGTTTCTACCACTCAAATTTTTTCAGAACTTTACCTTTCATGCTAATGAATAAACCTGCTTGTATTGTATTTACTGACATTATCTTTGCATTTAAAAAGATATGACCGTTTTTGTTTGGCAAGCGGGGTGGAGGTTATGTTTTCAAAGTAAGTTTATTACCATACAGACTTTTCATGCTGTATGTCTCTGTCAATGCCAATTAAATGCATGATACGTTAATTTTACTCTATAAGAAATGACAATTTTTTTTTACTGTACCAAGTTTAAAGCCATTGCAAAAAGACAAATTGAATGTAGCTTAAGTGACTACTTCTGTCTTGGGCAGGTTAGGAAGCGTAGTGGGAAAAAGAGAAAGTACTCGCTGACAAAATGTTGTCCTTTTCTCACGATGTTTTTGAAAGCCTTCTCTTTCAGTGTCATTAACACTTCAATTTGTGTGGTAAAGGGTTAAAAAGCCAGTGGAGCGATACAGGGCCATCATGGCATTCTTGTCTCAGGTTGTTAACCCTTTACCAAACAATCCTGAGTCTTAATGACCTTTGGGAAAGAATAGCTTTTGAAAACATGGTGGGAAAAGGAGAAAATGTTGGTAGCTAACATTTTCTTCTTTTCCCACAAGGTTTTCTTTTCTTTTACAGACAAATCCTGTTACTTTTTGCCACATTTACCATTTCCATTTGAAATGCCACCATTTGGTTCTGTCTAAAATTTTGTCTCATGGTAAAGGATTAAATATCCTGCGGAACAACCCATTGGCGAGTTCTGATTGGCTGAACATTTTTTTCATAGCTCCATGGAAAAAAAAAATCAGCAGTGCCAGGACTACTTTTGCAGTCAAAGTAATGTAAACAAACATGTATATGAGATTTCATAATGGTTTTCTTTCTGATTTTTTATCTTTATCGAGTCCAAAGTTCAAATTGCTAGCTGAATTTATTTTCTCTAAATACTGAAAAAATATCCGACAGTAAATTCAACGAGAGAGCTGAAAACTCATTGTCACTTTGCTGGGTTCTAACAATCTTATTTTCAACTTAGTTCTAGCGTATTGAACTTCTAATAAAAAATCTACTGAACCTGCAAATGTTCAATACTATAATGACGTCACGAATTTACGTCATTGTTACGTCATGAACCAGCAGTTTTACCGCGCTATGAATTATGAATGAAATGGACATTGAATAAATAAGCAATGTTAGATTTTCAATGAAAAAAGCAGTAAGTATTATTCAAGTGCATATTTGTTGTCTGTGATATTAAATTATAAGGAATGAAGAGATTTTTTTGTTTGTTTTGTTTTCATGGAGGTATGAAAAAAAAAACCTAATCACACTTTTGTATGAAACCGCGTCACGGTTTCATACAGTTTGATTAGGTTATTTTTTTCATACCTCCATGAAAACAAAAAAAAAATTTCTTCATTCCTTAATTGAGCCACACTCTGTTAAAGGAGGGCTTCACGCATATCTGTGATGTTATATACCAAGGAGATCATCACATAGTCATGGATCTGTAACATTTATTTTGTTTAACAACAGTCTGTACCTAGAGGTAGAATACAGGGCGTTTTGGCAAAAGTGGGAAAATGCTTGTAACCAGCATTTTCTCCTTTTCCCACAATGTTTTTTATACTACAAAGGAAGAATTTCAGTTTCTATAGTCACATCTAATCAGATGTCTGCACATACTTTTGATCTGGACTAGTCTAAAGTTTTGTCAGTTGGTAAAGGATCAAGGAGCATGCGTTATGGATGGAAACTTTATACACGTTACAGAATTAATGAGTACAGTCATGTACGTACAAATTATCAAGATCTGTCATTTAACATGTAAAAAAATATTTTGATACCCCTTTTGATCCGTGTGAAAGTCCACAAGAAAGGAGAGTGACATTTCCTGAATGTGTATCCTGCTAAAAACCCAAATATCGCTGTGTCATAGTTATGTTTGGGGAATAATATCTCCTTATGGGACAATGTACATTCAAGATCAGAATGCACATTCTGTGCAGTCAGATCTTGATCTACGCTATCTGCAAAAGGTCAGTGAGTCGCACATAGCAGCCTAAGGATTAACTTTTTACCACACAATCCCGAGTTTTAACAACCCTGGGGAAGGAGCCTTTTTAAAACATTGTGGAAAAAGGAGAAAATGCTGGTAACCAGCATTTTCTCCTTTTCCCACAATGTTTTCTATCAAATCAAAGACACATTTCAATATTTGAGCTATGTTTATAATGTTGTCTGCAAATGCTTTCAATTTTGGTAAGTCTGAAAAATTGTTATCTGGTAAAGAGTTAAACAAGAGTGACCTGCAATTATTCTAGAAATAGATGGGCAGAATTGTGTCCATTTTTAGTAGCCTGTACCGATCAAGACACTTAATGTATTTTTGGAGGTAACCAATCCAAGCACAATTATGGTATGCCTTTTTCAGACTTTGAAATGTTCACTGTGGCCAAGCAGTTGTACCTTGTACTACTCTTGTTTTTATGCTGTTGTTATACTAACAGATGACAGTTGTTTAACTTACAGATGGCTACAAGATGTGTTACAATTGTGACAGAATACCGTTTCCATGAGACCGTGGTCATGTAACAAAATTCAGGTGATGAGGTAAGCATTACTTTTAATGAACAGTTTTATTTAGCAAACATATTGTCAACTACTATCACCACTATTTAACTCTTAGCCAGATGAAAAATTTAAGGCTAGTCAAATATGAAAGCATTCCTGAAAGAATGTCAATGTGAATCAAATGATGGAAATTTTGTTTGAAATGTTTGAAAATATGAAGGGAATAGGAAAAAATCCTGGGTCTGTATTCATCAACCATTCATAAGAACTTTCTTAGCTTTATTCTGCAGGATTTTCTGAATTTGAAAGTAACACAACTTCTGATTGGCTAAACCATTTAGTTTAGTCAGTCAGAAGTTGTGTTACTTTCATGTTTCAAAAATGTTTGATAATAATATCGCAGAAATGATTGATTGATTGAATTTGCGTTTATTTATCTTCGCCAACGGTTGCCCATATAGGCAACACCCCCTGAAGGCTGTTAGTATTGTTACGGGGGATAGTGCAGATACGGGACGAAACCCATCTTAAGTTACGCCTGGTTCTTTTACGTGCTTGGTGTATAGCACCGTCACACGGGACCTCGGTTTAACGTCTCATCCGAAAGACTATAAGTAATTTTAGATGGTCAGCAATGGGGATCAAACCCACACCCTCAAGTGACTTGAAACATCACATTCACAAGTCCTCTCTACCTATTAAGCTATGCAGGCTGGTCTGGCAGAAATGATGTTGACATTTTCCATATAACAATGCTGATAATACAATTTATCATCCAATTAACCCTTTACCAAACAATCCCTGGTATTTACGACCCAGAGGAAGAAGCCTTCTGAAAAGATTGTGAGAAAAGGAGAAAATGCTGATAACCAGCATTTTCCTCTTTTCCCACAATGTTTTCTACTCTTCTAAGGTAAAGTTTCAATTTTTTTGAGCCATATTTATTTCACTGTCTGCAAATGCTTTCAATTTGGAAGGGTCTAAAATATTTTTGTTTGGTAAAGGGTAAAGCCATCTCCAACCTGTTATCACCTGCATTACAACATGGTTAAGATGTTATCATACAGGACGTAATCCGCATATTCAACCCTGACCTGCTGGAACCATTTTTGTCCCATATAATAACTACTTAAGATTGCAAATTTATGGACACAAAAATGTACAGTCTGTCTCAAATGACTCCAGCTTTTCTACCATGACCAACCCCCCCCCCCCTACTAAAAAAGAAATTATTTTAGGGTACAACCAAATACAGATAATGATACTGCCCACCCATTTGGTACAAAAAACAGTCCTCCATCCGCCAATATTTCATCATTGGAACTTGGAACAGTTGGCATTTAAACTACTTTGTTATGCCAACCGTGAGTTTTGATTCTTAATGGCAGTAAAAGTCATACTGCACTGAACAGTCGTACGAGACATATTCACAAGTGTAGGTTTATTCCTCTTTCCACTTCATTCCTGGTGTCGCACCACTGCGAGATTGCTTCCGGGTCGTAGTAGTCAAAAGTAGTCCTGTGTGAAATTTTGCAGTAGCACTTTGTTGCAATGTTTCATGGAGCCGAGATGGCTTGGAGGTATATAATTTAGACTTGCTTGAAATTTGGGCAGTGGGGGACTACTCAGATGTGTTTTTATTGTGCACTGACAGGACTACTTTGTATCAGTGGAGGAACAAAAACTTGGGGTCATGGCGGTGAATAGTTGTTTCTGAGAGGATAAAATTTAGGGTGCCTGTGTTGGTTGTAAATTAGCGAAAAATGCAATTGGTTGACATGTTTTTTTTGCAGGCCTATGGTGGTACTTTTCAGAGTAACGAACGGACAAGCCATAATTTTGCCATTAAGCAATATGCGAAGCTTCAAATATGGTCAATTTTGCTCTATTTTTAATTAGGTAAAAAACCACAGGAGTGACACCTAGATGAGAAGGGAGTGAAAATATGAGAATCAGCCTAGCAAGTCTATCCTTTAACATAACCTGCTGAAATTTGGTATGGAAGTAGCTTAGAGGCCTTGAAACAGGATTCTATCAAAAGTTTGGCTGAGGTATGTCAAATTTGAATTTTGAATTAAACTTAGAATTTAAAATAGTGAAATTTCAATGTTTTTGGAATGGTCAGCTGAGAATTTTCTCCCAGAATCCTTTAAACCGAAAGAAATCTCTAGATACTTCGTCTGCAAATTTTCAAGTGCCCAACATTTGAATATCTGTTCAGATAAGTGATTTAATTTCCATTCTAAATTTTTAAATTCTAATTTAAATTCTTTTTTTTTTTTTAGAATTTGAAATGGATTTTTTTTTCAAGAAATGCCAGGAAAAAATTGAAAATTAATCTGAATTGCATGTAAATGGAAAATGCTTGGTTTGGAATGGTAGTGTGAGTAAGGCTGGATATTAGCAATTCAGATTCAGGGATCCAAGAGGTCCTGCCAGAGCTGGGTTTCGAACCTGCACAGCTCACAAAATGGCAGTTATGGTCAGTATGAAATCTCTGGATATTGACCCAAAGTTTCATGCGAGCCACCTATGTAATAACAAGCTCTGTGTCAATACAGACCATATTAACTTGGAAGAAAGTTTTGTAAATAATGGCCGGAAATGTTGTTTTGACAGGGGCATTTGTTCGAGCCATGAAAATGCATTGCGGCAAAAGGAGCCAGACTGCTTATTGGACTTACGGGACTGTAACTACTATTTTCATACCTATCAGGCTCTTTGCATGTTTTTTCTAATTCTATTGTTTGTCTGTCTATCTAAACTGTCCCCAAACTTGAATTCATTGCCCCCCCTCTTCTTTTGAAAACATTGTGGCAGAAGGAGCCTGAATTATATACAGGACACCCCCCCCCTGCCTTACTCAAACTCACTCTCTCTCTCTCTCTCTCTCTCTCTCTCTCTCTCTCTCTCTCCTTCTTCTTCTTTTCTTCTTCTGAAAACATTGCAGGAGCAGTTCTTAAGCTCATATAGCTCCCCCCATCTCTCTCTCTCTCTCTCTCTCTCTCTCTCTCTATGTCTCTGTTACAGCCAGCAGCAGGCCTCATCAGTAGTGCCTCTATGCACTAGACAGAGTTACTCTGCCTGTTCTATTTCTTGTTTACCTCTTTACTTGTCTTAACTCTGTCTAAGGTTACAGGCTAACTTGTTTTGGTCTCTGGGCATATGTATGAATGTTGTCATCTAAGACCCCTTTAACATAGTCAGGTTCGGGATAGCCCTTTTCCTGCATCAAGCGGTGCTCATGTTCAAGTCTTGCTCGGATAGCTTGCCTCTTTATCCTGTAGCGGCTTGTCTTTTTAAGTGATTTACTATCCAGTGCCCTTCTTGATATCTGTTGTAGGCATTTCTGAGCCCAAATGCACAACGATATACCAGAAATGGTCCAAAGTATTTTCTGTACTGCCTTGTCTATTCTGTTGTTTGACCGGAGTATCTGGGCTGATAGTCTCCCAGTGAATGTTCTTGAGTAACTGATGCTTTTACTGAGGGTAGCTCAGAGCTCCAGATAGAGGGAGTGATTTTGCTTTCAAAATTGAAAATGTTAATTACTCTCCACTAAACCCTATAGTGTGGGTACTCATTAGAATTGTCTCATCGAGACGATTCTAATGAGTACCCACAACATAGGGTTTGGAAGAGAAATAATGGATTTAGAATACCATTACTCCTTCTTATCTAGAGCTCTGGTAGCTGCTGCAGCTCTGTTAAAGGCTTCGCATTTCTATGTTGAAGTCCACGAACTCACACTGTACACCGCAGCCTCGCTTAGCCTCATTTGTAGTATGATCTGCATTATGGACTTGTCGTTTTCATCCATTCTTAGTAATGTTATTTTTGCAGGACCTAGTACGTTGGATTTGTACCACCAGCAGCCGGCACCTTCCCCGGAGCAGACCAGAGAGTCTATGGGACAGTTACTGCAGTTTCCTGCGTAACATTCAACGGTGACATTCCTGATTGAAGGTAAGTGTCCTAGCATTTGAGTTATATCCCCTTGTCCCCTCCTGGCCATTTCTTCTATTATAGCATTACATCTTAGTTTAATGTCCCTGGCTAGACCTACTTGGGCTGTCTGTCTCTCTTTCTTTGTACAAAATGGAAACATCCCTGTACTGATACTTGCATTTCTTTTTTTTCTCTCCTGAGTAGCAGCTAGGTGGTATGGGTCTGCCTGTCTTGTTACCTCCCAACCTTTAGTTAATGTATCGTAGAAGTCCTGCATGCCCAGGTACGCCTTAGTGTCTCCGTCTGTTGTTAGGGTTCTTACATAGAAGCCCTCAAGGGAAAGGTTCTCTGCTATGCTATATCCCATTCTTCTCTCTGAATGTGGAACTAAATATCCAATGTCAGCAGTACATCCAGCATGGCCCCCGGGACAATTTACCTTAAACCTTTATATACTACACAAGTTATGTACACTAAGCACTGCCCAGTATTCACTGATAGGCAACGCAGGCTGATTGTCAGGTAGAATACTAGCCTCAAAATGGCTTCCAACAAGCTGCCAAAGTAAAAGTGACACAGCTTCACATTACACTGTTTTTCAAAGCTTTTTGATGATTTGACAAAGTAACTAAAGTTTAGTATTTACAGACTTTTATTCTTTTTTAATCCAAAGGTGTTTCCAGTCAAAAAAGCAGTGATAATGTACAAATATTATGTACAAATTCCTTCCGACATAGAGATCCACAGGTGGATTCTGTTTTTCACTATTGACACTCTGTAGCATGTTTTAAAGTATAATTGTTCCTGACACACATTCAATATTGTTTTTATTATTTTTTCATGCAAGGGAAATTTAAATAACTCTCCCACAAGCGCATGTATTTCTACCAGAGTTGTTGGGTGCTAAATATGGTCAGCCTTTTCAGAGTTCATTCTCACAGCGCAATTGTTGGTCTCTGGGACATTATATTGCATCAGATGATTTTGAAAGGATTGCAGAAAAAAATTGTCATTTATTCTCTTGTTCTCTGCTGTTTCGAGTTGAAAACCTTTGCATAAACGGTCACCAGAAAAGAATTACTTTCGCTTTGAACCTCCGATGGTTGAACTCGACACGGCCGCGTTGATCTCATTCTCCGACTCATCATTGTCTGATTTCTTTTGTCAAATATGGGCTAATATCAATATCAAAACAATATTTAGTTATTCAAAGATATTATCCATCGATAGAAAGTCGATCTCTGTGCAAAAACCCCTCGAATTCGCTGTAACTTCAACTATCATAACTCGCCATTGTTTTCGAAATTCTCTGAACACATGCCGTGTAATAAAGGTCGGAAAATACCTCGCATTCTTTTGATTTGAGCTAAAAATAGTAGCTTTACACACCAAAGAAATGAGAAACATTATTTGATTGGATAATGATTTCAGATTTGTTGCATTTTGGGTAGGTTTGAACCAATCGGTCTCTTTTTAACATCGGTCTTCTAGAACCTACCAAAATGCGTCACTGGGATTTCCTAGAGTGGAAAACACAGCACGGCATAGCGTCACTCGGATTACAAGCCAGGTAAATTACAACGTGTATTCGCTGCACTGGGATTTCGGGGGTAGTATTTTTCGACGCTCTCTCGCGTCTCTCGTATATAAAGGGTTAAACCCCTTGTTCTTCAGTGTGGCCCCTGTCCAACATAGTTTGTTTTCCATGGCTAGTCCTATAATATACTTGGAGTCTGTATGGTTTTCACTTGCAATGGCATAGGCTTGTGACGAACTCTGTCCAGGTTTGTACGAATACTTCATTCGGTTCGGTTGTATCTTGCATCCATTGATACGTCTATTTGCTTAGGGTCCAATACATTGTGGTCCATGCCATGTTGTTTAACTAGGTCCCGCTTTTCGGCCATATCAGTATTATTAATGTCTGTAACCTTGGAGCTGACTTCTACACTCAGTTTCTGCAAGTGACTTGCTGCTGGAAATGGTAGGTCCAACTGACTAAACAAGCATTCAGCCCTTGAAATTCCCATGGGAGTGTCTAGCAAAGCCACAGCTAGGTTAGTATTGATAGATGCTCGCGTTGTTTTGGGTATTTCGTCATACATCTTCATCATCTGCAATTTATATCTACATGTTCTGCAGTAAAATTGCAACTTCATAGCTAGGCCATGTTTATGCTCTGTCTTGTAGACTAAATCAGCCTTCCCACGTTTTCTACCAGAATATTCTTTGATGAGAATGTTGATGGTTTCAAGCATTTTTCCCATGTTGATGATGCGGTTACCTCTAAAATCATTCTGTGTTGCTTTCAGACTCTGTGACCGAAGATTGTACCGCCTCTGAGTGGCTGAGACAACATCAGTGTTTGATGAACTGTCTGTGACTGGAGATGTTACACTGTTTTCATCTGTTTGCTGTGAATATTCGGGTAATTTCTTTCTTCTAGGTGAAAATAGATTCCCTTTCTTGAACAAGCTTAAGGGCTTCTTCTTCCTGTTTTTCCTGTCTTCTCTGTTCATTTTTCCTCTATATTCTGTCTGTATCTGACCAGTTCTATTTTTCTGTTTTCTTCTCTCTTTATAAGTAACTCTGGATATATATGGTCTTTTATACTTTTCTATCTGTCATTTGCTCCAATCTATCCACCCATTGACCTCCTTACCCAATACACTAATCTTATTGGACAGGTACTGATAAGCCAAGCTGGGCTGGGTTATGCAATACCTTATGTAATAAATTCCAGCTGTCTGGATTTTTGAAAAGGGTCTACTTCTCTCAGATTACATCATAGATAGTCTGGTCTTTAGAGATTACTCAGCTTTTTGTCATAGATGAAAACATTGTGACAATAGGAGCCATATATAGGTAAATTTGCAGTACTGGTATTACACAAAGATTACGGTTCATGTCCGTCATATTCTATAAAGGCCCTCTTCTGTTCTTCTTTCAAATATTCCACCCTCATTTTGAGTAATAATGCTTGACTATAGAATAAAAAGCTCAGAAATGTGCATTTGGCTGGTCACATTTAAGATTTTAGAGAAGAAAAATGAAGAAAACCCTAAATTTTAGCCCTCAGAATGGGTGTTTTCCAGTCATTTTGGCTTCTTTTCATGCAATGTTTAGTATGTATTTAAATGAAAATGGGTTAAAAAGACAGACAAAAGGGTCCAGAACAGTATACTTTTTATTTCATGTAAATCCATTGAGTTTTGACTGAGATATGTTTGATTTTGTAGGAGTAGTCAAAGGGCTTAAAATTTCCATTTTTAGCTCACCTGAGCACAACGTGCTCAAGGGGAGCTTTTAGGATCATTGTGTGTCCATCGTCCGGTGTCAATATTTCTTAAAAACATCTTCTTCTCCTAAACCGCTTGGCCGATTTGGACCAAACTTGGCTGGAATGTTCCTTTGGAGGTCTTCTTTAAAATTTATTCACAGAATTTGATTCCATCAAAAACTCTGGTTGCCATGGCAACCAAATGGAATTTTCTAAGAAATTCTTTAAAAATCTTCTTTTCTGAAACCACTGGTCAGATTTTGAAATAATTTCACAGTAATGTTCTTTGGGTGACCCTTTTCAAAACTTGTTCGTGAAATTTTGATCCGTCGAAAAACATGGCCGTGGAATTGGTGGTGGTGGGGGGGGGCGCTTTGCGTCGTGTGGTGTCAACAATTCTTTAAACAACGTCTCCCCCTAAACTGCTGGGCCAATTAGAACCAAACTTGGCTGGAATGTTCCTTGGGAGGTCCTCTTTAAAATTTGTTTACAGAATTTGATTCCATCAAAAACTCTGGTTGCCATGGCAACCAAATGGAATTTTCTAAGAATTTTTTTAAAAAATCTTCTCCTCTGAAACCACTGGTCAGATTTTGAAATAATTTCACAGAAATGTTTCTTGGGTGACCCTTTCCAAAAACTGTTTGTGAAATTTTGATCTGTCGAAAGACATGGCCGTGGTGGTGGAGGGGGGGGGGGCTCTTCACCTTCTTTAAAAATCTTCTCCTCCTTTAAAAATCTTCTCCTCTGAAACCGTTGATCAGATTTTGAAATAATTTCACAATAATGTTCCTTGGGTGACCCTTTTCAAAAATTGTTAGTGAAATTTTGATCCGTCGAAAAACATGGCCGTGATGGTGGTGGTGATGGTGGTGGGGGGCCCTTTGCACTGTATGGACTTAAAGAAATTCTTTGAAATTCTTCTTCTCTTAAACCACTTGTCAGATTTTGAAGCAATTTCACAGAAATGTTCCTTGGGTGCCCCTTTTTGAAAAACTGATTGCAAAATTTTGATCCGTCAAAAAACATGGCTGTGGTGGTGGGGGGCTATTTGCACTATATGGACATGAAAAAATTCTTAAGAATTCTTCTTCTCTGAAACCACTGGTCAGATTTTGTAATAATTTCACAGAATTGATCATTTGGTGATCTCTTAATATTCATCAAAAGACTGTGTAGGTATTTTGATGAAAAGGGCTATTGCAGACGTCAACCTATACCAGGTGAGTGCACTGGTGAGAAATGCTGATCAATATGCACACTTTCTACTTGATGTATTTGATAGCTATGTATTGCAAGAGGTAATATAAAACTTAATCTTTGGAATACATGCATAATATTTCACCAGTTATCAAAAAGGTCTCCATCTGGGTGTTAACCGCCTTGTTGTTCACCATTTCTGTACTTTATGATGGATTGTTTTCTGAATTGTATACAAACTTTATATGCAGAATTCTGATTAGTCAAAAACATGGCTGTGGTGATGATTGTAGGGGTGCTGACAGATTTTGATATGATTTTTTCAGGTGACCTTTTCAAAATTGCTTGTCAAGATAATGATTTTGTTTCCAAAATTTCAATACTTTAAAAAAATTGGCTATGGTCCTCTCAAAAATTCAGGTGAGCAATCCAGGGCCATCTTGGCCCTCTTGTTATTGTGCACTGACAGGACTACCTTGTATCAGTGGAGGAACAAAAACTTGGGGTCATGGCGGTGAATAGGTGTTCCTGAGAGGATAAAATTTAGGGTGCCTGTGTTGGTTGGAAATTAGCGAAAAACGCAATCGGTTGACATGTTGTTTTTTTTTTTGCATTTTTTTGCAGGCCTATGGTGGTACTTTTCAGAGTAACGAACAGACAAGCCATAATTTTGCCGTCAAGCAATATGCAAAGCTTCAAATATGGTCAATTTTGCTCTATTTTTAATTAGGCAACAAACCACAGGTGTGACACCTTAAAGCATCTGCAAAAAAGTATCAACCCAGTACAATCCGCCTGGTCTATGCAGGTTCGCCTTGGAAGAAACTTTTTCTTTTTTTGTCAATTTTTTACCTGTCAAAGGACCAGCACAGTAATGTTTCATTCGGTTGATAGAATAAATGTGATGAGTTGCTTGGTATGATGCATTAAACCCCCTTTCAACAGGGTGTTGCTCATTTCTTTTGATCATATTTTTCCGTACCAGATTGAAGGTGAAATTAAAGAAGATCCCTGGAGTGTGACAGTCAAGAAAATGTTACTTGAGTTTGCAAAAAAAAAATAACTCTACCCAATAGTCCACTGGACGAGATCATAGATCAGCTAGGCACACCTAGTAATGTAGCGGTGATGACGGGGAGGAGGGGAGGTATTGTCAGACACTCCCCGAAAGACACACCAACCTACGAGACAAGAACACCAGACATGGATATGTATGGTGCAATCGACAGTTTAAATGTACAGGAGGTATGGGAATCATTTAGTTAACTCTTTACTAAACAGGGCTCCTGCTTGGCTCAGTGGTAAAGTGCAGGACTTGTTACCTTTAGGATCCGGGTTCGAGCCTCTCTGGATCCTCAGGTTTTTTTATGGGAGAGTCCTTCGTTAAGACACTTTAGTGCCCTAGCCTAGTACAGGTGAAACCAAAGAAATGCATGAATATGTGAGCTGTCGTCCTGATATGAATGAAATAATGTTGAAAGTGGGGTAAAACACCAATCAATCAATCATTCAACCTTTAATCAACAACAGAATTTTATACATGTCCAAATTAAAAGCATTTGCAGACAACAAAATAGATGTGACCTAAGAATTGACCTTTTTAAGAAGGATAGAAAACATTGTCGGAAATGGTAAGCAGCATTTTCTCCCGTTTCCCAAAATGTTTTCAAAAACTGTCTTCACATGTGTTGTCAAAAGTTGGCATTGTGTGGTATAGGGTTAACACGTAACCAAATGAATAAATTGTTACATAATTTGTGAAAAGTTTAAACATGCATACAACTGTTGATTCAACATTTTCATGCATGTATAAACAAAGTAACTAGCCCATGTTTTCCATCAAATTTTCTATATTATTGCTATGTATTCTAATTCTCTGTTCGAGTATTTCATCAGAAATAGAAAACAAGGAGAGATTTTGATTGTCCCTTATAGTGAACTTGAATTTTCATGGAATTTCTTCCATAGTAATGCTTTTCACAGTTTTGATATCAAACCTCAGAGGGTTTGCAAACAGGAATTATGAAATCCCTTTGCCCGATTGTCACAAATAGTATAGTGGCAAGTAGATTTTTAGATATGATGTGTGGAAGAAACTAATGTAAGAACTGAAAAGGACTCAAATATCATGGAAAATGAATGAATGATTTAGTTCAACACTGTACAAAAGAAACGGAGACATCAAAACAACATGAATATGGCCATATTTATATCCAAACAGCAATAAATGTATTACTAGTCTTTTTACAAATAAAGAAATCAGAATTTCTACACCCTTCCTACTTCAGTATTATACATGATTTCCATTTCATCCTTTGATTTTTGTAGAGAAACATGTTTATGGAAGGGAAGAAGTTTGTGGCTATTATATTAGATGCAGCTAGCACAGGTAAGGAAAATAATAAAGGTATTCTTCTTTAACTGTTTACCATACAATCCTTGCTTTTTAATGACCCTGAGAAAGAAAACTTTTGAAAGCATTGTGGGAAGAAGAGAAAATGCTGGTAACCAGCACTTTCATCTTTTCCAACAACATTTGAAAAATTTCTTATTTACAATCATATAAATTCTGAGGTTTGTTTTGTAAAGGGTAAACCCTTTACCACACAATGCCGACATTTAACGACCTTGGGAAAGAAGCCTTTTGAAAACATTGTGAGAGAAGGAGAAAATGCTGGTTACTTTTCCCACAATGTTTTCTACCCTATCAATGAAAAATTGCATCATTGAGCCATAATGAAATTGTCATCTGCCAAGGCTTTCAATTTGGACAAGGCTAAATTTTGTCATCAGGTGAAAGGTTAAATTAAAAACCTCTTGAAGTAAATTTGGTCTATAATCTTGAAAACATCCTTTGACAATATACATGTATTAGTTTTCTCCATTTTCTTCTTGTCGTTCTGCAAGCTACTTTCTTAGACATAGTTTTTAGCTCACCTGAGCACAAAGTGCTCATGGTGAGCTTTTGTGATCGTGCTGTGTCCGGCGTCCGTTGTGCGTCATCCGTCATCAACTTTTACCTTGTGTATGCTTTAGAGGCCACATTTTCAGTCTGATACCCATGAAACTTGGTCAGAATGTTTGTCTCGGTGATATCCTGGACGATTTTGAAAATGGGTCATTCGGGTTAAAAACTAGGTCACTTGGTAAAATCTTAGAAAAACCTTGTGTACGATCTAGAGACCACATTTTCAGCCCAAAACTGTTGAAAATTGTTCAAAATGTTTGTCTTGATGAGATCTCGGACAAGTTCTAAAATGGGTCATGTCGGGTCAAAAACTAGGTCACTAGGTCAAATCTTAGAAAAACCTTGTGTACGCTCTAGAGGCCACATTTTCAGTCAAATACTCATGAAACTTGGTCAGAATGTTTGTCTTGATGAGATCTCAGAAGAATTTGAAAATGGGTCATGTCAGGTCAAAAACTAGGTCACTAGGTCAAATCTTAGAAAAACCTTGTGTACCCTCTAGAGATAACATTTTCAGCCCAAAACTCTTGAAAGTTGGTCAGAATGTTCGTCTTGATGATATCTCAGACGAATTCTAAAATGGGTCATGTCTGGTCAAAAAGTAGGTCACGAGGTCATATCTTAGAAAAACCTTGTTTATGCTCTAGAGGCCACATTTTTGGTCCAAAACTCTTGAAATTTGGTCAGAATGTTTGTCTTGATGATATCTTGGACAAGTTTGAAAATGGGTCATGTCAGGCAAAAAACTAGGTCACTGGGTCAAATCTTAAAAATAACCTTGTGTACACTCTAGAGGTCACAGTTTCAGTCCAAATTTCTTGAAAGTTGGTCAAAATGTTTTACTTGATGACATCTCAAATGACTTCGAAAATTGGTCATGTTGGGTCAAAAACTAGGTCAGTAGTTCAAATCTTAGAAAAAATTGGTGTATGCTCTATAGGCCACATTTTCTGTCCAATACGTATGAAAGGTGGTCAGGATCTTTGTTTTGATAATATCTACAATGGGAAAATTGGCTGTGGTTGGCTAAAAAGTAGGTCACTAAGAGAAATTCTAGAAAAAGCTTGTGTATATGCTGGAGGCCAAATTTTCAGTCCAGTAATTATGAAAGCTTAGTAGATTGTTTGTCATGATATCTCAAAAGAGATTGAAAATGGGTCATGTTTGGTCAAAAGACTCAGGTGAGCGACTTTAGGGCCATCATGGCCCTCTTGTAAAAGTAGAATTTGTTAGTTATGAGCAATTTCTCCTATTGTGATAGTTTTTCATATGTTTAAATGAATTAACCCTTTAGTTTAAACATGTTTATTTTACATTGAGAAACAAGTTCTTGCAACTGATACTAATCTCTCTCGATTCTGCTTCCTGGAAACTACTCCAGTACTTGCGCCAAATATGTGGGCCAATCCAGTCCCAAAGTTGATACCTGCACCTGGGTATTGAAATTAGGACCTCATGACCTCAGGAAGCATCATCAGCATTTTTTTATTTGGAAAGGAAAGAATCAGTGTTCCCAATCAGGCAAACTATTGCGTAAATCACATCACACAATCGAAATTCATGTACATCTAACAAATTTTGGTTACACACGAGACCTCATGTAAGAAAAATGGGGGGGACGCTAACCTTGTGTAAAATGGAAGGTTTTGAAGTTGCTTGTTACCCTTATTGAGAACTTTTATTCAAATCATGTGGAAATACTAATCCATAAATTAACGGACATGAAAAATTGATCGGTCCAAAAAACGTGGAAACCCATAACACAACAAAATGTTCTTTTTGACATTGTCCCATCATAGTCACTTCAGACTGTCTTTTCAGTTTTTTAATGACTTTATGCTGTAAGTTTCCACAAATATTTTAAACAGATCTAACAGACTTTCTTGCTGCAAATCATCATTATGCATTGCTTTACCTCTAAAACATTATTGTCATACCTTCGAATATGAAATCTTACCCCCAGATTTACAGCTCAGGGGGTAAGTGTACGCTTGAAATAAAAAGCTAGTTGGAACTGTGAAAAGGTAATTTTTTGAATGATTAAAGTTTTGTCATTTCCCCCCCCTCTTGACTCAAGTTATTGGATTTGTCTGAATAGGTAGAAAACTTTGTGAGAGAAGCAGAAAATGCTAGTTACTAGCATTTTCTGCTTTTCTTGGAATGCTTTCATTAGCTTTTTTCCTCAGAGTTAGTTGAACAAACTGAAAGCCTTTGTAGACAACAAAAGTAATGTGACTCAAAAATTTAAGTTTCTAGTGGGAAGGGTAGAAAACATTGTGGGAAAAGGAGAAAATGCTGGTAACCGGCATTTTCTCCTTTTCCTACAATGTTTTCCAAAGGCTTCTTTCTCAGAGCCGTAAAAACTGGGTATTGTTTGGTAAAGGGTTAAGGAAAAGAAGCATGTATAGGGAATTCTTTGATAATAAATATATAATAAAATGTTTGTGAATAACATGACAACTTTCTGTCTTACAGAAAAAGGCTGGAAAACACAGTATGAAAAAACAAAGGACAATTGTGTTCATGGCACTCATTGTAAGAACAAGGGATATTGCAAAGGTATGAAGTGCACATTAGCTTTACTCTGGGCTAAAGGGACTGTGTTGTTGTAATGCATTGTAGCAAGCAAACTGTTGCATGATACAGATCTAAACTGTTTAAAAGCTGAGGTAGAATGTTCCTTTGACATGCAGAAAGTTTATCAATAACAGAAAGATAAACCTATGTTAGCCTGTATGGACTGCGCATTAATTCTTTCCCAAATGACAAAATACTACTGTAGTCTAAATTCTAAGCAGCTGCAAATGACATTTAAATGTTGGTCAAATGATGGACTTTGTCCCTGGAAGTTAGAAAACAGTGTGGGAAAAAGAAAAAATGCTGGTTACCAGCATTTTTTCTTTTTCCCACAGTGTTTTCAAAAGCATTCTCTCTCAGATTTTTCAGGCAGTTTTCAGCAAGCTTTCATCCCATTCCATCCCTATTTTATGAAACTACATGTATTATCATTTTGTGCCTTCATACTAAATGCTGCCCCTGATGGCAGAAAGATTGCATAGATTATGACGGATAGAAAGTGTGTTTTGCGTTTTGGATGCCTTCCAAGCAATCACTGTTGTCGTTTATGAGGACAAATCCCTTGTGTTTTTCTATGCCGTACACCATACGAGGTTATGTATGTGTGTCGAAAAATTTGGGAATTACCACTTACTGATATTATGTGGTATACTTGTGATAAAGTATGCAAACGCAAAAGTTTATGAATTTCTTGAAATCGCAAAAATTTCCACATTGCAAAGATTTACACCTATACAGTATATTGGTAGTTTATCTATGTTTATGCAGCTGAGCCTTCTAAACTTTTGCCAGTTTTGACAGCATTTTTTTTTTTTTGTGTCTTGCTGTAAGGATGTATAATACCGATTATTCATATTTTACAAGTATGTTTTCTCCTTTTCCCACAATGTTTTCAGAAGCTTAGGTTCATCCACTTCTGTTTCTTCTTCAGTTGAAAGTAGATGCTACAGACTCCATCTCCTGTGTGGAAGTATCGTATCAATGATGAACATCCTCGAAAAAACTCTAAACAGGTATGCTCCGTCCTTGAACCTGACGTATGTTGACTGTTTTACTACTTTGTATATGTTATCGTGAAATACACTTGCCTTGCAACCTGCTATTTGTGATCGTGATTGATATGAGAGAATAGAACAAGATCAGACTGCACATATGTGCAGTCTGATCATAGGCCACACTGTTTTTCCTATCTGAAATACTTTTGAATAATTTTAGGTGGCTAGCCAGGCAGATCGTACCCACACTTTAAGTGGTCAGACCTTCTGATGGTCACAAGTCTCGTGCTCTACCGCACAAGCTACAGAGACTGAACACCATTTTGACTTTTTTTGTCAAATTTTAGCTCCGCTGTTTTGCAATTAAGCATCGAGCTAGTGTCGTCTCTTCTTATGTCATCAGGTGGAAATTCTGATATTTTTTCATATTTCTCCTATCAGTGAAGATATTAAGTTCGTACCTAGGCTAGTAGTTAGCTATTGGAAGGGCAAGTCATACTAGAAGGCAGGGTCCCAAAATTCAACTCGTTCGCTCGTCCTTACTAGTAAAAATTCGATGAGGGCAAGTGGATTATCCTTCTTTGTCTAACTGTAGGACGAGTGCAAAATGGCAGGAGGACAAGTAAGAATTCTGAAATTTTTTGGACCCTGGAAGGGAAGGTAATTCTTAACATATTTTTGACACGGTTATTTCCCATTTTCAGCTGAAAGTTTTATTTGAAAAAAGTACCTGCAGCTGAAGGTAGGCAGCTGCACGAAGTGCTCTTATCATACAGATGATCAGCAGAATATGTCTTTGTCATTATCTATACAGTTTGTTCATCCTCTGTAGAAAGGGTGTTCAATGCATCTGCAAAAAGATCGACCCAGTTCAACCTGCACTGTCTGCACATGCTGACCTAGGTTGAAACTTTCCACAGAGCATGACTCGAAGAAAATGATGGCCAGCATTTTTGCCTTTTTCCCCAAAATATTTCTTTCTTTTCAAAAACAAATATATATTTTAGTGTTATTCTCCAGAATTTTCTACATTTGAAAGTAACACAACTTTGGTTTAGCCAATCAGAAATTATGTTACTTTCAAATTTAGAAATTCGTGGTGAATAAAACTTAAAATGGTTTGTGAGAAGGAACCCAAATCTCAATGTTTTAGCCGCATTTATTTTTTGATAGTTTGCAAATTATTTGTACCAGTGTAAAATTTTGTTGTTTGTTAAAAAGCTGAGATTTTAATCTCGGAATGATATGTATGAATTCTTGTATTACAGTAAATCCGAGTGCACCATTTGAGTTGTGAGAGTACAGCTAAATAATGGAGAGAGAGTTGTAGGTGTAAGATACCCAAAACTTCTCATTTCTGAAGTTGAAAAGGTTTTGAAGGAACAGAAATTGATTGAAAGTTATCAACAGCAGGTAGTATATATTTCTCTTTAGCTCGGCCATTTTCGAAGAAAATGATGAGTTATTGTAATAGCCCTTGCATTGTCGTCTGCATATTTGTCTGTATCGTTGTCGTAGCGCCAAAACTGACATTTTGTAATATCTCTGTTATTACTGAGGATATTACTTCAAATTATGACACATTGTCCACTATCAAATGGAGAACCTATACAAGAAGGGCAGGTATTCATCAAAACATTTTTGACACATTTATGCCCCTTTTTTGACCTTGAATTTTCACTGAAAATCAAAAACTGGCAGCCAGTTGTTGGTGCCCACATGTGTCGCTCTTGTTGTCAACCTGCAACTGAGTGAACATTTTTCTGTATCAGATCTTGTTGCGAACATTTCATGACATTGAACTGTTATGACAGTTGGCATGTTTGGATGTTTACGTTTGCGGTTTTCAAAGAAAACATTGAGGTATTGTCACAGCCCTGACGTCATCATCGTTGTTGTTGTCAAGAAGAAAAAATTGACGCTTTATATAATCTCTGTGGTTACTGAAGATATTTACTGGGACAAGTTGTTATCAGAAGGAGAACACATATGAGCATGCAGAGCTGCAGAGGGATTGATGGTATTCTGAATCCATTATTACTCTTCCAAACCGTATGTTGTGGGTACTCATTAGAATCGTCTAAATGAGACGATTCTAATGAGTACCCATAACATAGGGTTTAGTGGAGAATTATTTATTTTTTCAATTTTGAAATCAAATTCACTTCCTCTATCTGAAGCTCTGAGTATGGTTGACAACCATTGAAGTATTTTTGACAAAGGTATACTCTTTTTTCAAATATTTTTTTTTTTTTTGTTTACTTGAAATCAATCTGCAGTGTTTCTACAAGCAACGGCAGCGTTGTATCGGCACCCACGTGTGGTGCTCTTGTTATGCTTCAGATAGAATTTGAGCTAAGTATAAAAGCAATTGGTAGTCCTTGCAATAGTCTATTTGACTGTCTATGCTTTCTGGATTCTCTACATATTCCGGAGCATCCATGTTTTCTAGCAATATTTATGTTTTCCTTTCAGTCCCAACTCAGCAACTTCATGACTCAAGGTCATCTTCTGTTGTCACAACCATCCACCTCTCAGATGATCTCCTCACAGCTTTTTTCATCTCAGGTTCAGGCAATTGCTTCATTGTCATCAAAAAAAACCTGACCTTGACCTTCTATCTAAGTCACCTTCAACTTCTAGTCAGAACACACGTATATCCAAACCTGATACAGATGCTAAATAAGATGTAGATGAAACAGTTATGAAACAAGATTCACATGGTAATAAAACAGTCATAAAATAAGACACAGATGGTAATAAAACAGTTATAAAACAAGATACAGATAGTGCTAAAACTGGTTTAAAACAAGAATCCAGTGTTGTGATGAGAGTTGATAATTATGTAGATCAAGTTTTAGATGATAATAAAAAAAGTGTAGGTGATGCAAAAAGTGTTGTAAAACATGGACCTTCTTCAGTCATCAAAACTACCAGGAAAGCAGTGACATCATTTCTGCAAAATGATTATCTAAAACCATGAAACCTCCAGTGACTATTAAAAACTTCTTCAAGAAAGCAGAAGGAATAAATGCAGTGACTAGGGATAAAAATCATAAGGGATAAGAAAGTGTCTGACATGAGCTGTGATGAGTTTTTAAACCAGCAGAAAGGATCAAGAGACAGAATGAAACCTGCTGAGAAAACTGCAGAAAGTATGGGAATTGCATTAAATTCAGAAACTGATAAGAAACGTACATCAGATGTGCAAAGCAGAGCAGCCATAAAGATAAATAATTCCAAATCAGCTTTCGCAGCTTCAAGAAAGAGAGCCAATGAAAATGAGTCATGTCAACCAACAAAAAAAGCCAAACAAGCTACTCTGTTCTAAACATTGAAGAAGGTGTCGACAAAGAAAGAGGAAAATGAGAAGAAAGCAGCCAGTTGTCCAATATGCGGAAAACAATTTGAGAATGGAATCTCTAATGCGGAACTTAACAGGAACATGGACAACTGTATCATAGAATAGAATGTATACGTGTAGACTTGCTGGCAGAGTTGTCTTATCTGTTAAGCCTTTACCACACAATTATGAGTTTTAATGACTGGGTTAAAGAGGCCTTTTGAAAACATTGTGGGAAAAGGAGAAAATGCTGGTTACCATACCTTAAAATGGTATGATCCTAATTTGAATGCATTTTAACAGCTACATTGTTTACATTGGCAGCTATTTGGCCTTAGTACCACGTATTTGAGTTTATTGATAAATTTGGTGTGAGCATTATGATTAGTATTTGATTGTAATGAAAGAGTCATTGGACTTGCTAGTATACACTGACATAATCTTGGCACGTAAAAAAGATATGACTTTTAGAGGGGCCTGGTCTATTTTTTTTTCTACAATTTTTATTGCCATACTGATTTTTTATAGTTTTTGTACTGTGGATGACATGACGCATGTACTTAAACACTTAAACCTTTACCAAACGACAAAATTTTAGACTGTGAAAGTATTTGCAGATGACATTTGAATGTAGCTGAACTGATTGTGTCTTTGAAAGTGTAGAAAATGTTGTGTGAATTGCTGGTTACCAGCATTTTCTCCTTTTCCCACAACATACTTAAAAGGTGGTTTCCTTAGAGTCATTAAAACTTGGGACTATATGGGAAAGAGTTAACCCTTACCACACAATCCTGAGTTTTAACCACTCTGAAAAAGAAAGCTTTTGAAAACGTTGTGAGAAAAGGGGAATGTGCTGGTAACCAGCTTTTTCTCCTTTTCCTGCAATGTTTTTCACACTTCCAAAAAACAAATTTCAATTTTTGAGTAGAATATATGTTGTTGTCCGCAAATGCTTTAAATTTGGTTAACTTTAAAATTTTGTCTTTTACTTAAGAGATAAAAAGCAGTGGAGAAAAAAAGGGCATCAAGACCCTCTTGTTTTGGAAACTTTGTGGCAAAAGAAGAAATTGTTAGTAAGGAGTAAGTTCTATTTTTTGCCAAACTATTTTACTTTGTGAAAATAAGACTGACAGTTCTTAACCCATAAAGCCCTGGAACCAACTTAAAAGTTGTATTTGCAGACTGCATAGATCAAGATCAGACTGCACAGAATGGGCAATCTGGTCTTGGATCTACACTGTCCACTTCTCAATTTCATATTCTGGTCAGACTCTCTTGAAATTACAATGTTTTAATAAATGCTTTTCCAGATAGAAAAGGTCCGTTTAATTAATGCAGCACATATAAATGTTAATACACTATGAAATCCTCCACAAATACCAGTAACATCTGTAACAGAGCATAGTCTTTGTTGGTTTTACTGACTGATCTCTTTACCAAATAACAAAAGTTTAGACTTTTTGAAATTCAAAGCATTTGTAGACAACAAAAGAAATGAGGATCAAATGATGCACTTTGTCTTTGAAAAGAATAGAAAGCATTGTGGGAAAAGGAGAAAATGCTGGTTACCAGCATTTTGTCCATTTTCCTCAATGATTTGTAAAGGCTTCTTCCCTGGGTTGTTAGATGTTAAATTCAAAGCATTTGCAGATGACAAAAGAAGTGTGGGTCAAATGATGGACTTTGTCTTTGAAAGGGTAGAAAACAGTGTGGGAAATAGAGCAAAATTCTGATTACCAGCATTTTTGTCCTTTTCCCACAATGTTTTGTAAAGGCTTCTTCCTCGGGGTTGTTAGATGTTGGGATTATGTGGTGATGGTAAAACCTTTTAGCTAAAGACAAAATTTTAGACTTATCATAATTGAACATTTATGCAAATCATCAACCTATATGTGACCTGAATTGTGGAATTAGTCTCTGAAAGGCGAAGAAATGTGGTGGAAAAAGGAGAAAATGCTAGTTACCAGCATTTTGTCTTTTTCCCACAATGCTTTCAAAATTTTACACTTGTCGTAATTGAAAGCGTTTGCAAATCAACAAAACTAAATCGTGGAATTAGTCTGTGAAAGGCAAAAAAGGTTGTGGAAAAAGAAAATGCAAGTTACCAGCATTTTCTCCTTTTTCCACAATATTTTTAAAAGGTATTCTTTCTCAGAGTTGTTAAAACTTGGGATTGTTTGGTAAAGTGCTTAAACAGCCAAACTTTCTCTTACCCCATTAGCAAACAGTCCCGTGTTATTTAGGACCGTGAAGGAAAATGCTTCTGAAATCAGTGTGACAGGTAAAAGAGAAATTCCTGGTAAGGAAGCATTTTCTTTTGTCCCAGAATTCAGTCTTACTTTGCATGAAAGAGGGCCCTTTGTGCTCACAGACTTCAACCCGTTACCACACAGCAAAATTTTAGATCTATCCAAATTGAAAGCATTTGCAGACGACGATTTCAAAGTGGCTCAAATGGTGCAATTTTGCTTTGATAGGTAGAAAACTTTGTGGGAAAAGGAGAAAACGCTGGTTACCAGCATTTTCTCCTTTTCCAACAATGTTTTCTATAGGTTTTTTTCTCAGAGTTGTTAAAAGTCGGGATTGTGTGGTAAACAGTTAAGATAGGGGGGCCATTTCACTGACCTTGTATTCACAATTAACCCTTTACCAAACAATCCCAGGTTTTTACTACCATGAGGAAGAACCCTTATGAAAATATTGTGGTAACCAGCATTTTCTCCCTTTCCCACAATGTTTTCTACTCTTCCAAAGTCAAGTTTCAATTTTTTAGTCATGTTTATTTTGTCGTCTGCAAGTGCTTTTAATTTGGACCAGTCCCAAGATTTTGCCGTTTGGTAAAGAGTTAAATAAATGAAAATTGAGCCATGCTCTGACAAAAGGGGGCTACAGGTTGTAACGCAGAACTTATGTGTAAGAGGAGTGATATGTCTAGTCCAGGAATTTGAACTTACAACTCCTGCATTAACGACGTTGTGTGCCAAGCGCGGTACCTCAGTCCAAGTATAGGGTTTGTAATCCAAGGGTCGCCAGTTGGGGTCTCGGCTTGACCAAATTGTTTCAGAATTAATGATAGCCAATGGGACAGGATTCAGCTGTCTTTCATGATACCTATGTGAGGAAAGCACTGAGCAGCCAGTGGCTTGCAAAAAATGTGAAGCACTGTTGTAAGAAACTTCTGCAAAGCCTGAATAGTTGTACTGGCTGCTACGACATAACTGAAATATTGTTGAAAACGGCATGAAAACACCAAAACAATCTGTAGGTAGACAGCCGAGGTTGAGATTCTAACCCACAAAGCATCAAAGATGTGTTTTTTAGTCAGTTACCTGTGCTTAGGGTAATATATTACTGGAAACTTTCAATGATACTGTTGTGTAGAAACAATAACAAAACAACGAGTTTACATAAATACAAATATTCAACATTTATTCAAAATTTATTGAATATGTTCGAAATTATGAAGTACATTAAATCTGAAGGAAAAGAAGACAATGTTGGAAAGACAATTGGAAAAATTGTTGACTTGAAAACATATTTAGTATTTTAAAAGGATTATTATGACAAAATTAAATATCAAAATGTGGTTTGTCGTTGAACTACATGTAAGTATTGAAATAAGTGGCAAAAGCACAAGACATACATTTTTTATGGTATTTTCCTAATGAAATATGTAGTCTGTTATTGAATAAATACATGATACATACAATTACGCAACAACAAAATGTACACAAAGAATGGACGCAGTTTTTCTTTCTATATATTCAACAATAGTAATCTACTTGTAATAAATATGAAAATTATGCAAACATTCTTAAAATTCCAATGAACTCTCTCTCCCTCTCTCTCCCTCTCTCTCTCTCTCTCTCTCTCTCTCTCTTGTAAAACACGAATTGGACCGGAAAATGAACAAATGCAAAGCCGTAATATTGTCGATAAAAAAACACAACCACATGTGAATTATAGGGACTAGATAAGAAGAAGGGTAGTCTGCGATTTGACAGCAGTTTTTGTGGAAAGAAAACATTTAGAACGGCGATAATGATGCACACAGATAAATTACTGCTGCCACATTGTTTTTTCCGGATAAACAATTTTTGATAGAATCACGTTTAGAAGTCAATTAATGTTTATAGATTATCGAGAATTGTGAAATTTTTCAAGGGGGGGGGGGGGGGGGGGTAAAGTTAAAGTTCATGAATAGCAAATGATTCGGAGGGAGTGAGTGGGGCAACTTCGATTATTAAAATTTGCAAAAATAAATAAATTACTTGATCAAAAATAAGTAAATAAAGCCAAATAAATAAATGATGACAAGATTTCCAACGACAGCTAGCTTACTAAACAAAGTACAATGAAATGTTGAGAAAAATGTTATTTATCCCACGTCCTGCCGAATGTCCGTTATAAACTATCACAAAAATAGATTTCGTGAAATTTATCGGCAGAAAATGGCGATTGTTTAATAAACTTATTGATACAAAAGCGGGGATTGTAGACAAAGATCAGACTGCACGTATGTGCAGACTGATCTTTGCCTACAATCTCCGCAAAAAAAAACATTCAAAGTCACATATGGGTTGAAAAGGAGGTAACACGGTAACCATGGTAACAATAGAATACATTGTGGTGCAGATTTAAATGTCCGATGACTAAAGTCCACACAGATATACAATGTCCAGGTCGAGATGCCGTTACAACAGTCGGACCACAGTAACAAAGTTACGTAAAGATGGCGGCCCGCCATGGCTGATAAATAATTTGTCTCTGTAATAACACAGAGCGCGGGGTCTCTCTATATATCCTGCAGTCTGATCTAACACCGACTTGTATCGAGTCAGATCAGCATCCAGTTTATAAACTTTGCCGTGCAACCGTGCACATACATATACGTTGTTATCTGGGTCTACACTGATTCCTACAGGCTGCGACCCTTCAATTGTGATTTCTGATATAAGTTGACCCTCAACATTTCTACATTGTACTTTGTTATTGCGCCTATTGTCCGTTAAATAGACTCGTCCAGAAACAACGGCGAGATAAGGATCAAAGAAGTAACCATAGATACCAGTGTCAAACTTGTTTAGCTTGTCTCCGTCTGTAGAGAGTATATAAACAGAACAAGGAGAGTCAGGATCTTCTCTACAGAAGGTAAAAATCTTGTCATCATAAAACTGTATAGAATAACATAGTCCCTCTGTTTTTTTTATTTTTTGTGTTTTTGCGGGTTTTTTGCTTAAATCTATAAACATTATTTGACGTTTCCCTGGTAACGTTACTGCTATCAAACATTGTTTATCCGGATCAGCCCGGTCTGTTACAGAAATATAAGAACTGCTGCCGGACACTAAGTTCGGTTCAGTAGAATTATGTTTTAAATCTATTTCTGTAACATCCCGAGGACCAGAGTCACGCCCTACAAACCGTATATAACGTTGTATCACGTGACTTCCCAGTTTAAATATTTTAATACAAGAATTATCAAAATCACAGACTACCAACCTTTTGTTCTCCAGTCCACACAATCCAGTTATCCTACAATCCGTCTGATCCAATTCGTGTTTTACTTCAACTCGATCACAAACAATGCGGTGGCTGCTGAAAAATTTCTCTGTTTTCTCTGCTTCATTCTCATTTTTAAAAAGCTCATCAATATACTCCCTTCGCTTTCTTTCTCTCTCTCTCTTTTCTCTCATTCTGTCACTCTCATTTTCCTCGTTCTCCTTCTTTCTCTCGCTCTCTGTTTCCAATCGCATTCTCCCAGTTTTCTTACCCAGTCCCTTTCCCTTATTTTCCTCTCTTTCCCTCTGTTCTCCCGTTCCCTCACTCTCCTTTCTCTCCACTTTCATTCCTTCATGCCACTGATGTTTGGGCAAGCATTCCGCACACACAAACATTTTACAAAGAAAACAGAAAAAAACAGCCACCCTCCCATACAGCTGTCTCGCTCGCTCAGACCTCGCACTCTCATCATCCTCACACTCTGGACACTCCTCGAGCACACAACTCTCACACTTTGCTCCTTTTCCCACTCTCTCATTCAGGCTAACTTCTTCCAACAGATCATATAATTCTTCTTCCTCTGTTTGTCTGTTCTCTTCTCTCGTGTCATTACGCCTGTATATATATACACCTTCCTCTGTTTGTCTCTTCTCCTCTCTCGTGTTATCATGCCTGTTTACACCTCCCTCTGCCATTTTGTCACTGAATATGTCTGCAATAGATTTAGATCATTCATTTAACAAAACTTAACACTTTACAAAACAGTATTGCGTTTAAAGAAGGCTATGGGAAAACATTCAGGAAAAAGAAAAAAATGCTGGTAACCAGCATTTTCTTCTTTTTCCACAATACTTTCTTAAAGCATGGTAAAATAAACTCCAGGAAAGCACTGAAAGGTGCACTGGCCTCTGCGATATGGTTTGAATAGAGTTTAAAACAGTTAAACACAGTTCGAACCAATAATGAAGATAACCCGATTTACCGGTGTTTCAAATTTCAATTCCTTTTTTTTCTGAGAATAGCCTTAAGATACGCTCAGATATTTTTGCTCAGCCAATCAACAGACAGGTCTTAAACAACTTCTTACCTTAATTCAAGTATTAATGAACAAGCTAAGACAACTAGATCTAGATCAAGATCTATAAGTTTCGTCCTATATCCTAATAAAATCCACTGTTATTTACCTAAAATATTTTATACCCAGCTCTCAACAAACTCAAATGTGACCTGTTGGTGTGTCGTCTGTTGATGAATTCTGAAAAAACAAAGTAAACAATAAAGTTAGACTACTGTAGTGCATGTAGGTTCAGGTCTAGATAAAATATTTCTGACAAATAAATCGTTCTTAAGGCTCTAGATCTACTGTTTTCATTATTTTATTAGATCTATTTAACAGTTTAATTTGATAAAAACCATCAAAACGTCTGGATATCGGTTAACAGTATGCTGTCACTGTGGTATAATTTAATTACTGTTGAAAGCGGTTTAAACAAACATTCTAGAGCAACATCGGGTATTATCGACACTTTAAGAGATCGAAAAGTGTGGTGTCGATAACAGCCGCTTTAAATACAAACAGAAGTTATCAATGGTTTATTTTGCGGATACTCTACTGATCTACGCGTATAAAATAATGGCGCCAAGTTGCGTATGGTAGCAAACAACGCCAACATTACATAAGGGTATGTAGGGTGATATCGACAGGTTTCGTCTATTATCGACATAGTATTTAATTTTCAATAATTAAACATCAAAATCCTCTTTTAACTCGCCATTACGGGTTTTATTCCAATTGTTGTTGCCGAGTTGGATCTAATATAAAGCAATTATAGTAAAACTTGGCGCATAACATAAGTACAACCGCAAAAGAAGGCCGAACAGGTACACGTTGGTAATATCATGGACTAAGAGGTTTGGACATTGCACCACTGCGCACCATTTCTATGGCCTTTGACATTTTAGTCGGCGAGTATTGAACTCGTTTTGGAGTTTTCAAGCCAAAATTTGTCTGGACATAGCTGTAACCCGAAAGAAAAAAAGGAATTGTGGTTATATAAAACATATTAATTCTTATTTCTTTTATTCATGTCTTAATCTGTCGATAATTGCCGATCGCACAAATATGCATCGGCAGTCATCGACACATCAATAAGCTGCTTTATGGTGGGTAATACACGCTCGATTTTGTGATGCGAACACTATTCTATATCTGAAACTCGTATTTAAGTTCGAATTCAAGCAATCGAGCACGTTTCAGTACGCCCTACACGCTGACAAAAACCACCACCCCCTTATCGTAGACGTTAACGTTGGGAAATTTCATTACCGTAAAATTTTTTTGACTCTTTGGGACTTAAAGAGTACTGTTTACTTCCGGCACGGTGATTAGATAAAATATTGACGTCATATGTTACATCATGAAAATGGAATTTGCTCATCTTTCATGGAATTAAAGGACACAATAAAGAATTGACGATAACTGCCGATGGTCGACAATACCCTACGTTGCTCTATCATTTTCTCCGTTACAATCAGTAGATCCAGATCTTTATTGAAGTTTCTAAAAAAGAAAATCTTGGAAAATGACGAATAGCGTTGATCTAAGATCAGACTGCACGTTCTATGATCTGATCTTGATCTCCACTCCTAGCAACAATTCGAAAGATTTTCGTGAAGCAAAAAACGCCAAAAAGTTGTTCAAATGTTAATTATAGATAATAAAAATACTTAAAATATGTCCAGAATATCCGAATTCTCCAGATTTGTCAACACCTAAAAGTCTAAAGCAAAGATCGCTAGAGATACAAGTACATAGTAATGAAACGCTGCGCGGGAAACTGAAGATAAAAAATGACGTCAGAATATGATGTCACTCATTAAGAAGGCATCGATACCTTTGAGCTGCTTTAATGAATGGACTCGGTATGCCACTTAGTCTATATGAACCATGCTCTGATAAAAGAGGGCTTAGTGTAGACTATGGCGAAAAGTATCAACCCAGGACAGCCTGCGCAGTCTGAAACTTTTCGCTCTTGGTAAATTTTGCTTGTTACCATGGAATACGGAGATACAGTAGATCTAAGCCCCCATAGCTCGTAGATCTATGTATAAATGTAGATCTACTCAGTTTTTCATCAAAAGTCGGCGATTTTGGAAACATTCTGGAAAAAGAAGCATTATCTAACAATGATACTTTAAGCATATCGATTTATTAATAACCCCCCCAAAAAAACTTTTATTCCGTCTTCTGCAATATTTCCGGGATTAATCGTAGTAGGTGGACCGCTGTCTTACAAAGTTGAAACAATGTTCTGCGATGCGAGAGGAACAGATCCTATATAACACTGACTGAATTATGATCCATCCTTGGAAATAGTGATTGCAAAACCGGGAAATTGCACTGTGTAGACTCGGGATTGGACTGCACGCTCTGTGTAGTCTAATCTTGATCTATACAATTTACGTAAGTACCTTAAGTCTGACCCAGTATTGCTAGGATCAATTTGCAGTGTAAAATTAACTTTTTACCAGACAAGATGAGCCATGCTCTGTGAAATGGGTGCTTAATGCATCTGCAAAAAGTATCGACCCAGGTCAGCCTACGCAGTCCGCGCAGGCTGACCTGGGCCGAAACGTTTTGCTATTGGTCAATATTTTGAGAGTTTAAGGACCTGTTTACCTCATGATTCAATTGGTTGTTAGACAAAATGTACTTTATGGATCTATAATTATGTGATGACTTGCTTGGTAAAATTCATCAAGGAGATGTATTAAGCCCCTTTTTTGCTAGAGCATGACTCAAATCTATCCTGTTCTCATCGACCCTGACGTTGACAGCTTTTGAAAACATTGTGGAAAAAGGAGAAACTACTGACAAGAAAAAATTATGTTTTACATTTCGAAGTCAAATCAGATTAGTCCCAATTTGAACCCAATTTTAGAAAATTTATAATTTTAATGTCTAAAATTCTGCTACAATGTTTAAGGCAATGTAAAATACCATGTAGTTTTTTTTTTTTTCCTTTCACCAAACCAGGTAATCAGATGGTATGGATTTAGAATGAGTGTGAACGTTTCTAGTAGTCTAATCTTAATCTACATTCGATGGTCTTTACAAGCTACTAGATCTAGCTGCTTTCTCACAAAGACAATGTTCCACGGTAAGAGAAGAATTTCAATGTATCAATAACCATCATCAGTGATAGTAATGAATGATTTTTGCCTAGCAGAGTAAACGAAAAGTGTGGATTTAGGGTCAGTCTGTACGCTATGTGAAGCCTGATCCTAGTCTATACTATCTGTGTAAGTTGTTTTCAGTTTGGACGAGTCTAATCTCATGTTGTTTTCTATCGAATTAAATCTTTATCAGTCGGCCAAATTTTAGACCAGTCCAAATTCAAAGCATTATCAGACGACAATATGATTGTGGCCTAAATTATGAGATTTGTCCTAAAAAGGACTTTAAAAAAATCGATGCCAGCATTTTCTGCATTTCCAACGATGTTTTCAAAAGCTGTTTGTCTCGGGGGAAGTTAAGGCACATTGTTGGTAAATGGTTAAAACATGCTTATTCGAAAGAATTTCTGCTTTCCCACATTACTATCGTCGAAAAAAGAGATCGACGGTGAGACAGGAATGAATGAATCATGTCGCAATGACTGTCATCAATCCTCGGAAAGAAATTTGATAAGCTGGCAATTCGGACCAGTCTACCCTTTAATTAAGCTTTCAGCGCCAAATAAATAAACGCGAAGTCTTTTGACGACCGGAAATACGATCCAATGAAACTCGTTTTTCGTGTGCTTGACTAAACAATCGGACAGTATAGATATAAGATCAGACTGCATGTTCTATACAGTCTCTTCTTGATCTATATGTCCACAATATTTCCTGTTTTCACCAATGGCGATAAATCGATAAACCTTTATCCTGCTAAATAACTAAAATGAAATTTTCATTCCGATGGTAAAATCCAAAATACTGCCATTTCAAAGTTATGATTTTGGGAATAACAGTGTAGATCCCAGATCAGACTGCACGTTCTGCGCAGTCTGATCTTGATCTACATTGTCCGCAAAAGGTCAGTGAGTCGCGCTTAGCAGCCTAAGGGTTAAGCCGTGTACGTGATCGACTAAACTGAACGGCACTGTTAAAAAAAACATTGTAGCAGGTTTTGCATGAAGATCCCTTTTTCTATTTCTCGTGGATTAATGGTTGGCTTTGCAATGCCTTACCAAAGGACACTTCCACGTTAACCAAAGAGCCAGCAGCGGTCAGTTCAGAATTTCATTTTTTACAAATCCTCACAGTGGTTTGGAATAATACAAAAATTCAGTGATTTGAACCTGATTTGGTTCGTCGTGTGCAACATGCTTTACAATATCCATGGACGAGTCTAAAGGTTATATTCAGTAAGAAAAAAAAAAGTGATACTTTTTGCCGTAAAAAATAACGGGAATTACTTCTATTTTTAGGCGATTTCTTATGCCGTCATCGTTTTTGTTTTTAATGATCTGATATAATCGATGTGTGATTTTGAGCGCAAGACATTCATACAAGCACATTTGCAAACTTTTAGAGCGAAAATCAGCGCTACGACTCGCTAGAACATATATGTACTTAGTTTCATCAGAACTAGGCTATGGCTCTGAAGGGTCTTGTCCAAGGATACTTTCATGAAAATTAAAGCACTTCAAGTGGGGTTGGAAACTGAGACTTCAAATTTTCCTGAGTATAACAAGTACCAGACAGAGGATTTAAAGTGTTGTCCACGTGACCAGCAACATTGACACCAAGTCCAATGCTTTAACAAACAAGCTTCGAAAATCTTTTGTTTAAAAAAGAAAATACTGGCGAATAAGGATACATGAAACTGATATTTCTGACAAGTCTACCTCACAGCAAATGTCCTCATAACGTCAATTTTGGGACTGTAAAAAACGTCGATTGTTTTACATAAAAAATATCTTAGGGACGTGCAGGTGTACAGCGACAAAATGGGTTAAGAGCAACAGAGAAATTGGGTTTTCATACTGAAAAATGAGACAATCACTTCATGGGCTGTTTTCGGCACAGACGGTACAGAACTTGAAGTTCGTATGTTTTTGCGCATATGGCGAGGACAATGCCGACACAGTAAATAAGGAGGGCTGTCTGTACATTTTGAGGAAGAATTTCATTCCGATGCCAAAAGAAAGGTGTATTAACCTTGAAGATATGTGTACTGGTAAACGCATTTGATTTTAACAAGGAGAAGCCACACAACACATGTCCGGAAGCATAACTGAATGACTTTCAAAAGCACCCTGGCAAACATCCATTTCTTTCAGGAATGGCTACACACACTGTCCCTCATGTATTTTTTGTTACAAATTGCATTATAAAGGTGTACAGCCCAATTTTAAAAGATACAAGGGACTTTAAGCTGCAGTCGATAGAGAAATTTATGAAAATAGCTGGTGGTAGAGCAATGAAACACTCCAACAATAAGCTCAGAGTAGACTTCATGGTTGTAAAATGGACTTTTCAAATGATATGAAACACCCTGTACCATCTCGCCAAGCCCCGGTAGCAAATCCGGTAGCGTACAGGATTCAAGAACATTGGCGTCGCTGGTTCGATCCCGGCTCGGCCAATTTCTTTCCGAAGATTGATGATATTCATTCCTCTTTCACCAGTGATCATTGTTCAAAGGATGGTTATGTGGGAAAACAGCCACTGGCTTGCAAAGAATATTGTGCTGAGTACTAGTAAAAGAAACTCCAGGAAAGCATAGATAGGTGCACTGGCCGCCGCGATATAACTGAAATAATGCTGAAAATGGCGTTAAATACCATAAATCAATCAATCATACCATCTCTTTACCATCTCCGTGATGCATTATACCAAGGAAGACATCACCTAATTATAGATCCATATAATCAATTTCGTCAAACAACCCACTGAATCACGAGGTAGAATTATCCTTTGAAATGCAGAAAACTTAAAGATAGCGAAAAGTTTCGGCCCATTTCAGCCTTTCGCGGACTGCGCAGGCTGACATAGGTCGATACTTTTCGCAATTACATTAAGCCCCCTTTTCACAGAGCACAACTCATATAGCTCTACTATAGACTCATACGGCTATTTATTATTTTCACGACATAGTAAGCTACTTGACTTTACCACAAGACAATTATTTAGGCTTGTCTACTTACAAAACATTTGCAGACGACAGATGCAGTGTAACCCAAATGTAACATTTCGCCAAAAAGCGTAGCAATCATAGGAAAAGAAGGAATAATATTTACCAGCATTGTCTCCTTTTTCCACAATGTTTTCTAAATTTTTTAGACTTTTTTTTTCTAAACTTTTCTTTTTTGGGGTCGATAAAATGGGAAAAATGTTAACCATAAGCCTCTGACAACAAGCCTAGTTGCTTTATTAAAATGTAAATCAAAATCAGAGTGCACAGATGATGTAGTCTGATCTCTTATACCTTGTGAGCTTTTCTGACTGAAAATCTATTTAATCGTAAATTAAACACGTGAAATAATAATAATAATGATAATAATAATAATACATATAATATCGGTAATAATAGATCTAGTTGTTGTTGTCCGATTTCTATTTGCTAAGTTAATTATGAATTTCAATTATGTTGCAGGTACTCCAAATATTTGCTTATCTATAAAAATTGAAATTGGGGAAAAAATGATAGTTTATTTAAAATTTGAAAAATAATAAGTTCAAAATTAACTGTATTTCTTAATTTAAAGTAGATCTACATGAATTCCACGCACAACAGACTTACCCAGAAAATGGCTCTTTTTCAACATTAGCAAAGTAGAGACAATAATCAGGAATACAAGAGATATGAATCTTGTTGCAATGTAGAACAGATAAATGTCCCCAAAGGCGATGTTACTTTTTGACTGGTCGCCCCTGGGTACAGAGACGATCAAGACAAAATCAGTTGAAAGCTCTGCACAGATTTTGTGGGCAAGTTTGAACTCTCATAATTTAGCAAACACAGCAAATCACCGTAGCGTCTTTTTTATTAAGACTAGTTACAATGATTATCGCTATTCTTCGGAAAGAATTTTGATTGCATTTAGTAATCGGATAATGTAATGAAATACTGATTAAACAATAGGTAATTACTGAAATGAATAGATTATTTGACCAGTCTGATCAACGTCTACACAGTTCATTCAAATATCGAAAGACATGTATACACAGCATTTACACACTTAACCGTTTACCACATAAACAAGGGTATTAATGACCTTGGGGAATATTTTGAACCAATATTCTCACGTTTTCCAAGACTTTGTACCCTTTTAAAGTCTAATCAAATAATTGCAGCCACAGTTGTTTTGTCATTTGCAAATCTTCCCATTTGACAGGTTTGACATTTGAGCACTGTCTGTGACGGAGTAAACACACTGTTTAAACTATCGATTTTGACCCCCCCCCCCCAAAAAAATACATACATACTTGGAGCAATATAAAAGATTTAAAACTGAGACTCGATTGTGGGAAGTCTGATCTATACCTACACCTTTCAGCATTGTTGGTCTGACGTACATTGAAATATGGATTATACAAATACGTAACTATTACATACTTTATTATTCATACTTGGGTGTCTTTGTTCTGAGCAATCTGATGCATTGTTCACTTTCTAAAATATTGGCGAGTTTCAACTGTTTGTTGGAATAGAAATGCTTTTGAAAACGGTAAAACAGCAGTTCTGGATGTTCATCATGACAAGCAATCAGAACTGCTGCTATATTGCTTTATATACAAGAACATGTTTGACATTAGTATGAAGTTTTACAGGCCAGATCAACACAAGAACTTGTCCTTTAAACAAACAAACAAAAATTAGTGACCTTGATACTCTGTAATTCGAATTCAAAGATAACTCGAAATTTGAGATACGTAACGATAAGATAAACATTCAAAATTATTGAATGGGAATCAAATAAAATAAGAGAATCCTACCTTTTGGTTGCGACTGCGGTCTCTAAGTATGAATAAAGTGCAAATTTTTCTTGAAATGTAGAGGAATAATGAAAACGTTGTAATAAATTTAGCAAGTAACTCTGTGGGCCCAGTGCGGAGACGGTGAATATATAGTCACCGAATTGCGCGACTGTAAGTAACCAATCGTATTTGAGTAAACAGGTGACGTGTAAGTGTTCGGGGGCGTGTTAAACCTTTATTTTGAAAGCAGCTGATGCAGAATCTAGTATGCACAGAAACATTGAAACGAATGGAGAATTTGTTAACTGAGATTCTTCATGTCCATCGCATTCCTCTTTAAGCAAGATACTTTGTATCCGTTATGTAATTTGATATTCTTACAAGGACTTGTAGTTTGACAATATCTATATGGTTTCTGCATAAGAAAAATAAAGGGCACAGCCTTGACCTTTGAAGAATCGCAATTTACGGAAAATTTTGCACATGTGCTAATCTTTGCATCAGACGATCAAGTGTTTCAACGACCTTGCAGAAGACGGGCTTTGAAAATATGGTGGAGCAAGGAAAAAATTATGATAACAACCACTTTCTCTAATTTCCACATCGTTTTATTTCCTTTCAAAGACAAACCACAATCTTTTTAAACATATTTTACTATTTCGCTTTGACTTTGGAGAATTCTAGACTTTTGTCGTCTGCTTAAACCTCAAACTAAGTATAATTAATTCGATTACGGACAAATAAGTTGTGACCACCATCTTTCCTGCATGTTTGACAAGATACACTGTTTGACTACGGAATAAAATATTCTTTTGAGGTTTTTTTTTTTTTCTTCCACTGGTCTACTTAAGAAATATATTATACTGTCCATATATATTATCCAATAACAAACTGAAAAATAAGCTCATAGGACAAAAGTTAACAATATGACAGCACGCGATAATTTGACAAATCCTAGTATTGATAGGATTGTAGATTTACAAAATTGTTTCAGAAATAACCTATAGAAGTCAAAATGCTAATTTTGCTTAAAACATGCCCTGCGCTCATGGCAAACCCCAAAAATAACCATAACTTAAGGAATTATACCAATCTGTCGCATTGTTTCGACGATGGTTATGTGGGAAAGCACCCTACTAAGTACTGGTAAAAGAAACTCCAGGAAAGCATGGATAGGTGCACTGGCCGCTGCAATATAACTAAGAAAATGTTGAAACGGCCTTAAATGCCATTCAGTTAATCTATCAGTCATATCTGTAGACTGAATTATTAACAAGAGTGTCCGCATTTTACCAGCAAATGGTTATATTTTCTTTTAAAGCATCTAATTACGATCGATACTTTTGGTTGACATATTTACACATGATTTCAGTCTGTGTAATATAACTGAGCTATTCTCTCTAGCAACCAGTTTTGCAATAAAAACGAGAATTGCAATAAATTATTGCAAAACTCGTTGCGATGATAGAAAATTTATTACATTTCACCTCACAACCAGTTTTGCAATAAAAACGAGAATTGCAATAAAATGATTATATATATCATATTCGATCGTTTTCCAATCAAAACCAAATTAAAGTCCAATTTAATGTTAAATGGGGTATATATGTAAAACCTAAATTGAGTTATAGAAAGTGCGCTTCAAAGACCAAGAAGAACATTTCAGGCTAAACACTATTAAGGCTTAAATCTTTGAAAACTTTCATTAAGTCGATTAAATACCGTAAACAACATTGAATTTTGACTGCTTAAGAAACAATATGTCTTAAACCAGTATTGCAATAAATTATTACAAAACTCGTTGCGATGACAGAAAATTTATTACATTTCACTTCACAACCAGTTTTGCAATAAAAACGAGAATTGCAATAAAATGATTTTATATATCATATTCGATCGTTTTCCAATCAAAACCAAATTAAAGTCCAATTTAATGTTAACTAGGATTATGTAAGATCTAAATTAAGTTACAGAAAGTGCGCTTCAAAGACCAAGAAGAACATTTCAGGCTAAACGCTATTAAGGCTTAAATCTTTGAAAATTTTGATAAAGTCGATTAAATACCGTAAACAACATTGAATTTTGACTGTTTCAGAAACAAAATGTCTTAAAACCGTATTGCAATAAATTATTGCAAAACTCGTTGCGATGACAGAAAATTTGTTACATTTCATTTCACAACCAGTTTTGCAATAAAAACGAGAATTGCAATAAAATGATTATATATATATCATATTCGATCGTTTTCCAATCAAAACCAAATTAAAGTCCAATTTAATGTGAACTTGGATTATGTAAGACCTACACTGAGTTACAGAAAGTGAACTTCAAAGACCAAGAAGAACATTTCAGGCTAAACACTATTAAGGCTTAAATCTTTGAAAACTTTCATAAAGTCGATTAAATACCGTAAACAACATTGAATTTTGACTGTTTCAAAGACAACATGTCTTAAACCAGTATTGCAATAAATTATTGCAAAAGTCGTTGCGATGACAGAAAATTTATTACATTTCACTTCACAACCAGTTTTGTAATAAAAACGAGAATTGCAATAAAATGATTTTATACGTCATATTCGATCGTTTTCCATTCAAAACAAGTAAGTGTGCAATTTAAATTTAACTTGGATTATGTAAGACCTAAACAAAGTTCCACAAAGTCATTGTTTGAGTGGATAGGAGCCAAGTCCAAAATTACATTTTTTATCCTAAATCGGCTCGTTTACGAGCTTTATTGGGGCAAAGAATTGTTATGTGAAAGTCATTTATGAGATTAGGCGAGCACTTCACTTCAAACAAAATCATCAGACGCACTTTACATCTCAGAAGTATGCGTCGTTGGTCCTTAGCATATTAAGAAAATAAGTGAAGAAGGTGGTTTCGCACGAATTGCAATAAACTATCGCAAAACCCGTAGCATTGACTGAAAACTTATAACAGTTTGCTGCTCAACAATTTTTAGCTATAAATCGAGGATAGCAAAACAAATTTGGTTTCTTTTGAAAATCGATTTTGTTTATTTGTCAAACTTTGAGCAAATCAGCCATAGTAAAATCTTTGAAATTCCCCCATGTTGAAATCATCTCTCTGTATATAATTGCATGTTCATTGGGTAAACCTCTATCAGATTGTTTAAAGAATATAAAGTGAATGAAATAAAATTTATTCAGTAAAAAATCACCGAACTTGTAAACGGCCACTGCGTACTACTCTTTTTATATCATATTTAGAAGTCTCAGACACAAAACCGAGAAAGAGAATAACCTCCTTTTCAAAAGTCACACAAATCGCAATTTTAAGACAAATTCCAAAACCTCTGTCCAAGAAATCCACAAAAAATGTTGTTTTAACCGATTTATTGGTAAGCTTAATCGTGCTAGAATTCAATCTATTGAATGGTAAGGATTTGTTTTGGTAAGGTATCTCACAATTGCCCAATAAGTAAAGTATACCCCACCACCAGTGTTTATTTTGAGATCAGGGATGTTGACGGACTCGTGTCATTTAAATTGTGTTCCTTGGGATTTTTTTTCCTCATTGGTTTTTCTTGAAATGGATATTACTTGGGTATTGAATAAATACCCGTCTGAATTGGAATGAAAATTAGGGAAAAGCGTGTTTCATAAATAACGACAAATGAGGTCGTTAATGTTGTACAGGAAGATCTTCTCTGAAACAGGTAGTTCGATTTTTAGATGAGCTATTGTGATCACTCACCGTCCGTCGGCGTCCGTCGTCCGTCCGTCGTCTGTCCATCCGTCCGTCCATTCACATTTCTTTGTTTACACTCTAGCATCTACAAATATTAACCAATCAGCACCAAACTTGGTCAAAATATATATTACCATAAGATGTCGGATGAGTTCGATTATGGGTCTAATCGGACCAGAACAACTGGAGTTATTTGCCCTTGAATTAGAAAAATTGCTATATTTGACTTTGTTTACACTCTAGCATCTACAATTTTTAACCAATCAGCATCAAACTTGGTAAAAATATTTATGACCATACGATGTCGGATGAGTTCGATTATGGGTCTAATCAGACCTGAACGACTGGGGTTATTTGCCCTTGAATTAGAAAGTTCTTTAGAATAGTTTTTTGTCCGGAGCATAACTTTGTCATCTCCAGTCCGGTTGACTTGAAACTTGGCATTTGTGTTTGTTGCAATAATACGGAGTGCAGTGTGAAAGAACCATAACTCTACCTCGTTCTGTCTATGAGTTATTTCCCTTTGATGGTCATTTTTATAGCATTTTCTACTTGTCAGGAATATAACTTTGTTATCTCTAGCCTTAACATCTTCAAATTTGTTATGCATGATTGTTGAAAAATTACGGAGTGCTGTGCACAAGAACCATAACTCTTCCTAGCACGAATTTTGAGTTATTCCCCTTTTGACCTTCATTTTTATAGCATTTCTTGCTTGTCCGGAGCAAAACTTTGTCGTCTTAAGTAGGAATGACTTGAAATATGGTATGCTTATTTGTTGAAATATTTGGAAGTGCAGTGCACAAGAATTGTAACTCTAACTCGTGCTGTATTTGAGTTATTTCCCTTTGATCACCATTTTTACAGCATTTAGTGCTTGTCCGGAATATAACTTTGTCATCTCAAGTCAGAACAACTTCAAACTTGGTATGCATGTTTGTTGCAATACTACAGAGTACAGCGTGCAAGAACAATAACTCTACCTAGCGCGGTTTTGAGTAATTCCACTTTGATCTTCGTTTTTTTACAGTATTTCTTGCTTGTCCGGAACGGAACTTTGTCACCTTAAGTCAAATTGACTTGAGACTTGGTACACATGTTTGTTGGATTACCTGCCCTTTGCGATTATTATACCTCCTTGACAACTGGCAGTGGGACGGGCATATCTTGCGACAATTTGCCGCTCGTTTCATTATCATTTGGCCTTGAACCTCGATATTTGGTATTTATATTCACTGTAGACCTTTACTGCTTAGTACTCAGGTGAGCGATATAGGACCAACATGGTCCTCTTGTTATTGTTATCCGGCAGAAATTTTCGATACCGAAAGAAGTAGTCATCTTATGCTGACGTGCAAAGAAAAAATGTCGATGCTTAAGAAGATTATATATTTTTAGTCAAAACGAAATTCCTAAAAGCGAATGATCATCACCCGAAGGCCCTTAATATGAAAAATTCAAAGCCTCAAAAAGATCGCAATTTGTCGGTATTATACGACAGTTTAGAGAAAGATCAGCCTTCATACACATCAAGTTTGATTTTTACCCACAATTTGAAACGGATGGTTGTTTTTCAGTGACAGTACGCCAACTTAAAAAATAAAATTAAAAAAAAAAATGGCTTGTCAGACTCATTTAAGGCTTCATTGGTTTATCGAAGTTATTTGCACTGTGAACCGTTACGCTGAGAGAACCTTATAGGAAATCCGTGAATTAAAGAAATTGGATCAGAGATCGAACTCAGTGCAGGCCGATGGGGTGGGGGGGGGGGGGTTTAAAGTGGTTGTAAGGTTAGGTAGAATGACCATTTATCAACAGAAATTGTATCGAAGGCGAAAAGTGTTGACCCCGGCCAGCCTGTGCATTTCACGAAGACTGACCAGGGTCGGTCAAGTTGCAGAAAGGGCGCAAAATTGTCATAGAGCTTAAATTTGTGACGTTATTTACTTAGAGCAAGAGCCGTCGTAGACGGATTACGTTCCCTGAACATGTCTCTGTTTAGGAGAATGAAGGCTGCCTGTAAATGGTTGGTCACGGGAGAGGAGGGTGGGGTGAAACAGACTACTTAAGACTGGAAAAGTACTACGTTTAAATCCTTATTAAAGCCTTAATAGTGTTTAGTGTGACATGTTTTCATTGGTCTTTGAATTATCACTTTTTGTAACTTTGTTTATGTCTTACATAATCCAGTTTAAAAATAAATTGCACACTGACTTTGTTTGATTGGAAAACTGACGAATATGATATATATAATGATTTTATTGCAATTTTCGTTTTTATCGCAAAACTGGTTGTGAAGCGAAAAGTAATACATTTTCTGTCATCGCAACGAGTTTTGTAATAATTAATTGCAATACTGGTTTAGATATATTGTGACCTGACCATTTACAATTTAATGTTGTATACGATATTTATTCGACTTTTAAAGGTATTCATAGATTTAAGTCTTAAGAGTATTAAGCCTAAAATGTTCCTATTTGTCTTTGAATTATCACTTTCTGTAACTTCATTTATGTCTTAGATAATCCAATTTAACATTACATTGCATTCATACTTGGTTTTGATTTGAAAACGATCGAATATGATATATAAAATCATTTTATTTCTATTCTCGTTTTTATTGCAAAACTGGTTGTGAAGTGAAACGTAGTAAATTTTCTGTCATCGCAACGAGTTTTGTAATAATTTATTGCAATACTGGTTTAAGACATGTTGTTTCTGAAACAGTCAAAATTCAATGTTGTTTACGGTATTTAATCGACTTTATGAAAGTTTTCAAAGATTTAAGCCTTAATAGTGTTTAGCCTGAAATGTTCTTCTTGGTCTTTGAAGCGCACTTTCTGTAACTTAATTTAGGTCTTATATAATCCAATTCAACATTAAATTGCACTCTAATTTGGTTTTAATTGGAAAGCGATCGAATATGATATATATAATAATTTTATTGCAATTCTCGTTTTTATTGCAAAACTGACTGTGAAGTGAAATAAAATAAATTTTCTGTCATCGCAACGAGTTTTGCAATAATTTATTGCAATACTGGTTTAAGACATACTGTTTGTTAAGCAGTCAAAATTCAATGTTGTTTACGGTATTTAATCGACTTTATGAAAATTTCCAAAGATTTAAGCCTTAATAGTGTTTAGCCTGAAATGTTCCTATTAATCTTTGAAGCGCACTTTCTGTAACTTAATTTAGGTCTTATGTAATCTAATTTAACATTAAATTGGACTTTAATTTGGTTTTAATTGGAAAACGATCAAATATAATATAAATATTCATTTTATTGCAATTCTCGTTTTTATTGCAAAACTGGTTGTGAAGTGAAATATAATAAATTTTCTGTCATCGCAACGAGTTTTGTAATAATTTATTGCAATACTGGTTTAAGACATATTGTTTCTGTAACAGTCAAAATACAATGTTGTTTACGGTATTTAATCGGCTTTATGAAAGTTTTCAAAGATTTAAGCCTTAATAGTGTTTAGCCTGAAATATTCTTATTGTTCTTTGAAGCGCACTTTCTGTAACTCAATTTAGGTTTTACATAATCCAAGTTAACATTAAATTGGACTTTAATTTGGTTTTGATTGGAAAACGATCGAATATGATATATATAATAATTTTATTGCAATTCTCGTTTTTATTGCAAAACTGGTTGTGAAGTGAAATGTAATAAATTTTCTGTCATCGAAACGAGTTTTGCAATAATTTATTGCAATTCTCGTTTTTATTGCAAAACTGGTTGCTACAATGCTCTGTCAAAAGAAGGCTACATGCACCTCCGTGATGCATTATACCATGCAAGTCATAACATAATTTTGGATCAATTATATCCATTTCCTCGGACAAATGACTGATTCCTGCGGTAGAATGGTGCTTGTACATGCAGAAGAAAAACCAAAATGTTTCGACCCATGTCAGCCATGAAAATGCCTATCCTTAAAACACGAAAATCGAGACTTTTGCTCAAGCTAGATCTATATAGATCTACTCTTTTTTCATGTTTTAAACGTTTATTTTTTTACCTTGTTATTCTCTGCGACCTGCATTAAGCATAGCAAAAATATCAAGCAGTATTTCACAATTTTTTACATATGTAGATCTAATCATTTCTAAATCCTCTCTCCTTGCTGAATATTGTCTCTGATTTGGTTTTTGTGGAAACGAAAGAATTCAAAAGCTTTGAAAGAGAGTTTCCCGCTGCGCAGGACAACGAAAACTATTCCATTTAGAAGAAAATAGACTGGGATCAGGCTGCGCGGACATTCAGACTAATCTACATTTTTTCTCTTCACAAAGGTCACAGGAGATCATGATATGCAAGATATGATTTAAGATCAGACTACATTTCCGAAGTCGATCTTAGATACTGAAACCCACTGATAGGTGGAATAAAAAAAAAAAAAGACATTTTCATAACAGAGCAGAATAAGGGCAATTTCAGGAGTGTTCACTTCCATAACGGCCAAGCAAAATGGACAGCGAAGCTCAAAGATTCATGGGAATTAAAGTTTTGAAAGGTGATTTAAAGGGGGCTAATTAGTTTTTATGCCATGCATCAAAATTTCATTTTAATTATCAATAAATAGAACAATACAAGATATAGTTTTTCTTACAACCGTAACTTGACGAGTATATATTCTATAAAAAGGCGCAATTTCGGGCGTCAAACAAGCGACATGGTCATTTTTCAAACGAAAACTTCATATATGCCGTCATCATACTGATTTTAAAATCCTAGTAATCGACGCGTCTGATTAAGCATAGGACATTCCCACAATTCTTCGTGAAACTGTGTCACAAAATCTAAAAATACCTAAAGAGGCTACGTACCCTGTTACGGATACTGTATACCATTATTGTTTTCTTACTTTGTCTTTCTTTGCTGATGATTTGCCAGCTACCGGCTTTCTTAAGTCAGTGATATATCATTTTTGAACTTCGGTGAGATTATAAATACTGAATGGCTCCCTATAAGAGTTAAGTCAACATTTTCAGTCTATAGATAAAGAACAACGAAATAAGGACAAATTTAAGGTTACTGTTTTGTTCAGAATGGATAAGCTAAGTGTACAGTGAAAAACAAAGATCTGCACTAAACGTGCATTCTGATCTTAAGTAACTCCAGAGGTAACGAAAGTAAAAAAGAGCTTTAAGGTTCAATATATCCTTCAATGCGGACCATGCAACGAGATTCTTTTTCCCCTAAAAAATTGTACAGAACCTCGAAATGGAAAACGTGACTTTTAGGCTGTATGTTAGATTGTAAACAAAACACTTGACCTTAGATCCTCTTTTCGTGCAAGTAGACGCTCGCTCCCTTTTCTTCTTTTTTGAGCTTTGTTGATGTATTTAATTTGTCCTTTTTTGTGATACAACACAAGTATTACAATATGCAACTTAATAGTAAATACTATCTCTGCAGATAATAATAATAATGATAATACATGGGGATGTACAGGCTCACAACAGAAAGATAAATCTTTTCAATTGTGGTCCCTTATGTAGTACTGATTTTTGTCTGCCACTGGCAAACACTGTAGACCAGATAAGACAAGAAATATCCAGTGTGGTTTTACAACATTTGCCCGCGAACAAGAGGTACATGTATTTTATTTCCAGTTTTACATATTCACATTTTAGCAAAATTTCTCGTCAGCAGATCTAAGATCAGACTGCCCTCCTTCCGGAAATCCTACTTAAGTCGCTTTTTACGATGAAAAATTTAAACTAGATGTATTAACAGTAGAGAAATGTTTGAGATGTAGCCTAGCAAATACAATATGAAAATAGAAAACATTACCAGGGCGCAGCCTAGTGCTCGTGCAACCAAAAAGCTACATAGATAACCAAGCTGACATCGTGCTTTGACAGATATCGTTCGAAGACGTTTAAGATTAATTCATTCTAAACAAAATTTACATATTTTTTTTTTTAATACAGTCTTAAATTAATGTCCCCTTGTTCATTTGATTACATGCATTTACATTAAAATACTAACTCTTTTCTGATAGTGAAAAGATTATAAAGCATGCGCTAAGACAGGTGTATGCCCGGAAGCCCGGGCTTTAACAGTAACTATCGAACCATAAAACAAACGAAATGCGCTTTCTCATTCAGGATAATATCATCTCGATTCTAAAATTAATTTTGCAAGAAAATAATAAAAAAAAAAAAACAGAAATACTAAATGACGAAAAACGAAAAATCAAAGTAATGAAAGCACTGCTGAACTGGCAGAATTGAACAGAAGCAAACGTGTATTTGAAGAATGTTAGCTTTGTTTGTAAATCGTAAGACTTACACATTACATTTATTCACTAGCCTGGTTGCTCTTTTGCTGGTGTATTTCATAAATTCTATAGATATCTGATTCAGCTTCATGTCAAAAACATTACATATTTACATTGACTGGTGGGCGCTAAAGCGATCACCTTAGTAAAGTCATCCAGGGTTGATAAAGCCGAAGAGATCCTGATTTGATGTAAAGCACATGAGAGTATGTGACCTACTTGTTTGACCCGACATGACCCAATTTCGAACTTGACCGAGATATCCACAAGATACACCATTATGACCAAGTTTCAAGAGTATCAGGCTGACAATGTGGCCTCTAGACTGCACATAAGGCTTTCAAAGATTTGGCCCAGTGACCTACTTTTTCATCTGTTCTGACCCAATTTCGAAGTTGTCTAAGATATCATCAAGATAAACTCTATGATTTAGTTTCATGATAATCTGGCTAAAAAAAAAAAGTGGCCTCTACGGTGCACACAAAGTTCGTAAACATTTGGTCCACTGATCTATTTTTTGACACAATATAACCCAATTTCGAACTTGTCCCAGAAATTAACAGAACAAACAATCTGATTAAAGAGGCCCTTATACTCATTTTCAGCCAGTTTTAACTCATTTTGTCTTTATTTTATCAAACTATAGTCATTCTTATACCTTCATACCAAATATTGCGCCTCACGGTTGCAAGGTTGCTTAGATTACGGTCGATAGAAAATGCATTTCGCTGAGTTGCGGCCTTCCTTGTAAACAGACTCGTCGTTTCCGGTTTTTGAATCGAAGATTTCGATATATCCGTTATACACTCGGGTAGATTCGTATGAAGATCATGCATTCTGTCACGTGACTATATTTGACCTTCGCCCTGCGTCTAATGAGGTAAACAAAGGAAAATGGAGGCTTCTCTGTTGCAGCCTCGATTTTCAGAAGGAGGTCGCGACCTATATGCAAATTACACCGTATCCGACTCTAGGCGGAAACCAACGATAAATTTCCGTGATGCATCGCCATTGTTTACAGCTTCGATCGTCAGCCAGTTTTCTTCTGACCAATGTTCGGTTTCTGATACAAATCTCCGTGTTTCTTTTTTTTCAATTACACCATATATGTCAGTAATTTATCCATGTTTACACAAAGGACTGATTTCTGTACCATTCTAAATTGTTTGAAATTTAACAGCGTTTTTGCTTACCGGCTGTAGACTGGCATCATTAAGTTTCGTTGGTTTTGGACCGAAAATGTGGTCTCTGGAGTGTGAACAGGTTTTTTCCATTATTTGGTCCAATTACCTAATTTTTGAGTCGACATGACCCAATTTTCAAACTTGTCTGAGATATATTCGAGACAAACATTCTGACCAAGTTTTATGAGTCCTGGACGGAAAATGTGTCCTCTAGAGTGTTGACGTCCGTTCGACGGGCGACGGACAGCATACGACGGACACAGCATCATCACAAAGACTCAGCGCTTTGTGTTCAAGTGGGCTAAAAAGTGCTTTTTTTTCTATCATAGGATAGCCCCAACTTTTGGCACAACCATCGGGAGCCATCGGAAGAAATTTTTTCTTAATATATTTGAACAAAATAATAATATTAAACCAGAAAATTGCCAAAGGGCAACATGTCGAGCTGGCCACGGGGGATTTTAAATGGGACATATACTCATAAAGGAGAATAAATGTGCCAAACAACATTGAAATTTTTCCAAACCATGGAATCTATGCCTCGAACATGCTCTACCAATAATAATTTTATCATTTGACCTTTCAGTGTGACCTTGAGCTTGGACCTTACTGAACAAATGATTCCAATGGCATTTCTTCTGATATAAATGAACATTTGTGTAAAATTATTTTTAAATCCATCCAGAAATGTAGAAGTTGTAGCTTGGACAAGCTCCATTCTATTTTATTATTGATCTTCAAGTGTGACCTTAACCTTGGACCAACCTGAATATAAGTTTCTAATGGCACTTCTACTCATAAAGGAGACCAACTGAGCCAAATCATTCTGAAATGCATTCATAACTGTAAAAGTTCCGGTCCAGGCAACTTCGGACGGACGCACGCACGCATACACTAACGCACGCACGCACGGATGGACGGACGGACACACATACACCCAAAAATCATTGGCAACTATTCAATCATATTATTTGTTTCTGAAAGGTAAGGAAGCATTAAGGAAAAGGAGAAATACTGGTTACCAGTATTTTCTCCTTTTCCCACAATGTTTTCAAATGTCCAGTTTCCCAGGGTCGTTAAAACTAAGAAATGTGTTGTAAAAAGTTAACAAGTTGAATGAGAGATTTCAAGTGAAAATAAAACAGAAATATTGCCGTATAGGGTTTTTGTCTCTATATGTCACAATACATTTGATCCATGCTCTGGCAAAATGGTGGCTTAATGCATCTACGTGATGCATGATACCAAGTAAGTTATCATACTATTATGAATCTATAAAATCTAGTTTGTCTAACAACCGGGTGAAAAATGAGGTATACTGGTCCTTTGATATGCAGAAAATGGACCAATAGCATAAAGGTTCGGCCCAGGTTAGCCTGCACAGACAGTACAATCTGACCTGGATCGATACTTTTCGCAGATGCCTTAATCCTCCTTTTCACAGAGAATGGCTCATTTGTTTTTAACATTTTAGAGCCAAACATTTGACTCAGATAACATCTATTCAACAGACATCAGACGATAAAGGAGTGTACACTTAATTTTTATCTGCAGTATGACAAACATGAAGACAACGTCACAAGTGGATAGATAGATTTGTGCCAAAAACGTTCCACCAAACTGTGCTGTCGTAATTCGTGATAGATGAATGACCATTTGGATTTTTCAAAGCATTAATTTGTGAATCTGAGCTATTGTATATGGTAAGAAGCTCAAACAAAATTAAGATTGATAAAAAACTAGCTTTACCAAATATTCTCAAAATTATCTTCGTTGTTTCAAAAGCTCACAGTGTTATGCATTGTGCAGAAATAAATCAGTCTCAAATGTGCAATATAATCTCACACTGTACACCTGACACATTGTCATGACACGAACTTTGCATTGTACCTTGACCGTCACAGCTATGACATTTGTCATTCTTGTGAAACAAATATCCACAGTCATGATTAGTTTTACCACACCTAAAACACCGTGGACACTTTATGGGCCTTTATCTCCGTTTGGGCAGAGCCTGTAAACTTTGATACTTCACTGTCCGCCCGTTCTACACTTACAGCCAATACATATATATTTTTCATAGTTAAGTCTACGTCTGACGATAACGTTCTTTAAATGACACTGTTCCGTAACCCACAGACAAAAAAGATCTCTCAGCGCCTCTTCCAAAAAAGCTCAAATCCCACAGGAGTCGCTTAGCCGCCACAATTTTGTCAAAAAGAGAGTTACAGTATCATTTTTACTTTGCGTCTTAGTTTAAACATATTTATTTTACATCGATTGAGAAACAAGTTCTTACAACTTATACTAATCTCTCTCGATTGTGCTTCCTGGGAACTACACCAATACTCGCGCCGAATGTGTGGGCCAATGAACAATCCCAAAGTTGACGCAGGCTCCCGGGTATCGAACTCGGGACTTTATGGTTACGAGGCCGACGCTTTACCCCACAACCACCGACACCACAAATCTGCATCTTACAATGAAACTTAAATCGTTCTGCACGATGTGGGGTTTGGGTTGCAAGTGATTTAATATCAATAATTTTCAACTACGTCTTACCACCAGGCTTTTAAGGTGCAATTTAATTACAGAGTAGGTTTTAGGTGTTAGATCCACAAGGAGACAAGGAAATAACTCGTTTCTGATCATTATCATCGACATTATTTGCTCTGAAGAACTGCTTTAACTGGTACTTGACTTACAGTCGAAACTGTCCTATTTTTCCGAATGTTGCCATATTTCATGTTATATTTACTTTATACGGAGAGTGTGAAACAACCTCGTTACCGTTGTAATACTTTAGATTCCGGGCAGCAGCACTAATCAGCATAAATTTCGATTTTCAGTTTTTCTGACGGACCTTTCACATTCATTCGGTTTCCATCTCAGGATGCATGTGCAATTACAAAGTACATTAAATGATACTCAAAATACTACAATACGACGCTACCGAAACATTTCAATTCACTTTTTCGTCCGATCAGTCTTTCGCCCTGCAGATCAGTCTTTTCCTGTCATTCCCGCTAACCTTAGTTGAGGTTGCTCCAAAATATGTTTGTCCTCAAAAATCTAGAATGGATATTCTCTTTGTTTGCATCAAAAGCACGATGGCGATCCTGGACATATAACAAGCGGCGGCGGACATGACACAAGAATACAAGCTTATTGACTTTACCAAGGGTATAGTTACGCTGATATCTAAGGAAAATGTAGGGAAACATGTTTCAGACTAGATGCTTGCGTACTAAAAATACTATTGCAAAATGTGTGCGTTTGTTCTTCAGTCACCATAGTATCTTCATGGCATTTATTGACGCTCTTTGTCGTTTAATAGTGGGACCGAAACATAAACGCGCATTCCCACGCTTGCTTCTATTCTCTTATTGTTTGGGTCGTTCTTACTCCTAGATTAATTCTTTTAGGGTAATATTGTATTTGTTTATGTACAGATCGTCAATTCATTTAAGTTTCTCTCTTGTCAACGTTTTTCAATTGCCGCCCAACTGAATGTAGCGTTTTTAATCTTACTATTTGCTAGTCATTGATTTTTCCATGTTAGGTACCTCAGAATCAGTTTCAAAATCCAATCTGGAGTCTGGATTCTTCGTTAGGTTTCGCACACCACCTCAACAAGCGAAGAAAATTTAAAATAAGTTGGGTTTCATCTTCACTATATTCCTGAATACGTTCTCAGTGCATGGTTTCACATAATGCAGAGTTGAGTATTTCAAACGACCTAAAAATGTCAATTGAGCGAATGGAAATTTACCATAACGTTATCAACAACTAAAGGTTGTTTCGGTTTCGACAAACGCTTTAACCAAATGTATATAATAAACTCCAATAGTTTTCAACCAGCAAGAAATGGAGACATGTATACAATGTAATAAAAGTCAACATCTTTATGTATTGTACACTGCAGAATTTATACCATACTGTACGTCCGTTGCACGTTACACATTCTGCTATCTGATCTTGATCTATGAATGCTATATTACATATAGGTTGTGTTGACGAAAGGATTTAAGTCGAATACTTGCATTATTTCACCAGCAATTTAGTCAACCGATACAGGATGTGGGCGAGACGAAACCTCATCATTAACCCATTACTTTGCTTGAATTTTAAATCGACACAAAGCTTATTTAAAAATGCGAATGAAAACATTGTGAAAAAAGAAGAATATTCGGTCACCAGCATTTCCACGTTTCCAGCAGTGTTTTCTACTCCTTCAAAGACAAATAACATTAATCGATTCACAAAATAAAATGTTATCGTTAAAAAGGGAGTATTCAGGTTAATTGATTGAATGGTGTTTTACATCCCTTCCAACATTATTTCAGTCATATCACGGGGACATTTCCCATATTCATGTATGTTCCGGATTTCACCAGTACAAGGCTAGGGCTCTAAAGTGTCTTGCCCGAGTACACTCCCACGAAAAACCCAGCGCATCCAGTAACATTCCCACTCGGGGCTATTCAGATTTTCCGTATCTAACAAAACTTCAAAATGATTCATCACCTTATTAAGTAAAGCAAATGCTAGCAAATCATTAGTAAAGAAGAAAGAAAAATGTAATAATGATCGACCGTTGACACGGGTAGGAAACTTCATATTCAGAGCCAATGGCTCCGACGAGAAAATGTTGTGTTTGTCTTCCGTTTCTGAAGATGTCAGCTGAAAAACAACCAAAAAACAGGTAAGCTTGTCATTATTTGTAATCATGTGTTCTTATATCTTTGACAGTCCAAAAAAGGAGAATGTCATGCAATGCTCTGGTCTTTCAACGTGTTTTCTACACTACGGAAAGTTGTAACAAGTGTACGATGTTGTCTGAATCATTTGTGGTGTGGGTTGACCTTAGCTAAAATAATACGTCACGGACCTAAATTCAGTCTATTATTGCCATATAATTGGCAATTAAAAGAGAGTTTTGCTGTTCCAAAAGCGTGAATTAATATCTTGAAATGTTACATTTACTTCTGGTAAAGAATTGAAAAGAAATGGCACAAAAATGGTGAAAATAAAGAAGGGCTCGATTATGTGGGCCGGCTCTGAATAACTAAGTCGGCACCGATTGATGAGGGCTTCATTTCAAAACTTTAGTTTATTGTAAAAATTTACTTAGGAAGTAGGCTTTGGTTTTCCGCTAACACCTTTCAGTCCAAAATATATCACTATTTTTGGATGGAACATGACCGAATTTATGAACATACAAAGGACTGGTATTGTCACGATTGAAAAAAATCAATTCGAACATTAGTCTATCTAAATTTTGAAAATACTTTTATGTAGCTTTTGATTAACAGAATGGTCTATACAAGTATATAATATTTGTCATGCTTTCGTCGTAAGTGTAGCCCACACGTACGCAAAAATAATGAAAAAATATTTGGCATCTTTGGAAGGCTCTTTGGTCTCAAAACAGTCATAAAAAGCTAGATGGAAAATGTACCGACCGTAGCAGAGATGATGAATAGAAAAAACTTTTACAAAGCGTGAGAAATACAATTCGTGTTAGGTGTTGAGAAGAGTTAAGAGTGGTCACACATATACCCTGAGGTGTCTATTGCGAATAGGTCAATTGTATTTCTCACGCTTTGTAAAAGTTTTTTTCTATTCATCATCTCTGCTACGGTCGGTACATTTTCCATCTAGCTTTTTAATGACTGTTTCAAGACCAGATAGTCTTCCGAAGATGCCAAATATTTTTTTCTTTTTTTTTTGCTTACACGTGGGCTGCACTTACGACGAAAGCATGACAAATACTGTATACATGTATAGACCATTCTGTTAATCAAAGGCTACATAAAAGTATTTTCAAAATTTAGATAGATTAATGTTCGACAGCATTTTTCAATCGTGACAATACCAGTCCTTTGTATGTTCATAAATTCGGTCATGTTCCATCCAACAAAATATATTTTGGACTAAAAGGTATTAACGGAAAAACAAAGCCTACTTCCTAAGTAAATTTTAACAGAAAACTAAATTTCTGAAATGAAGCCCTCATCAATCGGTGCCGACTTAGTTATTCAGAGCCGGCCCACATAATCGAGCCCTTCTTTATTTTCACCATTTTTGTGCCATTTCTTTTCAATTCTTTACTAGAAGTAAATGTAACATTTCAAGACATTAATTCACGCTTTTGGAACAGCAAGACTCTCTTTTGATTGCCAATTATATGGCAATAATAGACTGAATTTAGGTCCGTGACGTATTATTTTAGCTAAGGTCAACCCACACCACAAATGATTCAGACAACATCGTACACTTGTTACAACTTTCCGTAGTGTAGAAAACACGTTGAAAGACCAGAGCATTGCATGACATTCTCCTTTTTTGGACTTTCAAAGGTATAAGAACACATGATTACAAATAATGACAAGCTTACCTGTTTTTTGGTTGTTTTTTAGCTCACATCTTCAGAAACGGAAGACAAACACAACATTTTCTCGTCGGAGCCATTGGCTCTGAATATGAAGTTTCCTACCCGTAGTTGATCATGTAGAGTGCTAATAACATAAGTATGAAGACGTCATAGTTGATCTCATAAAACTGAGATTCCGATTGCAGATCGATTGATCCGTTACTTACGCTAATCTTAATTTTGATTGTTTAACAGAAAATGAATGCGCGGCAAAAAACTATCACAAGTGGCTCATTTTAACTGACCGCTATAAATAACTTAGGGTTTACTTACATAAACTGATATCCGTTCGATTCTTCTGTTACTTCTGCAGGTATTTTGTGGTGAGTCTTCTTCATTGAAGTAAAAGAAAGTGCAAGTTTTTCGTCTGTCACGATGTATAAGCTCTAATGATAGATATATTTCAAGACGTGTCTACATGCGGTCAAGAGGGAAGGTCATAGTCATTGCGACAATATTCATTTCTCTCTCACTGCTGATCATTGTATCGACGATGGCTATGTGGGAAAGCAGCCAATGGCTTGATAAAAATATCGTGTAAATTACTGGTGAAAGAAAATTTTAGAAAGCTTGGATAGGTGCACCGGCGGCCGCGATATAACTGAAATATTGTTGACAACAGCATTTATAAGCATACAATCAATCAATAGTAAGGTAAAGAAAGTACGATTTTACCATTATCATCTTTCTTTAGTTGTGACTATTTATGTCAAAGTAATTGTAGGAATTGTAGGATGAGACTACGTGTGTTCAAAAGAAATGAAAGTTTACCATCTGTCACGATGTTTAAGCTGAATGGCGTAGACAATTAAGGATGCCTACATGAGATAAATGTAATGCAGTTTTACTATGTGACACAGTATTTTGAGGATTTACCAACAAGAGATACAGGCAGAGCAGGTTTTCCATCTGTCATGATACTTTAGGCCTGCTGAAAGTTACTCCAGGTGTGTCGACGTAAGGTGGAAGTCGTCCAAATTTAGCATCTGCAACGATTTTTTTTTTTTTTTTTTTTTTTTTTGATCGATTGATTGATTGATTGTATGGTGTTTAACGCCGATTTCAATATTATTTCAGTTACATCGAGGCGGCCAGTGCACCTATCCATGTTTTCTTGGAGTTTCCCACATAACCATCGTGTAAACAACAGTCAGTGGTGAGAGAGGAATGAATCCTGTTGCAATGACTTTCATTAATTCTCGGAAAGAAATTGGCAGGGGATCGAACCAGCGACCTCCTGTTCTTAGGTCCTGTACGATACCGACTGCGCTACCGCAGCTCGGCGATTTTTAGGTTAAGTACTATAGAAAGTTCAGACTGTGTTTATAAGACGTAAAGGTAGTGCAACTGCACCAACCATAAGCCCCCAGAATAAACACGTTCAGAGTGTTTACATGTCACTTATAATTGGAAGTAATACCTAGAATAAGGTCCTGAACTAGCTACACCGAAAAGGTATGATAATATTCTAAACTTTTTTTTTTATCTGATGACATGATGTATAAACTGATGGGGAGCGAGAGTGCATGGTGAACCCTTTTATGGAAAATAATCATGCAAAAACTCTACAAAAGATATACATGTATTTTCAACGATATTGGGCTAAAAAAAGATTTGTTACTAGGCTTGAAAACATTTAAATTTCGGTCTGCGTAACGGTATCGTGAACTGTAATCTGATCTATAGACTGTAAGAATTGACCTGGCAGGCTGGAGCTACTGTATTTTTAATTGATGCAAAATAAGTCATTCGGAAATTATCGCGAGTGGTCGTATGAAATACATAATCAAGAACGCGAAAATTGAACAACAGGGATGAGAAGCACCTTCTTTCACAATGTTTTCAACCAGTAAGAGTATTCACTTCATTTGTCCATAAAGCAAAGGATGTCGGTAGCTCAGTCGGTAACTTACAAGGTATTCACTAACCATTCTGACTATAATGTTTACATTTAGAAGGTAACTCATTTTCAGATCGGCTAAATTATTGAGAGTCAGAATCAGAATGTTACTAAAAATGGTTGGTGAATACCTGCCTAGAGCTTGAAACCCGGAGGTCAGCAATTTTATTTTTTTTTATAAGCGGAAAAAAAAAATATTTCCGGGAGTTGAGGATAGTCATTGGATAATATTCATCCCCTTCTCTCAATTGAATGAACCTGAAATTTGGTTGGCTGTTATTTGGTCCCTAGTGATGAAATCTATAATGTTCAGTTTCGGTTTCTGGTAATTTTTTTCTTTTTGCCACAAACCGACAGCTACATACAAAACAGCTCAAAGTGAATTAGCGAACAATGTAGAGACAGAAAAGTATCTACCTGTTTTGTACTGTCTGATATCCGTCAATGCTGGTTGTGAATAGACGGAAATGTTTCACCTGTTTTGCGCTATCTGATATTTATCTATGCTGGTTGTGAATAGACAGAAATGTTTTACCTGGTTTGCGCTATCTGATAATTATCTATGCTGTTTGTGAATAGACAGAAATGTTTTACCTGGTTTGCGCTATCTGATAATTATCAATGCTGGTTGTGAATAGACAGAAATGTTTTACCTTTTTTTGCGCTGTCTGATAATTATCTATGCTGTTTGTGAATAGACAGAAATGTTTTACCTGGTTTGCGCTGTCTGATATTTATCTATGCTGTTTGTGAATAGACAGAAATGTTTTACCTGGTTTGCGCTGTCTGATAATTATCTATGCTGTTTGTGAATAGACAGAAATGTTTTACCTGGTTTGCGCTATCTGATATTTATCTATGCTGGTTGTGAATAGACAGAAATGTTTTACCTGGTTTGCGCTATCTGATAATTATCTATGCTGGTTGTTAATAGACAGAAATGTTTTACCTGGTTTGCGCTGTCTGATATTTATCAATGCTGTTTGCGAATGCTACGAAAATCTATATAATCTTTGTGTTGGGAAAGGGTGAAATTTGAGTAAGTTCATTATTGTAAACGGCATGTGATAATTCTATAGGGAAAGTTGTTGACACGAAACTTCGATTAACAAACTGTCCAACTGTTTAAACGGCGCTTTGAAAATCAAGGTTTTATGCAGGGAAGCCATTGAAAAATATACAATCATTCTGTTTAAATACCAGCTTGAAAATTACATAGTACAGTCGTTTGACATTCAGAAAAGTTACCATTTGTCAAACAGTTTCGACCAACGTTAGCTTGTGTGGAAGAACATGACTCAATTCTATGCAAGCACATTTATCAAAACATAAAGAACAATGTTTGTGACTCAAAAACGAAATATTTGACCGAGGGTTAATTAACTCGGTCTCTTTCTAACAAAATACAATCTACTGACACTCAAGTATATATACTGAACCAAAAAAGAAACTTCCCCTGTGTTTAAGTGCAAATGCAATGTTATTTAAAAAAATCAAAATGTCAGATGACCGACATATATTCGGGCTAACGATTATGTGTCCGATAAAACAAATTTAACTCGATTGGAAGCATTTTACAGAAGAAACCCGCTGAAAGCGATTTTCACGTGCATGCACGGACCAGTATAATTCGTGTATATTTTTTGAAACCTTTCAGTCTAATTTTATAGACTTTCACGTCAATAAGAAAAAGACGTTGAAAAAAAATAAATTCTTTTTAGTTTTCTTTATTTTTGATATGCCTAGAATTCCGCAAAATTTACGCGAACGTGCCATTGGCATGCTTAATGCTGGTATGACGATGAATGCTGTTGCTATGAATATTGGATGTTCTACTCGTGCTATTCGACACCTTAGGCAACGTTTTCAAGCAACAGGGCGTACGGAAGATCGACCACGTATTGGACGTCCTCGCGTCACGACGCGAGGCCAAGACCGCTATATTCGGAACACCCACCTGCGCAATCGCTTCCAAACTGCCACAGCCACTGCTGCTAACACCGCTGGTACACATAACAACCGTATATCTGCCCAAACTGTGCGCAATCGCTTGCGCGAGGGTGGGCTACGTGCACGTCGTCCATACGTTGGTTGTGTTTTGACGCGACGTCACCGCGAAAATCGTGTTAATTGGGCACGTACACACCAACGCTGCTTAGACAACAATGGAATAGCGTTCTTTTCTCTGACGAGTCGAGGTTTTCCATTCATCGAGGTGATGGCAGGGTTCGAGTATACCGTAGGAGAAATGAACGTTATGCAGACTGTTGCGTACTTGAACGAGATCGTTTTGGGGGTGGGGGTTCTGTCTTGGTCTGGGCGGGCATTGGACATGGCTTTCGCACTAATCTCGTCGTTATCGAAGGGAATTTGAATGCCCAACGCTACCGAGATGAAATTCTTGCGAGGCACGTTATCCCACTGTTTCAAAATAATGCTAATATCACTCTTTTTCAGCATGATAATGCCACAAGCCATACAGCTAGGGACAATGTGAATTTCCTCAGGGCGAATAACATTGCATTTATTAATGACTGGCCTGCCAAAATTTCAGCTAAGACAAGCCTTAATTCAGGAATGGAACAACATTCCACAAAGCCGAAATCAATACACTTATCCGTTCTATGCGCCAACGATGCCAGGCAGTCCTTCATGCTGAAGGAGGTCTTACCCGGTATTAATTTTTGATTTTGGTGAGCGACCCTTTCCGCATTTTAACTACCATTTCACTACTTTTGGATAAACCCTCAGCAATATTTTTTTTCACACAAAGTCGCAATGAAATACTCTTTCAATGCATATAAATCTAGTTTAATCCTGATTTTCATATTTGTGTATATCTGTACTTAAACACAAGGGAAGTTTAATTTTTGGTTCAGTATACTTACCTTGGAGACTTGGAGAATATACTAGCGGACTGTATGGATCCCAAATCAGACTTTATATTCTGTGCAGTCTTAGTTAGATCGTTGTCTTTCACACAATTTTACCCTAGATGCTACACTCGACAAGAGAACGGTAAGGATCCAACATCAGAACATACGTTATGTGAAATGTAATCTTGATCTGTCTTTTTTTTTTCAGATTTTTACCCCAGAGGCTTGACTAAAGAAGCAGAACCAAACTTTGCGTTTTGTGGAGTCTGATCTTGACCTGTATCTTCCTTAAAAATTCCTGTCTTCATCTATAATGTTAAGGGTCAGTTACACCGAAAATTGATATACCTGAATGGCTCAGCCAGTAGATAACATGAAGACTCTGGTGGTAATACATGTCGTTTTCTCCGTAAATCTGAGAGTCAGGTTTCTTTAAATATTTCTCTACAAGACGACACTATTTTAGACTGTTCCATTTATAAGGAATTTGAAGACATAATATATGCCTCACTTCATTTATTAAAACAAAAATGAAAACAGTTGTTGGAGAAAGAGAAAATGCTGCTTACTATATGCCTTATTTTCCCACTTTCTGCCACAATGTTTTTTTTAGGAAGCCTTCATCCTGAAGAGCAGTAAACGGATAAATAGATGGTAACGAGCTACCACAATGTTTTCAGAAGCCTTCATCCTAGAGTTCGTGAAGGAAGTAAAGAGATAAAGAGATTGTAACGCGTTAAACTATCAATGTGAACTATTTTGGTAGGCTGCTTACCAGGTATACGAGTGCCATTCTTACCGGGTCGATACTTGAAAGGCCCAGAAGCACGCAAGAGTAACCAGTGCATGTGTTCAAATGTTAACTATATACCATATAAAAGAATTGAAATTATTGTGAAGATGACAATCTGTTATTGTACAGGCGGTCCAAGTGTTATTCACTGGTAAAGAAATGAATTATAATACTGGGTAAAAAGTTGCCAAGTCGCTCTATCTCTTGTTTTCTTTCAATCTAGTTTTAAATTCATTTTTCTACCATTGACTAACACTTTGACCGACCGTACAATAATCGATTAGCGTCTTCAGCATTATTTCCATACTTTTACACGGTATGACTTAAATGCATTAAGGTACAGTTTTATCATCTACGATTATAACGTTTCTTTTATTAAACTATTCAGCAATCAGTCTTGTGCTATAACGACTTTTCGGAAGTAGGCTTTTGAAAACATCGACCTACAATCCTTTCTACTCTGTAATTGTTTGCCGATCCCGTTGGCACAGTCGGTAACGTACACCCCTTGGAACCAGGGAGTTAATGGTTCGAATCACAAACTCGGCCATTTTCTTCTCGAGGATTGAAAATAGTCATTGCGACAAGACTTATTCGCTTCTCATCGATAATCATGTTCCAACGATGGTTATGTTGGAAAGAAGCCAGAGGCCTGGTAAAACGTCTGGAAACACATGGATAAAGTTTAAAATGGCGTCTAACACCATACCTACGACGCCAAAAGGAAACTTAAAGCCCTACCACGTATCAAAATGTAAGACTCGTCCAAAATGGAAGCAGGACAAGTTAACTGTAGTTCAAATGACGCGAGTTGTCTTTGCAAAAGTATAAAAACATTGTTGAAAAAGAGAAAATTCGTTTGTTACCAGCAAATTCCCCTTTTCCCATGATAAATTCAAGATGCATATTTTCTTTTTTTTTTCAGATTCGTTAAAGTTTTGCATTGTGTGATAAAATGTTAAAGGACAACTGTATTTTAAGGTACAATTAATTTGTCATCTGCGGTATGAACGAGTCTCATTTTTCTCTGCTTGTAAACACTCTGATTCAGTTTAGCATAACATAAAAATCAAGGATGGGTTATAAGATGAGGAAGGGTAACGCTGTACCTGTAATAGAAGACAGATACGGGAATTTTTGTCCAGCCCTAATGCCCTTCTTGCATAACTAAATTCTAACTTACGAAACCAACTTTCTCCAATTACACTGATCACGCGGCACAGTTTTTAGAACAAACTGGATTTTATCCTTATATGGTGCAACTGTTTGCATCTCAAGGTCGTTATTCTTTTCAAGTCGACGACAATTTAAAGTCATGAATATTTAATGAATTGCAGGTCACAAAATGTTTTCGGATCAAATGACGGTAAAATTAACCATTTTGAGAAAAAAGAGAGCATTTATTTTCCATCATTTTCACCAACTTTCACTTTTTTTGTTTTCTCTGATATATTTTAACAAAAAGATATTTTTTGTGTGTGTAAGTATCTTTTTATTTTATCGATGACACGTGAAGACTCAATCATGCAGGCAGTGAAGACACAAATCAAACTGCACAAAACATGTAGTCTGATCTTGGATTTACCCTGAAGATGCTATTTTTGTGCGATATTCTAAATGAATTACTAATATTGTTTGCATTTTTTAATATTAAAGTACCTTTGGTTTAACTCTTTACCAAACGACAACATTTTATATTTGCCTAAATTGAAAACATTCAGTGTAGACGACAACCCAAAGATAAGTGAAATGGTAAAATTTACCCTTAATGGAGGAAGAAAGTATTATGGAGAAAAGAGAAAATGCTGATTACCAGCATTTTCTCCTTTTCTCACAATGTATTCTAAAGCCTTATTCCTCGGCGTCATTAAAAGTCAGGGTTGTGCTGTAAAGGAATAAAAGATTTTAAGAAAATGATTGGATGGGAGAGAATGCTGTTATCAGACTTTTTCTACTTTTCCAACAATGTTGTTTACATATACATTGGCAAGTTTCATCATTTGAACAACATTTGTCGTCTGTATATGCTTTGAACAAATCCAAATTTCTGTCATTTAACTCTACCAAACAACAAAATTGTAACTTTGCCTTATTTTGCCAAGATATAGGCCCTCATTCATGATTTTAATTCTTGTTAGGGAGTGTTGACCCCTAGCTTGGCTAGAACTGTCATAAAAATCAGTTGAAAGGGAACCCTCCCCCCCCCCCCCTTTTGAAGGGAAATCCGTGCGAATACTTGTGACCCCAAGTACATAAATATCAAACGGCGGCCTAAAGAAGACTTTATAAATCAAATTTAGAATGTTGGCGACGTGAAGTCTTGTCTTGGATCTACACTGGCACTATCTTGTGAAACATTGCGGCAAAAAAAGCTATACTTAGAATGTTAAGGTCTTCTAGCTGGACATGTCTGTTTAATGTATCTGTCTAATGGTATATATAGATATAAGAAAAAAACTAGTAATTCAAAAAACAAACTAAGACTTTTATTAGACTAAGTGATACGTCTTCTGACTCATTCTGCTTTAAACATAACTAGCTCTGACTCATTCTGCTTTAAACATAACTAACAATCCACGAAAACTAAGACAGCTTTTGCACTTTGTTTCTTTTTATCTTTAAGGCTCGTCTAGATAATCTGGCAGCATAGATTAAGATCAAACTACACTTTAATGGCTAAAACATCAAATTTTGAAACTCAGATTGAGTTTTGCCTTGTACGCTTGAGTAAACAGGCGAACAGTATTGCCCAAAGATCAGATTGCATTGTACAAGTATGTGATGTCTGATCTTGATCTATGTCATCAGCAAAAAAAAAAAATGTGTTATTTCTGCTTTTCGCTGAAAGGGTTAAACAGAGAAAGCAAGAATGGATGTCAACAAGACATTGCATCAGACGACCAAAATGCACAAAAAATACCACATATGTCCTAAAAGGTCAAGATTTCGCTGTTTTCTTTCAATGGCAGTATTACAGTAAGTTGAAATGTTTTGTATTGTTTTAAGTACAAGATAAATGTTTTAAAGAAATGACCAATATATAAAGGTGAAAGGAAACGTGAAGAAAATAGCCAAAATATAATAGTTAATGAATAAATAAATTCACAATTTATTGCTGCATATATAAGTTTACATGTATCAACAAGGCTTCGGTTGACCAACTTTAAAATTAGAAATCCCCGCTTTATTTTCTGTCATATCTGTGCTGCGTGATCATCACAAAAAAGGAGAAATTCAGTCAAACGTTGCATATAACTCGGTTACAAGAAATGAAATATGATCTGATTCAAAACATCCGTCTGCTTTTCAGGGAATAATGGTATTTTATCTCCATTATATTTGTGTTCTCCTTCAAAACCCATAGAAGGTCAGACACGATTCAGTGCTCTTTAGCAATAGGTGTAGATTCAGATCAGACTGTCTAATGATTAAGCTGTCTGTTTTTCTGTCTGTCTGTGATCAATTACTACATACTACAAATAATTAAATTATACCAAGCAGGTCATCAATTACCTGTAGACCTATAACTGAATCATGAGGTAGACTAGTCCTTTGACATGCGTAAAATTGACTAATAGCAAAAAGTTTCGATCCAGGTCAGCCTGCACGGACTGCGCAGGCTGATCTAGATCGACACTTTTTGCAGATGTATTAACTCTTTAACATTTAAGACTAGTCCAAAATTCGAAACATTTGCAGACGAAAAAATTAAGATGACTCAAAAATTGTAACTTGTTTTGGGAAGTGTAGAAAACATTGTTGGAGAAGTGAAAAAAATACTGGTAACCAGCATTTTGTCCTTTTCCCAAAATGTTTTCAAAGGGCCTTTTCTTCAAGGTTGTGAAGAAAACTCAAAATTCGGTATTGTTTGGTAAAGGGTTAAGCCCCCTTTTCACAGAGAACGGCTAGGTCTGTTCATTAAATTTTAGTTAAGCCGCCCTTTTCACAGAGCACAGCTAGGTCTGTTCATTAAATTTTAGTTAAGCCCCCTTTTCACAGAGCATGGACCAGTCTGTGCATTTAATTTAACTACAATTCATCATCATCATCGCTGTCTATTCGTCTTCGTCATCATCATCATTATCATCAAGTTCATAAACTAAATGATATGCAATTTTAGGACATGTCCTTGTCAGATTAACTCTGTAGATCCAAGATCAGACAGGAAGTCAACGCAGCGTATTATAATCTGTAGAGTCCCCTTGGCATTTGACATACGCAGACTTTCTGATAAAATAAAGACCACGCGTGTGCAGCGACCGCTTATTGCAATAGTGCCATTTAGTACATGTGGAAACCAGGAAACACATTAACAAATGAGCTGTGGCGGCGATATAACCAAAATATTTCTAAAAGCGGAATAACACCTTACCGAAACTAAATAAAGCCTTTCTTTTTCTCAATATAAATCTTCCCCGGGCCTTGAAGGTATACCACTTATTCATGGTCGTAAATCACAAAGAATAAATAAAGTCAGGTGGGCGTTTATCAACTTTCAAATCTCTTGTTGCAGTGCTCTCAAAAATCCATGTGACTGTTTGACGCATATCCAATCAATTATTCCTACCTAAATATTTTCCCTTTACCGCAATGTTTCTGCCCTCTTAAAGACAAGTTAAGTTATTTAACTCGTTTCCACACGCCACCAGTTTAGACTCGTTCAGATTGAAAGCAATTGCAAAGAACAAAATAAATGACTAAAAATTAAAATTTGAGCCGTGCTCTGACAAAAGGGGGCTTAAATACATCTCTGTGATGTATGATACCTTACAAGTCACCACATAATAATGGATCCATTATTGTTTATATTAGCGACTTATTTGAACAGCCGTCTTAATCATGAGATAGACATGTCCTTTGACATACAGAAATTGACCTGGGCCGAAACTTTTAGCAGATGCATTAAGCCCCCTTTTCACAGAGGATTGCTCATTTGTTTTTGGAAGGGTGGAAAATAATGCTGGTTACCAGTATTTTCTCCTTTTCCCACATTGTTTTCAAAAAGTTTTCTCAGGGTCGTTGTGTGGTAAAGGTTAAGCGACATGAAATTTATCGTCTACATTTCCTTCCACTATGGATGAGTTATAGAAAATTCCAGCCTTATGCGACCTCTGATGTCCTTCGCGAGGATTATAGAATAAGATCAGCTGAATTTCCATGCTGTCTGATCTTTATCTGCTCTTTTTGATAATCAAACAGTTTATTAATTCTTAAAAGTTTCATTGTATCCACTAAACTATTTACAATTTTAGATGACAAAATATTACCCAGGTCTATATTTAAGACCATTAACAGACGACAAAAAAATGTGGGGTAGATCTATGTTGAATACATGTGAGCTGTGCTCTTACAAAAGTCGGCTTAATGCATCTTTGTGATCCATAGTACCAAACAAGCTATCACGTACTTATTGACCCATAATATCCACTTTTTTAACAACCCACTTAATCATGAGATAGACTGGTCCTTTGGCATACAGAAAATTGTTCAATAGCGAAAAGTTTCGGCCCAGGTCGATACTTTTCGCTATTACATTAAGCCCTCTTTTAACAGTGCATGGTTCATGTATTTATAATTTGAAAGGCAAAAGCTAAGGGTAGAAAACACCCTGGAAAAAGGTTGAAATGATGTTAAATAGTTTTCTTCGTCAAGGTCTTGAAAACACAACGTCTTTTGGATAAAAATAAGTAAAAATGGTCCTGGCCATATGGCAAAGTTTGGTTTTGTTGAGAATTTGAATTTTTCCGATAAAGGTTAATTATTGAAAGGAAATAATTGCTAATTTATACTGCAGCTGTGTGGCTGCATTTAGTGTATGTGTTTTTATTGATAGAATTACATAACATAGTCAAAATAATATGACAAAGCACTCCGAGAAAAGGGGGCTTTAATTCATCCCTGTGTTGTATTAAACCAAGAAAGTCATCACATAATAATGGATCAATAAAATACATTTTGTCTAACAACCGACTGAAACATGAGGTAGACCGGTCCTTGGACAAGCAGAAAATTTATAAATAGCACAAAAGTATCGATCCTAGCACCCTGCGCAATACTGCGGAAGCTGACATGGTCAGACAGTTTGTGCAGCTGTACTAAGCCCTTTTCTCACAGAGTGTGACTCATATGTTTCATTAAGAAAAAAAATTCCAAAATAAAAATGCGTTAAGAATCGCCATGGGGTTATGTAATACTCCCACCAAGTACTTTGATAAAGAAGACACATGTCAAAACATACAGTGTACATTAGGCGGAACCTGATAGAGTAGTACTTATTGCACATTACATAAGAATAGTGGGTCACTGGTTCAGTGTACATTAGGCCGAACGTGATAGAGTAGTACTTATTGCACATTACATAAGACAAGGGGGTCGCTGGTTCAGTGTACATTAGGCCGAACGTGATAGAGCAGTACTTATCGCACATTACATAAGACAAGGGGGTCGCTGGTTCATTGTACATTAGGCCAAACCTGATAGAGCAGTACTTATTGCACATTACATAAGACCAGGGGGGTCGCTGGTTCAGTGTACATTAGGCCGAACGTGATAGAGTAGTACTTATTGCACATTACATAAGACCAGGGGGTCGCTGGTTCATTGTACATTAGGCCGAACCTGATAGAGCAGTACTTATTGCACATTACATAAGACCAGGGGGTCGCTGGTTCAGTGTACATTAGGCCGAACGTGATAGAGTAGTGCTTATCGCACATTACATAAGACCAGGGGGTCGCTGGTTCAGTGTACATTAAGCCAAACCTGATAGAGTAGTGCTTATTGCACATTACATAAGACAAGGGGGTCGCTGGTTCAGTGTACATTAGGCCGAACGTAATAGAGCAGTACTTATTGCACATTACATAAGACAAGGGGGTCGCTGGTTCAGTGTACATTAGGCCAAACCTGATAGAGTAGTACTTATTGCACATTACATAAGACAAGGGGGTCGCTGGTTCAGTGTACATTAGGCCGAACGTGATAGAGCAGTACTTATCGCACATTACATAAGACCAGGGGGTCGCTGGTTCATTGTACATTAGGCCAAACCTGATAGAGTAGTACTTATTGCACATTACATAAGACCAGGGGGTCGCTGGTTCAGTGTACATTAGGCCGAACGTGATAGAGTAGTACTTATTGCACATTACATAAGACCAGGGGGTCGCTGGTTCATTGTACATTAGGCGGAACCTGATAGAGTAGTACTTATTGCACATTACATAAGACCAGGGGGTCGCTGGTTCAGTGTACATTAGGCCGAACGTGATAGAGTAGTACTTATTGCACATTACATAAGACAAGGGGGTCGCTGGTTCAGTGTACATTAAGCCGAACGTGATAGAGCAATACTTTTCGCACATTACATAAGAATAATGGGTCACTGGTTCGAAACTCAAGCCCAGTCAGTTTCTTCCCGAGAACTCATTCTCCAGGAAAGCATGAATATGTGAACTGGCCGACGCGATTAAAGTGAAATATTGTTGTAAACAACGTTAATTACCATGTGACTAATGCGAATAAACATTCCTGTTTTGTAGCTGATCCTTATTTCGAAGGTGGTTATGTGGGAAAGTAACCAATGGCTTTGCAAGAATATTGTGCGAAGCACTATTTACAGAAACTCAGGAAAGCATAGATATGTGCACTGGCCGACGCGATAAAACTGAAATAATGTTGAAAACAACGTTCAATACCATGCGAATATTTTCTCAAATTGTTGCCAGTCATTGTTTCAACGGTGGTTTTGCAAGAATACTGTGCGAAGTACTGTTTACTGAAACTCAGGAAAACATAGATCTATAGGTGCACTAGTGGCCGCGAATTAACTTAAGTATAGTTGAAAACGGCTTTAAGCACGATTCAAACAATAGAAAACTGTGCTAGACGTTTCAAGGGAGATAATTCTGTACTTTTTATCGAAAAAAAATCCGTGTCTTACAACCCCTGGACTGAGTGCCTCTGAAAACATTGTGGGGAAAGGAGAAAACGCTCGAAAACCAGCATTCTATCGTTTTCTCACATTTTTTTCCAATATGTCAAAGAAAGTTACCGCTATTTATAACCAGTCTGGAATTCCTTGGAATTCTAACATGTACAAAAGATTTATCTAGCAAAGAGTTAACTTTTTACCACGCTACAAAAAATATAAATTTGTCCAAACTGGAAGTATTTGCATGTGACGATATAAATGTGGCTCAAAAGATAGATTTTGTCTTTAAAAGGGTAGAAAAACATTGTGGGAAAAGGAGAAAATGCTGGTTACCATAATGTTCTCAAGCGGTTGCTTTTTCAGGGTCGTTAAACCTCGTCATTGTGTGGTAAAGTGTTAACTCTAAATTTGGTAGCAATGGTACTGTTATAGACTTTGTGACCTGAATGGTTCAACTTAAAATTGGCCTGTTTAGATCAGTCTGCGCGTTCTCTGCATTTTTAAGTGATAGTAAAACGTCAATTGTTGCTATTTCAAAGTTATTTTGGGGGTAAAATATCAGCTTATCGGACAGTATAGATCCAAGATCAGGCTGCACGTTCTGTGCAGTCTGCTCTTGATCCACACTGTCCGCAATAAGTCCTTGAGTTGCACTTAGCAGCCTTAGGTTGAAATTGCCTTAGTTTAGCTTGTAGCTAGCATTTTTTACTTGTTGATAAATAAATTTGTAGATTCATTTTTGATTAAGCCTTTCACCAGGGAACAAAAGTTTTAGACTGGTCCAATTTGAAATCATCTGTAGTCGAAAAATCAAATGCTTTTGAATTAATGGAAATTAAATGAAAGGGTAGAATACATTTCTTTGAAAATGAAGGAATTGCTAGTTACTATAATTTTCTCCTTTTCCAACAATGTTTTCATAAGTTTTTTTTTCCCTCTTGGGTCTTGAAAAACACGAGACTGTATGGTAAAGGATAAACAGATATTTAGATGGTTGATTCTTTATAGATAAATATGAGCCATGCTCTGTTAAAACGGGGCTTAATGCATCTCCGTGATTCATAGTACCAACCAAATCATCACATAATTGTGGATCTATAACATCCATTTTTCTTTTACAACTCACTTAATCATAAAGTAGACTGGTCCTTTGAAATGCAGAAATTGACCAATAACAAAAAGTTTCGACACTTGCCAGCCTGCGCGGACTGTGTAGACTAGTATGGGTCGATACTTTTAGCAGATGCATAAAGCCCCATTTTCACAGCTACAATTATGTAGATGCTTTTATATTAATTGATAAATGTGTAGATGCATATTTTTTTATTAACAATTGAATAAATGTTTTTTTTTTCTTTCTAACATGTATATGTAAGTGCTTTCTTAGTAATTAATAAATGTGTAGACGTGTATTTTTCTTGGATTGTTTGATTTTCACCTCTTAATTCAAATACACAAATTTTATGCCTCAAGTCATTATTCCACGTGTAGATGCAAAGCTCCTGTAGCTTAGTCGGTAGCGTATAATACTTGAAAGGGGATCGCTGGTTCGATCCTCAGTTCGGCCAATTTCTTTCCGAGGACTGATGAAAGTCATTGCGAGAGAATTCATTCTTTTCTCACCGATCACCATTATTTCGATGATGTTATGTAGGATAGCAGCTAGTGGCTTAGAAAGAATATTTTGTGGAGTACTGGTAAAGAAATCTTTAGGACAGCATGTATACGTGCACTGGCCGCCGTGATATTAATAACTGAAATATTGTTGAAAACGACATTAAACGCAAAACAATCAATCAATCAATCAATCAATCAATCCACGTGTAGATACAAATTTCCCCCTTTTTCTCTCTTCCATAGACACCCCCTTCATATTTATACGTAAAATGAACTTTGTGCGGATAGTGTTGTGAAAAATCATACTTCATAGAACATGCAGTCTGATCTTGGATCTACACTTTCCGACATGGTGAGATTTTTCAAAAAAAAAAAGAAATTTAAAACCGCAGTAGTTGGGTTTTACTATTAGTGGTAGATTTTTTTTTATCTTCCTTAAAGCTCTGAACCAGACTTGATGTACAGAACCTGCCGTCTGATCTTAAATCTACACTGTCCGACACGATGACATACATGTATTTCCTGCAAAAAGTACTTTTTAAACCGCAAAAGGTTAAGTTTTACTCTTGGCTGTAAATGTCAATCTGATGATTTAGCAGTTTATGTTTCAACCCTTAAAGCGCCGGATCCGGCCTATGCTGTTAATTTTACAGACAGTGTAGAGGAAGATCAGACTATACAGAACATGCAGTCTGATCTCAAATCTACAGTGTCCGGAATATAGAACTTTTTCCATCAAAAATACCTTTAACTCTTTGCCAAACAATCTCGACTTTTAACGACCCTGAGAAAGAAAGCTTTTGAAAACATTGTGCGAAAAGAAAAAATGCTGGTAAACCACAAAATAAACCTTAAGACTTGTCCAAGTTAAAACCATTCACAGACAGCTATGTTGGTTGTTAGTAAAAGTGAAGAAGATATTGTTGGATAACAGGAAAATACTGATTACCAGCATTTTCTCCTTTTCCCGCAAACTTTTCAGAAGGCTTAAATATAAGCGTCATTAAAACATTAAATTTTGGATTTGTTAAGTATAGGGTTAAAGCAAGATATCCAAATATAACATATTCTCCTTTACTAACAATGTTTTCAAAAGCTTTCTTTTAATTTCTTAAGGGGCAAAATATTGGTAACCAGCATCTTCTCCTTTTCTCACAATGTTTTAAAAACTTTGTGAAGAGTAGAAAACATTGTGAGAAAAGGAGAAAATGCTGGTTACCAGCATTTTCTCCTTTTCCGACAATGTTTTCTAAAGGCCTCTTTCTCAGGGTCGTCAAAAGTAGGGATTGTGTGGTAATGGGTTTGAATTGTCATGGTCTGCAGGCAAATGCAAATTGTCTTCTTGGGCCAAACTTTAGAGCAATTAATTCTATTAATATTTAGACTACCAAGCGTGACTCACTGACCTTTTGTAGGCAGTGTATATCAAGATCAGGCTTCACAGAACGTGCAGTCTGATCTTGAATCTAACTACGCAGTAATAGGAGATACATGTCTTTCTCCAAAATATACCTTTGAAATAGCAAAATTTGGGATTTTCCTATCGGTTTGAAAGTTTCAATTCACTTAAATAGCAGGATAAGTGTTAAAGTTTGTCAGTATAATTTCGGTCAATTTCCATGAAGAATAGTTTAAGATGTTCCACACGATGGTCTCCGTGGTTGGTGGGTAGAGCCTCGGCCTGGTAACCATACGGTCTCGAGTCGGTCCTACTAAATATCACAAAGACATCCTAAATACCACACAGACACACAAAGACAGCACAAAGACGCACAACTTAACCCTTTAACGCACAATGCCGACTTTTGACGACCCTGCAAAAAACCCGTTTGAAAACATTGTGGGAAGAGGGGAAAATGCTGGTAACCAGCATTTTCTCCTTTTCGCACAATGTTTTCTACCCCGTCATAGAAAAAATGCACCATTTGAGCAACATTGAAATTGTCGTCTGCAAATGCTTTCAATTTGGACAAGGCTAAAACTTAATCATCTGGTAAAGGATTAAGACAACACAAAGACGCACGAAGACAACACAAAGACGCACGAAGACAACACAAAGACGCACGAAGACAACACAAAGACGCACGAAGACAGAAAACGAAAAAAAAATATATTAGTGTTTTGAGTTGTTTGCATTATGCTAGGATAAAAATGTAGATCTACAAAATCACGCAAACACACATGTGGGTCCGAGCGTCCGCCGGGTCATTTCCTGCAAACTATATCCTGATAATCATTTAATCTATTGTAATTTAAAAGCATTGTCATTTGTTGTCTTTTGACGCCTTTTAACTGGTCGGTACAGTAAAACTTCTGTATAGTGGCTAATCTTTATTAGCCTATCACGTGTCCGCATGGGACGAGTTGTGGACTAAAAACAACACTGAGAGCATGAATCTATGACGGAGATGTGCATTAAACCTCCTTTTCCCGGAGCATGGCTTAGTTATCTTTTTTTAGTTCATACAGCTAAGACAAAGTTTCTACAGTAGACCTTGTCATGCGCTGGTCCTTAACCCTGTATCAAACAATCCCGAGTTATGACGACCCTGACTGGAAGTTCACGGCTTTTGAAAGCCATGTTGAAACAGGAGAAAATTCAGGTAACCAGCATATTTTCTCCTTTTCCCGCTATGTTTTTTACCCTTTCACTGACAAATATCATCGTTTGAATCACATTCAATATGTCATCTGCATTGTTGATTGTATGGTGTCCAACGCCGTTTTCAACAGTATTCAGTTATGTCGCAGCCAGTAGGCTACATCTTTCCATGTTTTATTGATTTTTTTTTTTTTTTTAATTAGCGCTCCACTTAACCCATTACCAGACAATCCCTGGTTTTTACGACCCTGAGATAGAAGGCTTTTGAAATATTGTGGAAAAAGGAGAAAATGATGGTAACCAGCATTTTCTCCTTTTCCCACAATGATTTCTACCCTGCTTGAAACAAATTTCAATTTTTTAGCTGCGTTTATAGTGTCGTCTGCAAGTGCTTTCTATTTGGACCAGTCTAAAATTTTGTCGTTTGTTAAAGAGTTAATTTTCTTTCCAAGCCACTCCACATTTCCATGTTTCAATTATCTTTTTTTTTCTAGCACTCTGCATAATTTTCTTTCCAAGCCAGTGACAACTTTCCTGCATTGCCATCGTCAAAATAAAGGTCAGCAGTCAGAGAGGAATGAAATGTCATGTGCAAATTTATGTTTTCAATAAAGACAACTGTAAAATTTTGTCGTGTAGCAAAATGTAAATTTTGTTTAAAATTTCATGTATATAAAAGTGAAGAGCGGGTGTTAACTTTGGGACTGTTCATTGCGCGAGTGTAGATGTAGTTTCCGGAAAGAAGAATTGAGAGAGATTTGTATAGTATAAGTTGCAAGAACTTGTGCCTCAATCTATGTTTTAAAGTAAAGATTTGTCCGGCCGTCCCGAAATCATTTTAAATCTAAATTCTCCGAGGCCATCCATGACTAGTCCCAGCCATCAAACACCGAAATTCTGAGGTTTTACGATGGTTTTGTGTTCTACTTTTGTCGTAGCTAAATGCCTTTGAATGAATAGAAAATGTGCCCAAAAGAACGAGGGAGTGGTCTTTTGAGAGACAAGGGGAAAATGGGACAAAAACACAGACAGACAGACAGACAGTTTATAAATAGAGCTATATTAAACAAAAATCGGACAAGAAATGATCCTCACTAAGTTTTAGGTGTGTCATACTACTAATATATCGTCTGCTGATGGAATGAATGTCAATAGATAGTTTTAGTCAAGTCCATGTTATCGACAGTTTGAGGCTAGTCTACTCTTATTTTAGAATTATGGCATATTAGCAGGTGATTACGATTTTTTTAAACACAGTAATCAATTGTTAAGCTTTTTTGGTGTATCTTTATGCCTGTCTATGCCAACTACTCCTTACTTTTGCTTAAAATTGGCATTAGGAATTTTTATGGTTGACTTCCCCGCCCGCAAACTGAAACTGAAAGTGATCATCAGTGCCGAGTCCCAACTTCTAAGAGTAATATGTCGGGCTTGGACAGGACTTGAACCTTGAGCTCGTCGCTTAAAGGACAGTTGCTCAAACCAGTTAGATGCCCAAATCCCAAATTGCTCCCTTTGGAACAGGCTTCTTCGTCCCTCAGCTTGTTCGTACCACAGGGACTCGATCCAGTAATTTTTTTGGTGTCTTGGAAGTAAATAAAGTCTTGTTAAGTTGTTCGCTCCAATTGAACTGAGTATAGTCAGTAAGTGTAAGCAGAGGTTTGCTTAATGAGGCTAACAGAATGTTAGGCATTGTATATTTTGGGTCAAATAAGCTCATTGAAGGAACAAGCCCAGGGACAAAGGGTTTTTTTGTACAAACAAGCCAGAAACCATTAACAACACTTGTCAAAATATTTAGACGTATACATGCTTGTTTACGTTCTAACATTTATCTATCGGACATTTTAGCTATTTTACATAAGCAGAAGATGATAAAACTGGTAGATTCTTCTGAGTTAGGGTGGCGAGTGGTTGAAGAATATGAAGCTCATCCACTGGCTGAAAATTCAGACGACGAAAGAAAAATCTATCGGGCTCAGATGCACGCTCAACGTAAAGTTAGGCAGGAGAGGAAGGTTAAATCACGACGCTGGCATCCTTATAGCGCTGCACAGACTTCCGTTGCTTCACCAACCGCTCAGGAAACTCAGGGGCATAACCAGCAAGGCGGCAGGAAGACAGGGTTGTGTTTCAGGTGTGGAAAGCCGGGGCACCGGCAACAAGAATGTAGAGTCAGAGTAAATGAGGCACATAATGAAACAACGAGGCAGATAAGTAGAATTTCTCTTGATTCTTTAATTTTGAAATATGCGTTAAATTCGAACAGTGTGAGAAAAACAGCCAGTGAGAATGTGATACAGAGTGAGGCCGATAGTATTTCTCCAGTTGGAAAATTGAAATTGAAAATTGATCATTGGAGAGAGAGCGGCGCGGACCCTTTTTTGATTGATATTTTAACCCATGTCTACATGGCCAAATTAAGGAGTAACAGATCTGCATTAGATAACCCAGATATTGTAACGCGTGAGATAGAGAAGCTGGTTCATAAGGGATGTGTAAGTAGAGTCGAACAGTGTCCGTCAGTTGTCAATCTTTTAACTGTCGTTTTAGGCAAGTCGTACAAGCACCGTCTGGTGTTAGATTTTAGACATATTAGTCTTCATTTGTTTAAATATAAAGTAAGATTTGAAGACCATTCTGTCACTAGAGAGCTTTTCGGGAAGGGATATTTCCTTTTTTTCATTCGATCTTAAGTCGGCATACCACCACATCGAGATTTTTGAACCGCGTAGGACATTTCTAGGGTTTTTGTGGTTTGAAAATGGCACAGAGTGTTACTATGTATTCAATGTGCTTCCATTTGGAATTAGCATAGCAGGGTCAATTTTTACAAAACTGCTGCGATTCGTAGTGAAACGTTGGGGATCCTTAGGTCACAAAGTGGTAATGTTTTTAGATGACGGCTTAGGCGGAAGTAATACATACACAGCAGCATATGCTTTAAGTCTTTTCGTAAAAAGTGATCTTGAAAAATTTGGTTTTCTTTTAGCGCACGAGAAGTGTATTTGGTTACCTGTACAGAAAATAGTATGGTTGGGATACGGTGAGCGGTACAATTTCAGTTACGGAAGAACGAATATCGAGTTTTGAACGTTCAGTAACGGCCATGATAGACCAGGTTCAAAAAGGAAATTGTTTTATCTTGGCTAAGACCTTGGCAAGAGTTATTGGACAGTTGATGTCCATGAAATGTACGGTCGGGTCTGTCGTTCGGTTGTGAACACGTTGTATGTATGAGTGTCTGAATCAGCAAGCAAGCTGGAGTTCACCTGTGACGGTTAGCGTAGAAGCACTTCATGAAATGTTGTTTTGGAAGAAGCATGTTCGGCTTTTGAATGAGACAGATTTAGGTCTTGCGCTAAAGGCACCAGATTGTTTTATTTTTAAGTTTGCCAGTGATATCGGTTACGGTGGTTACGTCACCAGAGATATAGAGAATAAGGTAGACTTGGGCCTTGCACTAGAGGCGCCAGATTGTTTAATTTCTGCCGATAATGGCGACATCGGTCACGGTGGTTACGTCACCAGTGGTTTAGAGAATGAAGTGATGGGTAACTGGTCAATTGAAGAGTGCAAAAGAAGTTCCACTTGGAGAGAATTAGAGGCAGTGCATAGATTGATGCAATTCTGTGGCGATGGTCTAGAAGGTTGTCATATACGCATAAACACAGATAATACAAATGTTTGTGCTATCATGAACGAAGGTTGTAGAAAAGCACATTTACAAGAAACAGCATTAAAAATAGATAGTCTATGCAGAAAAAAGAGCATTTCGTAAATTATAAGTGGATTCCCAGGGCAGTTAATCTAGAAGCCGATTTTCTTAGTAGATGTCATGATAGCGATGATTGAGCTGTGCTGGATTGGTTATTTCGTTTCTTGGACCAAAAATGGGGCCCTCACAATGTTGATAGGTTTGCAACAGATTATAATGCAAAGTGTAATATCTTTAATTCGAGGTTCTGGTGCCCCGGGACAAGTGAGATCGATGCATTCAAGCAAGACTGGTCCAACCAATCTAATTGGGCAGTACCTCCCCCTAGGCTTATACGTCAAAGTATTGATAAAGCTGTGGCAGACAAGTGCTCGTGTACACTTGTCATTCCTGAATGGAGGTCAGCTCCTTATTGGCCAATACTTTTTCCGGACGGGAAAAGTATTGCACATTTCGTAAGGGACACTCATTATTTCAAACCAGATATTCTTTCAAAAAGAGGTCGAGGAGAGAACGGAATATTTGATAGGCGTCTGCTTAAGTTTGGTTTTTTAGCACTGATAATTGATAGCACTTGATACAGTTTTTTTTCATTTTGTTTCAGGCTTCAGTGTAGAAAACGGAGTACTGGATAGTATTGACAAGGCAGGCGTACCATGTAGTAATTTCGGCAATTTACCGAGAAAAATGGCAGAGCAACTTATACATGCAAAGAGTGATAATACCAGTACCAAATACTTGTATTACTTCAACAATGGAAAGTTTTTATAGAGTCCAAAGGTGGAAGTGCAGTTCCAGCAGCTCCAATACACATGTGTCTTTTCTTATCCGAGTTAATTGATAAAACTTTTCATTTAGTGTCATTTCCGCGGCTGTATATAGTATTAAGTGGGCTCATAATCTTCAGAGCGTCGCTGATCCAACTGAAAATAGTTACATTAAAACATTGCTGGAAACGGCCAAACATACTCTCTCAAAGCCTATTAATAAGAAGGAGCCTGTTGATGCTGACGTTCTACAGAAAATTTGCTCGGAATACACAGACTCCACTGACGTTCTTGTGATTAAAGATTTGTGTTTCATGTTACTTTGTTATGCAGGATTTCTAAGATTTGATGAGATCAGTTCTTTACATTGTAATGATGTCGAATTCCATGACAGCTATTTCTCCTTAAATATCAGAAAAGCAAAAAATGACCAGTACCGGTTCGGTGATACTATTGTTATTGCTAAAGGAGAGTCGTCTGCGTGTCCGTATAATATGTTAAAGCGTTATATGTCCCTTACCGGTCAATCTGTACCTGATTCCAAATATTCATTCAGGCCTTGTTTCAGGTCTGGCAGTACTTGTAATTTAATTTCAAAAGACAAACCATTAAGTTACACTAGAGCAAGGGAGTGCATTTTAGGTAGATTGCGTCCGTTTACCAGAGATTTAAGCATAGGATTACATTCCTTCAGAGCGGGGGGTGCTACCACCGCAGCAAATTCGAGTATAAATGACAGATGTTGGAAAGGCATGGTCGGTGGAAGTCCGACAATAGTAAGGATGGTTATGTTGCTGATTCCATTGCTAATAGATTGGAAGTGTCTAAAAGTCTTAAACTTTGAGGGTCGTGCATTACCAATCTGTCTCATTTTGCTAGCCCTAACTTTTGAGTCTATACTGCTTGCGTAACACATAGAGGTTGTTTGTTGTTTGTTTTGTTGAGAAAGGGGTATAGCTAAGACTATTATTTTCTCGGGGTATGAAGTATAGCGAGAAAGAGTTGTCTTACCGATACTACATTGGTAAGGGTCTTTGCGTTTTGCACGAGGGTATACGTGGTGGGTACATGTATGTGTGTATGAATTCATTCTACCAGGCATTCCCAGTCCAAGCAGTCGTTTTTTGCTTAATTCCCACTCTTAGAAAGGTCTGACAAATCTTAGCGTTTATATTGCAAGTGGACTATTTACATTGCTATTCAAGTGAGATCGGACACTTTTAGGCGGTATGACATTAGACAAACGGATACAGGTTTCCAGAGTAATTTCATTTAATTGATGTTTTGATCTCTGGTTTTTCCTGGGCGAGTCAACTGCTAAATACACGTGTATATGGAAACTGCACTCAATTACAGTGATGTTATTTGTACATTGCACTGGAGTTATGGCATAAATGATTCATTACATTTCATTGTGTTGCATTAACAAAGGAAACAAACCTACAGTCTTTTGCAAAAGAATGTTTGTAACACTGTATGTACATATGTAACTCGGTCCTCTACAAATACAGCTTACCTGGCAAACGCATAGAGGTTGTTTGTTGTTTGTTTTGTTGAGAAAGGGGTATAGCTAAGACGGCAGTATAATGTGTCGCCTTATACAAACACAAGCTATACATTTACACCTGTCTGTGGGATAGACCATTATACTACACTACTACACCATTTTAACTCATTAACAAAATTTTAGACTATTCCAAATTGAAAGCATTTAGAGACAACAAATAAAACATGGCTCAGATGATAGCATTTGTCATTGAAAGGGTTGAAAAACATTGTTGGAAAAGGAGAAAATACTGGTAAGCAGCATTTTCTCCTTTTCCCTCATTGTTTGCAGGTTTCTCCCTCAGAGCTGTAAAAACTCATGATTGTGTGGTAAAGGCTGAAATTTTTATTTTCAGTATGTGTACACTCTCCCCTCCCCCTCCCCCCCCCCCCCCATCCCGATAATTAGGAGCCAGCCCACTTCCTAGGCACCATAATGACATTTTTAATGCTTTTTTTCATATTTTAAACATTTATTGTGTACCTTACCATCTCCATTTCATTGTGAAATTGCAGGAGAAAATGAACTATGCCGCTGCTCTAACTTTCTGTTTTATCAGTTTAATCAGTATTGCAGCAAAATGCATCTACTAAATACTTTTTAATGACACAAACGAAGACAATAGAATTTTTAAATATATTCATTTTACATCAATTGAGAAAGAAGCTCTTACTACTTACACGAATCTCTCTCGGTTCTACTTCCTGGGAACTACACCAGTACTCAATGTGTTGGCCAACGAACAGTCCCAAAGTTGACACCCGCTCCCAGATATCGAACTCGGGACCTAATGGTTATGAGGGCCTACCATACCATGTTTAGTTTTACCAGATTTTAAAATTCATTTTCTGCCAGTGACAAATACATGGATCAACCATACAATAAATTCTCATCTTCACAATAGTTTCAATGTACTAAAATGGTATGATTTAAATTTTAATGAATTTTAACACCTATATTTCTTGGCTGCAACTGGGCTTTTAAATGTGACACAAATATTGCGATAAATGAATGAGTAGAAAACATTGTGGGAAAAGAAGAAAATGATTTTCTCCTTTTCCCAGAATGTTTTCAAAAGGTTTTTTTCCTCAGGATGAATAGAACATGGGGTTTAGTGGGAAAGGTTTATCCAGACCTGTTGTTATATATGTCCATGAATACCGTTCATAATATTACTTGTCTGTTGATTTAGCACCTGTGGGAACAAGAGCCAGAGTTGTGTGTTTAAATACTCAACTTTGGAGGACATCACATCTACTCCATGGCCCACCACATGTTCCTGATGCCCGAGGCACTGCATGTCCTAGTTTTTGACCCCACTAAATACAAGCCAGAGCTATACGATGGTTTGGTCGGAGACTGGTTAGAGGCTATAACTGACAGAGCTCCAGGTAAGTGCATTAGGGGAGATAGTCTCCTTTACTGAAGGTTGTTATATATAACTCTGTACGACAGAGCTTACAGAGCTCCAGGTAAGTGTGTTTGGGGAGATAGTCTCCTTTACTGAAGGTTGTTATATATAACTCTGTACCAAACGACAGAGCTTACAGAGCTCCAGGTAAGTGCATTAGGGGAGATAGTCTCCTTTACTGAAGGTTGTTATATATAACTCTGTACGACAGAGCTTACAGAGCTCCAGGTAAGTGTGTTTGGGGAGATAGTCTCCTTTACTGAAGGTTGTTATATATAACTCTGTACCAAACGACAGAGCTTACAGAGCTCCAGGTAAGTGCATTAGGGGAGATAGTCTCCTTTACTGAAGGTTGTTATATATAACTCTGTACCAAACGACAGAGCTTACAGAGCTCCAGGTAAGTGCATTAGGGGAGATAGTCTCCTTTACTGAAGGTTGTTATATATAACTCTGTACGACAGAGCTTACAGAGCTCCAGGTAAGTGTGTTTGGGGAGATAGTCTCCTTTACTGAAGGTTGTTATATATAACTCTGTACCAAACGACAGAGCTTACAGAGCTCCAGGTAAGTGTGTTTGGGGAGATAGTCTCCTTTACTGAAGGTTGTTATATATCTAACTCTTTACCAAACGACAAAATTTTAGACTTGTCCTCGAAAAACGAGGATATTTTCCCATCATGGGTTCGAATCCTGCCAGAGGCGGTTTGTATTTCAGCTATGCATTTGTTCTTTTGGTTCTTTGTTACGGACTTTGTTCATAAGACTGAAGAAGATGGCTTATGAAAACATTGTGAGAAAAGGAGAATATGCTGGTTACCAGCAATTTCTCCTTTTCCCACAATGTTTTCTATACTTTCAAAGAAAGGTCCAGTTTTTGGGTCACATTTAATTTGTCATCTGTAAATTCTTTGAATTTGGACCAGTTTAAATTTTTCTTGTTTTGTAAGGAGAGTTAAGAGAGTTTAAAAACAGTAAGTCATAACACAGAGCAAATGCTTGCCTTCCCTTAGACTAAAAATGATCTCAAAATGGTTCTTGGCTTGATTAACACTTTACTAGCAACTCTGAGTGTGTACAACTCTATGAAAGAAAGCTCTTAGAAAATTTGTTAAAAAAAAGAGACAGAGAGATGGGTTTAATGCATTTCTGCGATGTGTTATACCAAGCAAATCGTCACGTAATTCTAGATCTATATAATCCACTTAGGTTAAAAAATCATCCGAATCTGGAGGTAGAATGATCCTTTGCCATGCAGAAAATTTATAAATAACAAAAAGTGTTGGACCATGTCAGTCTGCATGAACAGCACAGGCTGACATGGGTAATACATTTACAAAGCTCCAGATAGAGGGGGAGGTTATTTTGATTTAAAATTGAAAATATTAATTATTCTCCACTAAACCCTATGTTGTGAGTACTCATTAGAATCGTCTCGAGACGTTTCTAATGAGTACCGACAACAAAGGGTTTCAATGAGAAATAATGGATTTAGAATACAATCACTCCCTCTTATCTGGGGCTCTGCATTTAGCTGCCTTTTTATAGAGCATGGCTCATATTTTTTTTAATTGTCATTTTTTTTTTTCAGGAGTGACATTATTGGTTGTTGGCACACATTCAGACTTGGTGGATCCTGACGTTATAAATGACATTACAACAGATATTACTGAACCAATGCATGCTGAGGAAAACTCCAAGTTAGAGGTGAGAATGTGAATTATAAACTCTTCAAACAATGTAGAGGATGACCTTATACATACAAGAACATGGTGACTAAAGAAAGTGAATGTTTGATGAAAATACTATCCTTTTTGCTACACCATTTTCTCTCTTTTTACCTTGGCTTTTTCAAAGAAAAAATAGAGATATTGTCATAGACCTGTTGTCTTCATCCTTGTATGCATCATTGTGCAAAAATTTTTCTATTTTATTATATCTCTGTTATTACTGAAGATAGCTGTTGAAAACATTGTGGAAAAAGGATAGACTGCTGGTAACCATGGTTTTCCTATCCTATCAGAGACAAATTTTATCATTTTATTTACAATTATCTGCAAATACTTTCAAATGTAAAATGTAAATAAATTCAAATTTAAAATGTGGAGCACACTTATTGTATATACAGGACCTTGAGATGTTACTAAAAGTAGAAGAGGAGAAATACAATCGAGCCATTAAAGAACCTGAACAAAAAATTCCTGATCTTTTAGCCCAGAGGCTTCAGGAGAGAGTTCAAAAGATCCAGAAAATTAAGATGACATGAGTCCAACTCCCAGATAAAATTTTTGTTGTAAGCTGTGCTGAGACTCTGTCAGGTTAGTCAAGTTTCAACAATTTCCTGTATAGTTTCCTTTGATATTTTTTTATTTATCTTAAATCTTTGTCAAAAACTGAAATTGTCAACTTATCCAATTTCTGAAAATTGCTAGGCAACATATAAATTTTACTCAAATTTTGGGATTGGTGTGGTGAAGGGTTAACAATCCTGTGTTTCAAGGACCTTGAGGGAAAAAAAGCATTTGGAAACATTGAAGAAAAAGCAGAAAATGCTTGTAACAGTGACCAACATTTTCTTCTTTTCCCACAATGTTTCTACCCTATTACAGACAAATTAAATCATTGAGCCACACTGACTTTCTCTTCTACAAATGCTTTTGATTTGGACTTGTACACAATTTTATTTTTAGCTTGTCTGTTCCTGACGATTATGGCGAGTTTCAAAAATTTGACATTTTATGATATCTCTGTTATTACTGAAGATTTTTTTTCAAACTGGACTGGTTGTTAAAAATCAAATGGGAAACTCATACAAAAGGGGCAGGTAACCATCTAAATATATTTGATAGTGATTTGCCAGTTTTTGGATTCAAAATTTTCACTTAAAATAAAGTACTGGCAGCCAAGCATTGACACCCGCATGTGATGCTCTTGTTTAATAAAGCCTAGTCTTTACCAAACAATCCTGTGTTTTAACAACCGTAAGATACAAAGCTTTTGAAAACATTGTGAGAAAAGGAGAAAATACTGATAACCAGCATTTTCTCCTTTTCCCACAGTGTTTACTATTTCTTTTTGTGTAAGACCAATCCTCTGCACCACATTCGATTTGTAGTCTGCAAATGCTTTCAAGTTGGACCAGTCTAAAATATTGTTGCTTGGTAAATAGTATAAGGGATTAAAATTAACATGCATGACCTTCTTTCTTGTTTTTGCAAGTATCATCAATTTCCATGAAGAGCTTACAACCACACTGAAAAGTTCATCTCTGCAGGAGTTCCCCAAATCTTGGTATAATTTCCTAACATTATTACAGGAGAGACAAGAAAAGATTCTAAACTGGATGCAGACATTGTCGATATTTGAAAACTCGTACAGTCCCTACAACAGTCTGTATATCAACTACAGGGTTCTGCAGAGAAAAGCTTGGAGATGGTGTTGAGATATCTACATGTTACAGGTTTGATGGATTTCTGATATATGAGGAGGGGAGAGTAATTTAACCCCTTACCACACTGTGTGTACTTTTAACAACCCTTAGTAAGAAAGTAAATGAAAACTTTGTGGGAAAAGTAGAAAATGCTGGTAACCAGCTTTTTATCTTTTTCCCACAATGTTTTCAAACCTATCACAGATAATTCCTGTTTTTTCTGCCACATCATTATGTTGTCTGCAAGTCTAAAATTTTGTTGTTTTGTAAAGGGTAAACATTTTACCAAACAACAATGAAAAAAAAGACTTGTCAAACTTGAGAGCATTTGCAGACAACAGATTAAATGTGAGTCAAATAATTGTTTTTGACTATGAAAATGAAGTAAATCTGAAGGGAAAAGGAGGAAGTTACCAGCATTTTCTCTTTTTCATACCATAATTTCTAAAGCCTTTTTTTCTGGGGTTGTTTAAACTGAGGACTGAGTGGTAGAGGATTAACCCTTTACTACACAGCAAAATTTTAGACCTATCCAAATTAAAAGCATTTGCAGACGACAATTTCAAAGTGACTCAAGTGGTGCAATTTTGCTTTGATGGGGTAGAAAGCTTTGTGGGAAAAGGAGAAAATGCTGGTTACCAGCATTTTCTCCTTTTCCTGCAATGTTTTCAAAAGGTTTCTTCCTCAGGGTTGTTAAAAGTCATCATTGTGTGGTAAAGGGTTAAAGTAGTGTAACTTTTTGTTTGCTGTTGAATGCCATTTTCAACATTATTTCAGTTATCTCACAGTGTTCCTTTATTCATACTCTACTGAAATTTCTTTTACTAGTATGTTGCACAATATTCTTTCAAAGCCACTGGCTGCTTTCTCACACAACTGTTGTGGGAACAATGATCAAAAGAGAGAGAGGTGTGTGAATCCCGTGGGGCATTGACTAGCAAAGAGATTTGCCAAGTGAAGGATGAAACCAGTGTCGGACCAGTTTCAAGCCCCGAATGTTATTGACTGATCTCCATCTTCTTTTATGACATCAAATATGACATCATTGTAATTATTTGAATATGATCCCACATAATGCACACATTTATCATATGACATTTCACAAACCTTTGTGAAATTCTGGAGGAAAAAACCTTAGGTTGCTACAGAGCTGATCAAGGAAGTACCACAGATATTTTTTTCCTTTTTATATATACATTGTATGTCTTTCTTATTTACAGATGGTCTGTCAGCTATCATCATACTTAAATCAGTGATGGATAATTTTTTGAAGTTTGGTGAGATTATACAAATCTAAATACCCTCCCTTTAATATTGCTCATGTTATTTAAAAAAAAAAAAAAAGACCAAAGGCATGGTCACCTCTGTTTTTGTATAGGTTTCCTTGCTACCATTTACATTCCTCCAATTACAGGTGAAATAGTATGGTATTATGAAAACCCAGAGTTAAGGGGAATTGTGTTTCACCATCCAGAAACTCTTGTAGAGATGTTGCGAGCTATATTTAGACACGATTTCAAAGAAGTTGTGTTATATGTGGAATACTATGGACATTTGACAGGTTAGTATTGATTTGAAAAATGTTTGGTTTGATAATGCTCCCTGAAGGGTAAACAGGTAGTCACAGGTTTTTCCACTCTTCTGTCAATCTATCCATTTATCCATCATTACGAGGGGTGATCAGAAAGAACGTGGACCAGTGCCGGTATCGGAATATTGTTATAAAAAGCAACTTGGAGTGTTCACTATTTTTGAAAGTAACCTCCTCTGAGTTCTATGCACTTATTCATTCTTGATTTCCGTGAGCGAAGCATGTGTGGGAGCGCTTCACGTGACGTTACCATCAAGGACCCCGTTATAGCGAGGCTTAGCTTCTCTCTGCTCTCATAGTGCATGCCACATAGAGAATCTTTCAAAACAGGAACTAGTCAGAGGACACATGGAGTCAGGACTAAATTATAGGGAGCTTTGGCAAGTGTTTCCATGTTTAGTTTTTGCAAAGTTTCCAGTACAAGTGTGGCTCTGTGAGCTAGGGCGTTGTTTTGGTGTAAAGTGACGTCACTCTGCAGGACTTCTGGCTAAGTTTTTCGTACCGTGTATGTGAAATTCATTTGAATAATGTGGGCATAAAACTCAGTATTGACTGTAGTATGTATAGATACAACATGATTTAGAAGGAAGACAGGAGAACAGAAATACTTGATGTAGATAACTTTGCCAAGTGACTTAGAAAGGTTAGCTTTACCAGCGGAAGGCAATGTTGAATGTTTCAAAACACTGCTTTGTTGTTTAGATTCAGTCTCGTTAAAGTGTGCCTATCTTTCATAGCATGTTACAATACAATCAGTAAAGTTTGACCCCTCTACCCTAATGCTTTCAGAAATTTCTTTAAAGATTTCGATCCTAACCCCAATTTTCTCGGGCGTCACTTGCCGAGGTACCCACATTGTGCAATTACACGACATTCCAAGATTCCCTGTCAAAATCTCCTGGGCACTTCTATATGAAAGGTCAAATGTATAAGCTATTTTCCTGACAGTATCTCAGCGATCTTGTTTTACATGCTGCTCTACAGTCATTACGATTTTGTCTGTGACTGATGTTGATGGATGTCCAGATTTAGGGTCATCTTTAATAGTATCGCACCCTTGTCTAAACTAGTCTGATCCATGTACAAATATCAGATTTCTTGAGTGCAGAGTCCCCTTTGACTGGTTCTAAATCACTTTTGATTTCCGATAAATACTTTTCGAGTTTGACATAAAACTTTATGATTACTCTCGGCTCAAATAAAATGTCATCCAATAATTTAGACCAATAATGCAGTATATGACGTCATTAAAATGACGTCATACTTTACCTACTTGAATTTGACGACATTTGAAAGCTTGAGTCAGTTACCAGATAATTGATGCTCATCTGTGCAAAATTTTGTAATTCTACGTGTAGTAGTTTTCAAAATAACGAGGTAGTCCACAATCTTTTTGATCACCCCATGTATTATGCTCGGAGCATATCTCTAGAAATTTAAAATGGAAGTGAAAAAACTTCACACATTGATAATAGGGGTTGGTCTCAAACAGTACTAAATTCTTTACCTTATGATCCCCAGTTTTGATGACCTTGAAAAATAAGGTTCTTGAAAACATTGTGGGAAAAAAGAGAAAATGCTGGTAACCAGAATACAGGTGTTCATAATGGCCAGCCATTGCAGGGATTGAATACTAGTGATAATTTGATGGTTTTACTGTGACAAAATGTATATTTTATGTTGTTAATGTTGGCTTGTAAGTACTGCTTTTTAACAAGGTTTCATTGTTATACATCAGAGTATTATCACATAAAAGTTAAGAAGAAGGCAGAAGAATGCAGAATCATTGTCAGCCTTTAAATACCGCTTAAACGCAAGTCATCACACAATTATGGATCTATACATTCCATTTTGTCTAACAACCGACTGCATTATGAGGTCGACTAGTCGACTAGTCTTTTGACACGCAGAAAATTTACAAATAGCAAAAAGTTTTGATCAGTGTCTGCCTGTGTGGACTCTGCAGGCTGACATTGTTCTATACTTTTTGTAGACACATAATGCCCACTTTTCAAAGGGCATGATTCGCACAATGTTTCAAAAGGAAGTAATTACAGCAAACAGTTAATGTCATGATACGAGAAAAAAAAATTCTACTCTAGGTCTTTCCAAAGATAGATTCTATCAGATGAGAGACGAGTTTCTAAATCGAGGACTGATGACAATTGAACTGTTGGATTACACCCTTCAGCAGTTCAATCTAGCTTCAGCTGCACAGGAGACCTTTATAGACCTAATGTTGAAATTTGACCTGTGTTATCAAGTAGATGAGACAGCAAGTGCTCCTGGGACGATTGGATCAGAACGTATACTACAGTTTCCATGGTTTCTTACAACTGCTTTACCAAAAGATTTTGAAAGTAAATGGCCAGTTCAGGTAAGTCAGACAAATAGAAGCTTTGTATGCCTGCTTTAAGGTTAGTTTCCCTGATATAATTTTGACATTAATTGTAACGGGATTGATAAAGAAATAGTCAAATGAATCTGGTAATAAAGTACTGGTCATTTTTCTGCATCAATTTAAGAATATCATCAAACATGTCTTTATTCTCTGAAAAGGAAATTTCTCGAAGCATGTGCAGTTTATGCAAATAGATAGACTTTGATAATAAGTTTTTTAAGTGTTCACCACACAATCCTGAGTTTAACGACCCAAAAGAAGAAGGTTTTTTGAAACATTGAGGCAAAAGGAGAAAATACAGATAACCAGCATTTTCTCCTTTTCCCGCAATATTTTCTATTCTAAGTAAGACAATCATCATCATTTGACCTCCACTTTGATTTGTCATCTACAAATGCTTACAATTTGGTCATGCAGATAATAAATCAAATATATCAAATTTATGTAAAACATTTGGAAAAGGAGAAAATGTTGGATACATGTGTTTTCTTCTATTCCCACATTTTCAAAACCCTTCTATTGTAGCGTCATAGGAAGTTGGGACTGTACGTGAAAGGGATGAATGCCTTGTGAATATTGACTGAAATATAACATTGTTTTTCCTTCAGGTACCAGTCAACACTGTAGAACTTCGATATCAACTACATCTTTTAAAGAAGGGCTTGCCAAACTTCTCTGAAAAAATGTCGGCACGACTTCAAAGCTACGTCACAACCAGAGGTCTGGAAAGATGGTATCCTAGCAACAAGGAATACATCCAGGCTTCTTCTGCAGTGAAAAAAGAGTAGTGGTCAGGTGGCCATAACTCTGGCTGTGAGAGGAGCAGAGTTGCAAGAGTTATGGTTCCTGATTCTGACTGTTAGGGCTGATATGCTGGCCTTGTTACAGGTATGGCTGTGCTAGTATCTCCTTTAACTTTTTACCGCAAGATAAAGAAAGTTTTAGACTAGTCCAAATTCAAAGCATTTTCAGATGCCAAAAAATATGTGACTCAAAAATGGAAATTCATTTTTGGAATGGTAAAAAGCATTGTGGGAAAAGGAGAAAATGCTGGTTACCAGCATATTCTCCTTTTCCCAACATGTTTTGAAAAGGCCTCTTTCTCAGGCCTTTTTAAATCATGATTGTGTTGTAAAGGGTGAAATTTTTGCCAGACAAAAAATCTTAAACCTGTGTGAATTGAAAGCATTTGCAGATGACAAAGGTTGCTTAAATGATCAGTTTTTTCTGCATAAAGTTCAAAGTACAGGTAAAAGCAACATGGATAGGTGCTCTGATTGCCTCAATATGGGAAAAAGAATGCTAAAAATGATTTTTAACACCATATGAAAAACAATGATCGGTAGATATACATTGCAACAATCCTATAGAAAATATTATTGTAGAAAATTTCTTTATTTATGAATTAAATTCTTTAGAATATAGTATTACAGTCAGTATTGAATGTTTCATCATTTAAAGTTTCTACTACCTGCACTAAGATTTGCTCCTAAAAGCAATTTCTTGTCAAGAACTGTTTTTTTTTTTTTTTTCACTCAGGGTTGTAGCTGTTTCATAGTCCGGCTGAATATTGTAGAGCCGTGCTCTGAAAAGGGGTTTTAATGAATCTGCAGCCTGCGCAGTCAACACAGGTTGAGCTAGGTCGATACTTTTTCCTTTTAGTAAATTTTCTGCATGTCAAAGGACCGGAGTACCTCATAAATCAGTTGGTAGTTAGACAAAATGGATTTTTTATGGATCCACAATTATATGACTTGCTTGATATAATGCATCACAGAAATGCACGAAGCTGGCTGAAATGATGATATTTGTCTCTGGAAGGATAGAAAACATGTGAAAGTGAGAAAATGCTTGTTCTAGCATCTTTTTCTTTTCTCACATTGTTTTCAAAAGTCTTCTTTCACAAGATGCTTTGAAGTCAGTATTGTGCGGAGTCTAGAATCTATCTTTTGATAAAGAGTAAAGGTGATAGATGGATGCATGTATAGATTTACCCATGTTTTCCTGGAGGTTATTTTTTGCCAGATTATGTCTCAGTTTATCATTTACATAATGATATGATTTCAGGAGTGGCATTTTGTAAAAGTCCACCCCAACATGTTGTGTTCCCACTGTATTTCAAAAGGTTCTGTTGACCCCTACAAGTGGCCTGGGGCCATACTGGACGTGAAATGTCCGAAAGGTATATACAGCGTACTATGTCCTAAAGATAAGGAGAATATGCCATCCTGCTTGGCATACCCTACAGATCCAGGTGAGTGAATAAAGGAGAATGTTTTCCTTGGAAAATAGGCCAAACCCTGCTAGCATAGTCGGTAGCGTACAGGACCTAAGTACAGGGGGACCGCTGATTCAAATCCCCAACTAGTTCAATTTCTTTCCGCTAAATGATGACATTCATTGTGACAGATTACATTTCCCTCTCACCACTAATCATTGTTTTAATGATGGTTATGATGGAAAGCAGCCAGTTGTTTAGAAAGAACGTTGAGCAAAGTACTGGTAACAGAAACTCCAGGAAAGCATGGATAGGCACACTTGGTGCCGCAATAAAACTGAAGTAATGTTGAAAATAGTGTTAAACACCATTACAATCAACCAGTCTTATCATACACATGTTTGAGATAATTATTGTATGATGGCATAATTATGTGATGTCATTGTATGTTTTTTTCAGAGAAGTGAATTGGTTTATCTTCATGGAAATTTCAAGATGTGCATGTATAGTTTTGGATCTCCTATTTATAATTTGCAAGATTTCGTCATATGATGAAAAGAATCTGACAGTTGTTGGCTTTTGTGATAGAATTTTATTAAAACTGTCTACAAAAAATATTAAGCATGTCAGGGGCTTGCTTATAAAATTTTCAAGATTCCTTTTAAAATAATTTTATCTCAAATGCTAATTTATATCAGATCTTATATATATATACCATATTTATGATTCTCTCAGGTGTATGTTTGTAAAAGAAATACAATTTGTCCTATTAGGTTAGGCTCGTTACAAATATGCTTTATTCTATAGAATTCCATGCTGATGATATTGGAAAACATATTACCATGGTAACAGACTTTCTACGCAATTTTAATGACACTGTCGATGGATGAGGTAAACCAATTATCTTTTTGTCATTATTTCTTTTACTGATGTAAAATGCTAAAAACTTGATGTTCCTCCCAAAGAATTTTTTTGTCAACTCTTTACCACACAATCCCGACTTTTAATGACCCTGAGAAACAAGCCTATAGAAAACATTGTGGGAAAAGGAGAAAATGCAGGTAACCAGCATTTTCTCCTTTTTCCACAATATTTTCAACCCAATCAAAGTCAGAAATCATCATATTAACAAGATTTAATTTGTTGTCTGCAGATGCTTTGAATTTGGTTCAGTCCAAAAATTTGTCGTTTGATAAGAGATGTTCATGATGTAACTTAACTCCTTAACAATGACGAAATTTTAGACCTGCTCAAATAGAAAGCTTTAGCAGAAATCAATTTAAGGGTGGCTTGAATGGTGGAATTATTTTATTTTTGATAGAAAGGAAAACATTTTGGGAAAAGTCCTGCAATGTTTGTTACAAGGCCTCTTCCTTAGGATCATTAAAACTTGAGATAGAGTTAACTCTTTACCACCCAAAATTTAAGAATTGTTTAAATTGAAGCATCTTTGGTGAGCATTCAGATGTGGCTCAAAAAATGGACTTTGGTTTTAAAGGGTATCAAATTGTTAGAAAAATTGAGAAAGTAGGTTTCCATTATTTTCTCCTTTTCCAACAGTGTTTCCCAAAGCTCACTTCTGTGGGCTTATTCAAACACGGGATTGTGTGGTAAAGGGCTCAATGAAAATAGATATTTGATATTTAAAAATATTTCTCATTGTTGTTCAGGATTGATTTGAGCTTTTGTTCATTTCGGATCAGCCTGTGCATTCTGCGCAGGCTTAACCGAGGCGGCACTTTACAACTATATTTTATTTTGTCCTTCAGTAGACATGCACAAAACAGAAAATTACATAAAAACGGAAAGTGTCGTCTCGAATTAGCCTGCTCGGACTGCACAGGCTTGTCTGGGATGACACTTATGCAAATGTCCGAATATCCCTTTTTGCATGTTGTAGGCTATTTATAACTTTTATTACTTAGTGAAGAGTTCAGTTTAATCTTAATGAGCCTAATAAGATACTGAAACTTTTGTGTTTAAGGTCATTAGTTAAAGGTGATTTGCATTTCAGGGTTACTATCTGACCTCATTTTGTCCCAAGTGGCTGCCAAACTGGGCGTTGAGTGGCATCGGGTCAGGTATGAGCTCGGATTTGAGCAGCAGGCTATAAAACAGATAGATATGGACAATCCTGGGCATTTGTTCAAAAAGATACACACCATGTTAAGGTAAGGAGTTCATTTGATGCTGTGGGCAGACATTTATGACCTTGTACAATCTACCAGTAGAGTGCTAAAACTCTTTGCCGCACAATACAGGATTTTTAAAACCGTGGTGATGAAGCATTTTGAAAACATTGTAGGAAAGGGAGAAAATGCTGGTAACCAGCATTTTCTCTTTTTCCCACAATGTTTTGTACCCTTTAAAGACAATTTCAATCATTTGGAGCACCTTTTATTTGTTGTTTTGCCATTTGATTAAGAGTTGGAGAGCTAAATTGGCTGCTGATTGGGACTTAGTGCAGTTACAGTCTGATATTTGATCTATATTACTGGATAGGAGATATTTCTCCTCGCATAAAGAGTTTAGAAATTACTTCATTTGAGCTTGTTTAGTTACAGGTAGGTTGACATTTTCAATTAACTTATGTGGCAGCTTAAGATGTGAATGGAATTGAGTTTCTCTATCAGGAAAGCAACAAAACACTGCAATACATCTTCTTATACACCCAAAGGGTTGTATTATGATACGGCCCTGGTCGTGCATCTGTCTGTATGTCCGTCCGTCCATCCGTCAGCAATTTCTTGTGTGCGCAACTCCTCCTACAGTTTTCACTAGAATAAGTTCAAACTTTCCACAATGAATCTGTATGATGCGTAGTTGTGCATGTGACTTTTAAAATTTGGATATCTGCAGATGTTCTAGATTTTAATCCATTTCACTGACAAGCCCCTTCATGCGTATATGTGCCGCTTTGCGAAGCTCTTATTCTGTATTATGCACCCTGTTTTGAAAATTTGCTCTGTAAATAAAATCACTTGGCAGCAGTATCAACCTTTAAGGCATATTTCAGAGCAATAGTTGCTTTTTGGACAGTGAAATGAAAGATCAGACTGCAGAAAACATATTGTCTGATCTTTGTGACCTATACTGTCTGCTTGTCTGGACAGTTACGATATTTGTAACTATATTACCTCCCATCCTTGATGGCCTTTTCATCTAACTCTCTTGAATTTTCACAAGTCATTACCACACAATCACATGTTTTAACTCTTTACCAAACCACAAAAGCTTGGACCAGTCCAAATTGAAAGCATTTGCAGACGACAAAATAAATGTGACACAAAAACTGAAATTTGATTTAGGAAGGGTAGAAAACAGTGTGGGAAAAGGAGAATGCTGGTTACCAACATTTTCTCCTTTTCCTACAATGTTTTCAAGAGCTTTCTTTCTCAGAGTCGTTAAAAGTCGGTATTGTGTGGTAAAGAGTTAACCAACCTGAAGAAGGAAAGCATTTGAAAACATTGTGAGAAAATGCTGGAAACCAGCATATTCTCCATTTCCAACGGTTTTTTTTTACTCCTACCAAAACAATTTCCAATTTTTGAGTGATGTGAATTTTTGTAGTCTGCAAACACTCTGAATTTGTATAAGTTTAAGTCTTTATCAAATGACAAGATTTTAGACTGGTCCAAATTGAAAGCATTTGCAAATGACAAAATTAATGTGACTCAAATACTGAAATTGCTTTGGGAAGGGTAGAAAACAATTTGGGAAGAGGAGAAAATACTGGTTACCTGCATTTTCTCCTTTTCAGAAAGGGCTGCCTTCTCAGAGTTGTGAAAACCCAGAATTGTTTTGTAAAGAGTTTAAATGTTGTTGTTTTGTGAAGAGTGAAATTAAAGGATCGCTGATTGCTGTCCCAAATTACCAGGTAGATTATCCATTCAAAAGACATTGTGTTACCTTCTCATTTCAAACTTAGACAACTGGAATCACTATTGAAAAATGGTTGGTGAAAACAAAACCCTGGTAACGGTTTATGTCTCTCTACAGAAAAAGATGAAAGTGAAGGAAAATTAGCCGAGGGTACAGAAGACAAAGTACAACTGGTAGAAAAAGATTCAGACTTTCACACCATGTCTAATGTGGCTAGTAGTCAGGTAGGCCTTTTGTTTTGTCTGAATCCTGTACCACACAATGCCGACTTTTAACGTCCCTGGGAAAGAAGTCTTTTGAAAACTTTGTGGGAAAAGGAGAAAATGCTGTTAATTGTCGTCTGCAAATGCTCCTAATTTGGACAACACTAGAATTTTTGTCGTCTGGTAAAGTGTTAATCTTTATCCTGCTAAACAAGTGAAATGAAACTTTCAAACTGACAGTAAAAAAACCTAAATTCTGTCACTTCAAATGTAGTTTTTTTGGAGAGAGATAATTATCTCCTTGTCAGACAATGTGGAGTCACGATCAGACTGCTGGTTCAGTGCAGTCTGATCCTGTGAACCTGATCTGCACTGTCTGCCAAAGTTCAGTTGCTTTGAGCCATCTTTGGGTTCATCCTTCAGCTGTTAAGTAAGTTGATCTAAAGATTTCCAGCGAATAGTGAAAACCCATTGTTTACGAGTTTAAAAAATGTGCTTCTCAGTGAAATTTTACTGTATCAGACAATTTAGATGCAAGATCAGACTACAATCACTGTGCATTCTGATCTTAATCTACACTGCCTTCAGAAGCCAACAAAGTCACGCTAAGCAGCCCAAGTGTTAAGTCTTGACCTGTCTAGGTTAAGTCTTGACCTGTCTAGGTTAAGTATTGACCTGTCTAGGCTAAGTCTTGACCTGTCTAGGCTAAGTCTTGACCTGTCTAGGCTAAGTCTTGACCTGTCTAGGCTAAGTCTTGACCTGTCTAGGCTAAGTCTTGACCTGTCTAGGTTAAGTCTTGACCTGTCTAGGTTAAGTCTTGACCTGTCTAGGTTAAGTCTTGACCTGTCTAGGCTAAGTCTTGACCTGTCTAGGCTAAGTCTTGACCTGTCTAGGTTAAGTCTTGACCTGTCTAGGTTAAGTCTTGACCTGTCTAGGCTAAGTCTTGACCTGTCTAGGTTAAGTCTTGACCTGTCTAGGTTAAGTCTTGACCTGTCTAGGTTAAGTCTTGACCTGTCTAGGCTAAGTCTTGACCTGTCTAGGCTAAGTCTTGACCTGTCTAGGCTAAGTCTTGACCTGTCTAGGCTAAGTCTTGACCTGTCTAGGCTAAGTCTTGACCTGTCTAGGCTAAGTCTTGACCTGTCTAGGTTAAGTCTTGACCTGTCTAGGCTAGTATTTGTTTCCCTCACTAGACTTGTATTTGTATAAATGATTTTCTGCTTTTGAAAAAGGATTATTGATAATTGCAATATTTGTTGATTAAACTTTTTTGCAGACATTTGTGGTTGTCTGGAATACAAACGAATGGAATATTATACTGAAGCAACTTCCTAGGGATAGCATTAGGTCAAACTGTGTAAAATAATTTTAACATCTATCTCAGCTGTAAAGTGGTTCCCATTGTACATCTACTTATGAAGTTTCTCGAGAAAAAAATCCATAAAATACATTGCAGAATTCTGTAATTGTACTGGTACTTTTCTAGAATTGCATCGCAATGTTGGAATTTCCACTTTGCACAGGACAATTCTGGAATTGTATTGATTCCCACTTTGCACAAAACTTAATGAACTGAAGTGTGTTGGGTAGGGAATAAACTGAAGGTGTGTCGGGTAGGGAATAAACTGAAGGTATGTCGGGTAGGGAATAAACTGAAGGTGTGTCAGGTAAGGAACTAATCTAGCTCAACCATCAGCCTGGCTAGATATCATTTTTTTTTTCAGCTTTGAGCAAATGAAAGTCAAAGGAAAGTTACAACAAAATAATATTCCTAATGTGTATACAACGTAGAATATGATTTTTACATTGTTAACAAGTTCTTTAAATTGTGTGTCATATTTATTGGGATCTTTATCAGACATTGCTTCATCTATTTTTCTTTCTTTTCTTTTTCAAGGCCAAAGAAAAGCAAACTCTGAACTTACCGCAGGTGCTTGTGAAGAGGATACGTGAAAAATCGATTGGCAAAACCGGCGCCCCTCGCAAACCATTGTCACCGTCTTAAAACAGCATCACAGCTTTTACTTCCACCAATCAAATTAGGACAAATCGTGAAAATATATTAGTGACATCATTGTGGTGCGTTTTACCGGTACTGACTATTGAAAGTTTCAGATTGTTTTTATGTTCTTTAAAACTTTTTCACTTAACTGTTAACTTATGCATGTGTTTTTTTTTTTCAATATGTTATCATTATAAGTGTTGTTACCAAGTCTGTGATACAATTTTTGACTGATGTTACTGAATTATACATCTGATCATGTTCTGTCTCCTTTTGTCCTTTATTGATATTTACTACTACAAACAGTATAACCTTTAGAGTGTCAAAGTGGGTCTCACAAAAAAGTTTAATGCAGCATGAAAGGAAATAAGTGCAAATATGGGTTGAGGGTCAAATATGGGTTTGGGAATTTGGACAGCGCTCTTTCTTTCTTACCCAAAATTAATTTGATGGGCAGCTGGCCAAAGCTGCAACTGCGTTCTGCTCCTGTGCAATAGTGATAATATTGTATATTTGAGCCATGCTCTGTGAAATGGGGGCTTAATGCATCTGCGAAGAGTATTGACCCAGATCAGTCTGCACAGTCCGCGCAGACTGACCTGAATCAAAACTTTGCGCTATTGATCAGCTTTCTGCATATCTAAGGACCAGTGCACTTCATGATTCAGTTTTCTTGTTAGAAAAAAATGGATTTAACGGATCCATAATCATGTGATGATTGCTTGGTATCATGGATCACAGAGATGCATTAAGCCCCATTTTGCCAGAGCATGGCTCATTTTTTAGAGAAGAAAAATTTGTTTGAAATAAAATAAGTCAAAATACTTGTGGAGTGATAGCACAAAACAGCCGCTTTCTTTCCCATCCCCAACCCCAAATTCCCATTATTTATTTGTATTAGAGGTGAGAAGCAAAGAATCACCAGAAAAAAAGTTTGCCTCAATCAAGTATCAAACTTGTAACCATAAGGTCATAAGTTAGATATGCTAACCACTGAGCTCAAAGGCTAGGTTTTTCAACCTTGCATAGAAACAAATGTTATAACAACAAGAAGACAGCTGGTACCCGTTACTTCAAAGCTTTCACAGACACTTTCTTCATCAAAGCGAAGTACTTGGTATCATCGATTTTGAAAATTTACTTTTGCTTTGGATTTTTCGCAATCTAAGGGACATTGATTTTGACCGGCAATCGAGACAGTCACTGTAATTAATAAAATGAACGAAACAAAAAAAGCTCAAATCAATGAGGCATGCTCTGTGAAAGGGCTTAATGCATCAGCGAAAAGTGTCGACCAAGGTCAGCCAGCGCATTTGACGCAGGCTGACCTGGGTCTATACTTTACTCTATTGGTCAGTTTTCTGTATGTCCAAGGACCAGTCTGCCTCAGGTTTAAGTCGGTTGTCAAAAAAAAAAAAAATGGCTATTCTGGATCCCAAATTATGTCTTGATTGGTATCATACATCATGGAGATGTATTAAGCTCCTTATTGCCAAAACATGGCTTGATTGATATGTTCCCATAATGTATTCGTGGTAGAAAGAATCACAACAAAAGGCAAAATTGCTGAATATGAGCAATTTCAACTTGTCAAAATGCTTCAAAACCTGTCAGTGACCAACTTTATGTGATTCTTTAGTAAATTAAATAGAAAAAAAAAAAACCTTATAATCATATTTAACCCATGAACTGCTAAGCTCGACTCACTGACCTTTTGCGGACAGTGTAGTTCAAGATCAAACTGCACATAAAATACAGTCTGATCTTGGATCTACACTACTCAATAAGGAGATATCTTTTCATCAAGAAGTACGTTTGAAGCAGCATTATTTGGGTTTGTACAATCACCTTGAAAGTTTAACCTTACTTATTTAGCAGGATAGGAATTAATATGTATTGGCTGTGTAGATATATTAATTGGCTTGCAACACATGAAAAGGGACATTTGGACATCTGTGTAAATTGTCGTCTTGGATCAGCCTGCCCAGTCCGTGCAGGGTAATCCGAGACGGCACTTTACAGCTGCATTAGATTTTATGGTACAGTAGACTTGTGCAAAACAAAAAATTACATAAAAACTGAGTGTCATTTCGGATTAGCCTGTGTGGACTGAGCAGGCTGATCTGAGATGATACTTTAAGCAAATGTCCGAATGCCCCTTTTTGTGTATTGCAGGCCATATACAAATGGTTTGTTTGTATACATGGCCGATTTCAATTCATTGTAGCCCCTGATGTGCAATTTTAGGATAAATCTTTACCAGACGACAAAATTTTATACTTGTCCCATTTGAAAGCGCTTTCAGACGAGAAATTAGAAGTGGCTTAATTTTAATTGATGTGAATTGCTTGTAAAAGGTTACAATACGTTAGCTTGAGAAAACACTGTGGGATAAGGAGAACATGCTGGTAATCAGCATGTTGTCCGTATTGCACAATGTTTTCTAACCACATTTAAAGTCTCTCTGTTTTGATGTACAACTGTTGTTGCCATTTATTTAGCAAATAAAAAGTTAAAGCCATTTTATTCCACAGGAAGACTTTAATGTATTGAACAGATTAACATACAAGCCCAATATTCAAATACATGAAATACATTTCATAGCTTGCAACAGAAATAGCATGTATAATTTGAACAAAGGATTGGATTAATGGACATGCACTGTTCATGTATCTTGTCCAGAAATGCATGTGTGAAAATGTTTACAATACATTTGACCTATACTCTGTGAAAAGAGGGTTTAATGCAGTATCTCCCTGATGTATTATAACAAGCAAGTTATCACATAAATACTCTGTGAAAAGAGGGTTTAATGCAGTATCTCTCTGATGTATTATACAAAGCAAGTTATCACATAAATACTCTGTGAAAAGAGGGTTTAATGCAGTATCTCTCTGATGTATTATAACAAGCAAGTTATCACAAATACTCTGTGAAAAGAGGGTTTAATGCAGCATCGCCGTGACTAAATCCTGATGTAGCATGGTCCTTGGACATGCAGAAAAATTAAGCAAATGGTTAAAGTTTTCACACAGGTCAGCCTACACAATCTGCAGCAGGCTGACCTGTGTCAAAACTGTTTGCTTTTGATAACTGAAAATTCTACATAAGTGGCACTCTGGCAAAAGGGGGGTTAATACATCTCCATGCAGCATTATACCAAACAAGTCGTCACATAATCATGCATCTCTAAAATTCATTTTAAATAATAAACCCACTGGATTATGTGGTAGACTGGTCTTTGGACATGCAGCAAATTTAACAAAAAGCACAATGTTTTGATGCGGAAAAGCCTGCACCAATCGTAAAGGCCGACAGCGCATGCAGATGACATTTTAAACTTGGTTCTGATGATGGAATTTGGCTTAAATTCTCTTAAGAATTCTAAAGAATTCTCTTTAACTCAGTGGTTATGGTGTTGGCCTTTCCTTTGGGCATTCTAGGTTTCAATCCTGCCCAGTCCCTGTATTTCTGCTTTGCATTTGTTCATTTGTTATGGACTTTGTTCATAAAAAGGGGGCTCATCTGGGATTGGCCATTGAGCCTTTAATCCCATTTGTTGTCCAAAAATGTACTTTCTGCCTAATAAAGCTTCGCGTCATCAATAAATGATGACTTTAAGGGGGAGTATTACGGGAGACCACTCCTTCATGCATGGCTTCATCCCGATTTAAATACAATACCTAACAACTGCGTTAGGGAGAAAACTCTTTAGCTCAGTGGTTATAGTGTTGGCCTTTTGTTCAAGCATTCTAGGTTCAAATCCTGCGTGGTCCCTGTATTTCTGCTATGCATTTGTTCATTTGATTGTTACAGACTTTGTAAGACATGACAGAAAAGGATGGTTACTGGAATTTTCTACTTTTTCCACAATGTTTCCACATGCCAAACTCTGGAGTCTGTATTACGTGCTGGAAAGGTTTTCTGGGCCTATATTCACCAACCATTCTTAAGAACATTTTTTGTCTTGTTTCTCTACAATTTTCTAAATTTGAATGTAACACAACTTCTGATTGGCTAAACCATTAACTCTTCACCACACAATCCCAACTTTTAACGACCCTGAAGAAGAAGGCTTTTGAAAACATTGTGGGAAAAGAAGAAAATGCTGGTAACCAGCATTTTTTCCTTTTACCACAATATTTTCTACAATTCCAGGGAGAAATTGTCACATTTAAAATGTCGTCTGCAAGTGCCTTCAATTTGGACAGGTCTAAAATTTTATCGTTTGGTAAAGGGTTAAGAATGGTTGGTGAATATGGACCCAGTAGAATGACAAATCAAATTGTCACAAAGGTAGAAGTATTAACTCTTTACCACACAACAAAATTGTAGACCTGTCCAAATTGAAAGCATCTGCAGATGACATTTTAAACTTGGCTCTAATGATGGAATTGGCTTAAATTGAAAGAATGGAAAACATGTGAGAAGAGGGAAAAGGATGGTTACCAAAAATTTTCTACTTTTCCGACAATGTTTCCTCATGTCCAACTCCACAGGGTCGGGATTGTGTAGTAAAGGGTTAAGTCCCCTTAACACAACACAGGACTCATTTTATTTGCTGGAAAGGTTTTAACTCTACCAAACAACAAAATTTTAGACTGGTCCAAATTGAAAGCATTTGCAGACGACAAACGAAAAAGGACTTAAATTTTGAAATTTGTTTTGGGAAGGGTAGCAAACGCAAAAGGCTTCTTTCTCAGGGTCATTAAAAGTCGGGTTTGTGTGTTACAGGGCAAAGGAGAATAAGAAATCAAATTCAAACAGTCAGTGAAAGTACCGAAAAAAACTTGACAATAATATACATGTATTTATAACGATATATAGAGTGAAGAAATGTTCTTTAGACCATGCCATTGGTCTTTGAAAGGGTATAAAACATAGTGAGGAAAGGGGAAAATGCTGTTTACTGACATTTTTTCTTTTTCCTCAATTCTTTGACTCTTTAGTAAATAACAAACTCTAGACATGGCCAGATTGAAGGCATTAAATTTTGCAAATGACAACCCAAATGTAGATTTCTATTTATGAAAGAGTTTAAATCTTTATCACATGACCAAATTGTAGGCTAGTTCAATTGAAAGCTCTTGCAGACAATTACATACATGTGGCTCAGATGGAATTTGGCTTTGGAAGGTAGGAAAAACATTGTGGGAAAACGAGAAAATGCTATTAAACAGTATTCTCTCATTTTTACCACAATGTCTTCAACAAAAGTCTGATTTCTCATTCTATAAAATTCATAATTGTGTGGTATAGGTTGAAACATTGAGGAAAAAGGACAAATTGCTGGTTATCAGCTGGTAACAAAGGATAAAACATTGTGGGAAGAGGACAGAATGCTGGTCACCAGCATTTAATTCTTTTCTCAAAATGTTTTCTCAAGGCTTCTTCCTAAGATTCGTAAAAACAATTGTGTTGCAAAAGGCTTTTCTTCACAGTCATTAACGTCTATTGTTGACTCTTTACAAGATGACAAAATTCTAGACTCTATTGTTTTGATAGCTAGCCTGGGTTCGAGCCTGATCATTTTTTTTCCTTGTCTATAGTGTATATTGGGACATTTCTTTTTCACAAATAAGGGATTGTACATAATCGTACGTGTTTCCATGTTTTGGGAAGTATTTTATAATTTAGCTGCTAATTGTTTGGATGTTTGAAGATTAAAACTTTTCAAACTTATGTCATAATATAGTTGAAGGTCAAGGTGGCATAAATTTTGTCTCCCTTAACTCTTTACCAAACGACAAAATTTTAAACTAGTCCAAATTGGAAGCATTAGCAGACAACAAAGTTAATGTGACTTGTACCGGTGAAACCTTGTACTGGTGAAACCCAAGAAAACATGAATATGTGAGCTGTCGCCGTGGTATGACTGAAATAATGTTGAAAGCGGCGTAAAACACCATTTAAACAAACAGGTTTTAAAAGTTTATTTTCCCTCAAAGTAAACAAAAACAAATTCAGTACCAACAATGAATTATCAAATGAAAATCAATCCAGTTGTGAGTCACCATACTGTCTTATATTTTTTTGCAGAGATTGTATATGTAGATGCTGTCTCTGATCTTGGTCTACTCTCTTCTCTTTGCTACAACTGGTTTCTGTAATATAGATTCTCAGAATGTATCAAAAGGGTCCTGCATGAAGGTGTAGTATCGTAATCTGTTCCTAATACACAGTCTTGATGATTTCTCTTGTAGTGATGGCAGTCCTTTTTTCATACCTACACAAGATAAACATAACATTAATTAACTTGTCACCAATCGACAAAATTTTAGACTTGTCCAGTTTGAAGGAATATGTAGATAACAAATCTGGTTCAAATCATGAAGTTTTTCTTTGAAAAGATAGAAATCATAGTAGGAAAAGGAGAAAATGCTGGTTCCCAGCATTTTCTCCTTTTCCCACAATGTTTTCAAAAGGCTTCATCCTCAGGGTCATTGAAACTCAGAATTGTGTGGCAAAGAGTTAAACAATATTCTATGTCAACCACCATACTAATATTGGGTTGAATGATTCACTCAATAGTGCAAAAACAGTTGTTCTTCTCTCGAAATATTAAACTGTCAACATGTCAAAAGCCATGTCACATTTCTCATAACCAAAATGCGAAAATAGCTCAAAATGACTACTTTGTAAGCAGTGCCCGTAGTATGCATATCATGACTGTAGTTTTAGACAGTGTAGATGGAGATCAGACTGATTATAGTATTTACATGTACATTATCCTGTATGTTCGCATAAAATCAACAATGACACTGTAATGTTTACTGACTTAAAGCCCCAAAACCTGCCGTAGTAATCAAAGCAGGTGTTAATTAAAATGCATTTAACCCTTTCCCAAACAATCCCTGGTTTTCACAGCCCTGAAAAAGAAGCCTTTTGAAAAGATCATGAGAAAAGGAGAAAATGCTGGTAACCAACATTTTCTCCTTTTCCCACAATGTTTTCTACGCTTCCAGAACAAATTTCAATTTTTGAGTCACGTTAATGCTTTCAAATGCAAATGCTTTCAATTTGGACCAGTCTAGAATTTTGTTGTTTGGTAAAGAGTTAAATTATATCATTTAAAAGTATGAAAATTATTGAAGTGGTGATTATCTGCTTTTGTACAGTCTGTCCAAGTGCTAGTCACAGGCAGAAAATACTTTTTAAAGTAGGTCAAAAGTTGCCAGGTCATTCTATCTTAGGTTCTATCTTATACCTGACTAGTTACATGTAATTTTCACAATCATTTCCATACTTTTAGAAGGTAGGATTTAATGCATTTTAACCCTTAACCTGCAAAACAAGTTTATTAAAACTTTAAAACCAATAGTAAAATGCAAATGTCACCATTTCAAAGTAATTTTCAGAGGAAAAATAGCTCCTTATTAGACAGTGTAGATCCAAGATCACACTGCATGTTCTGTGCTGTCTCATCTTGATCTTCATTGTTCACAGTGCACATAGCAGCTTAGCAGCCTAAGGGTTAACATCCACTTTGTTTACTTTTGGCAACTAGTTGGGCTTTAAACCTTTATCAAAACTTAAGTTTTGACGACCCTTGGAATGAAGGCCTATGAAAACGTAGTTGGTAAAGGAGAACATGCTGGTATTCAATTTGCACTGAATCTGCTAACAGCTTTGTTTTAATCATTAAATTATATTCCCATTTTGTAAAGTACATGTCCATGTTCCAAAAGGTCCATAGTATATTCAACCCTTTACCCAATGACAAACTTTTAGACCTGTCAAAGTTGAGTTGGTTGGTTGGTTGTATGGTGTTTAACGCCGTTTTCAACATTATTTCAGTTATATCGCGGCAGCCAGTGCACCTATCCATGCTTTCCTGGAGTTTCTGTTACCAGTACTCCACACAATATTCTTTCTAAGCCACTGGCTGCTTTCCCACATAACTATCGTCGAAACAACAATCAGCGGTGAGAGAGGAATGAATCCTGTTGCAATGACTATCATCAATCCTCGGAAAGAAATTGACCGAGCTGTCAAAGTTGAGAGCATTCACAGATGATAATTGAATTTTGGCTCAAATGAAAGAACAAGAGGGTCCTAAAGCACTCACCTAAGTAAAGTTGTCTTGGGTTGATAAAGCTGAAGAGATACTGATTGAGATGATGTAAAACAATTGATTGTTAGTCACCTACTTTATGACTGATGTGGCCTATTTTTTACCTTGTCAGAGATATTATCAATGCAAACAGTCTGACCATGTTTCATGAGTATGAGACTTAAAATGTGACCTCTACGCATGCACACAAGATTTTTCTAAGATTTGTCCAAGTGACCTAAATTTTGATCCTACATGACCAAATTTAGGCCTTGTCTGATTTATCATCTAGATAAACATTCTGACCAATTTTCATAAGCCTGAACTGAACATGTAGCCCCTGGAGTACACACAAGGTTTTTCTATGATTTGTCCCATTCACTTATTTTTTGACAGGACATGGCCCATTTCAAATTCATACTAAATATCATTAAGACAAAAAAAAAAATTGACCACATTTCATGAGTATCTGGCTGAAAAAGAGGCCTCTGGAGAGCACACAAGGTATCTCAAAAAAAAAAAAAATGCCCCAGTGACCTACTATATACCCAAACATGACCCAATTTCAAATTTCTTTAAGGAATTATAAAGACAAACGTAATTACCAAATATCATGAGCATCTGACTGAAAATGTGGCCTCTAGAGTGCACACAAGGTTTTACAAAGATTTGTCCTAGTGACCTACTGTTTGACCCAACATGACCCAAAATCATACTTCTTTAAAAAAATTTTTAGACAAACTTTCTAACCAACTTTCAAGGGTATCCGACTTCAAATGTGGCCTCTAGAATGCATGCAAGGTTTTTCTAAAAGTCTCAGTGACAAGTGACAAGTTTGAAATTGGGTTTGACCTAATATAACCCAGTTTCAAACTTTTCCAGACAAACATCCTAACCAACTTTCATGAGAATCTGACTGAAAATGTGGCCTCTATCTAAAGTGCACACAAGGTTTGACCAAGTGACCTACTGTTTGACCATATATTACCAATTCTACACTCACATGTCCGATATATTACCAAGACAAACATTCTTACTAATTTTTATGAGAATCTGACTAAAAATGTGGCCTTTAGAGTATACACAAGGTAACTGTTGATGCTTGGATGACACACATTGTACAATGGACAACAGACATAGCATGATCAAATGAATACATTTATGCCTTTTCAGATGGATGAAAATAAAACTTCAAGCAGTCATTGTATGTCCACATCTATGCAGCCTGATCTTTGGTCTATACCGTCCACAAAAGTCCCTGATTTTGCACATTCACTGAAAGAGTTGACCATTTATTTTTTTTTAACTCTTTACCAAACCACAAAATTTTTGACTGGTCCAAATTGAAAGCACTTGCAGATGACAAAATAAACGTAACTCAAAAACTGAAATTTGTTTCCAGCAGGGTAGAAAACATTGTGGGAAAAGGAGAAAATGCTGGTTACCAGCATTTTCTCCTTTTTCCACAATGTTTTCAAAAGGCTTCTATCTCAGGGTCGTAAAAACAAGAGATTGTTTGGTAAAGGCTCAATTCTATACAAAAAGACAAAATTTCAAACCTCCCTGCTAACTGAAACCATTTGTAGATGACAAATAAGTGGGATATAAAAACAGAAATAAGTTTTAAAAAGGTAGAAAACATTTTGGGAAAAGGACAAAATGCTGTTTCTCCTCTTTTTTTTTTTCAATATTTTCAGTACACTTCTTGTTTCTTTAACTGTTTCTTTCTTTTATTTTTTTAATCTTTACAAAAAGACAACATTTTAGACCTCCCCTCACCAAGAGCATTTTTGGCAACAAATAAATGGGACTCGAAATTTGAATTTCGTTTTTGAAATGGTAGTGAACGCTCAAAAAGGAAAAAATGCTTTTTACCAGTATTATTATATAACATTTCTCTTTTTTTCCCCCAATGTTTTCAAAACACTTCTTGCTGAGGGTTGTTAAAACTTGCAATTGTTCCATAAAGGATTAATTAAATCATAATACAGCTTTTGTAAAAAGCACAGGATGATGGGTGTATTACCAGATCCTTGACTTTTTTTAAAACTAATCTTTCATTTAATAAATGACCTTGTACTTCTTTGCAATCCATCTCTCAATCCCTGGTCCTTTGAAAATTGATATTTTCACATTAGCTCTTCTGTAGTAAAAATCAAACATTCCATGTTTGTCTGGTTTCTACAAAGTTTCATCATTCTGTTTGACCTGAAAATAGAAAAAAGAATTAAAAGTTAGGAACAAATCACATTCCAAGTGGGTCAAATTTGTCATCAGCTGCTTATATGGTTTTATTTACCTTACATAAAAAAAAGCCCTTTTCCACATACTAACATATCATGCACTGTTTCATACTTACTCTAAATCAAACAAGACTGTTCACTTAGAACAGTGTGGCTGCTCAGTGTTTTATGTTTTTGTAGGCATGTCAATAGCCTGCAATTACCTGTATTACCTTGTGATTCAGATGCTACATCAGGTATGGTTGGAGTTGTCTTCAGATGTGCCCTGGCATGAGAGTCTTTAGAAAAGACGCTGGTGAAAGTAATTTAATTGGATCCAGGTTTCTCACAGTCCATGGGATTTAAATGCTGCGACAGTACTGCTATTACCTGCAAAAACTGCAACAGAAAAAGCATGAGGCCTTATATCTTTTTCTATACACCTGACCATATCGGGAATATTATTGCTGACCAATTCCTAGGCTACAGATGTGGTGACAGCACTGTACACAACTGATCTTTCCAAGCCATGGCTGCTTTCCCACATAACCATCGTCGAAACAATGATCAGCGGTGAGAGAGGGATGAATCCTGTTACAATGACTTTCGTACAAGAGGAACAAATCCTGTCGCAATGACTTTCGTACAACAGGAAAGAATTCTGTCCAATGACTTTCGTACATGAGGAACGAATCCTGTCGCAATGACTTTCGTACATGAGGAACGAATTCTGTCGCAATGACTTTCAATTACTACCTGATGTTTATTAACATAAGAAACATGATAAGGAAGTACTGTAATCTTACAAAAAAAAGGACATGGTTAGAAAACAAAACACTACCTGAAATCTATATTAGATAAGAAATACATTAAAGAAGTAAAGCTATAGAGAAAATCAAGACATGGTTAGAAAACAAACACAAACACTACCTGAAATCTATATTAGATAAGAGATACATTAAAGAAGTAAAGCTATAAAGAAAATCAAGACATGGTTAGAAAACATATACAAACACTACCTGAACTGTATATTTGATAAGAGATACATTAAAGAAAAATAAATCTATAAAGAAAATCAAGACATGGTTAGAGAACAAAAACAAACACTACATGTACTGGCTATCTATATTACATAAACACATAAAAAGAAGTAAACCTACAAAAAAAGACGTGGTAAGAAAACAAATAACGAATATAAACACTACCTCATATCTATATAACATAAGAAACAATTTAAAGAAGTAAAGCTAAAAAAAACAAACATGGTAAGAAAACAAATGCAAACACTAACCGAAATCTATATTGCATAAGAAAGCATAAGAAATACAACAGAGAAGGAAAGCTACATAGAAAAAAAAACAAGCCATGGCAAGAAAACAAACACTACCAGATATCTATATTACATTAGAAAGTAAAGAAAGAAAAAAGGAAAACAAGACATGAGTAGAAAATGAACAACACCTTAAATCTATATTAAATCAGAAACATAAAGACCTACATCTATGTTACATAAGAAATACAATAAAGAAATAAAGCATCAAAGAAAAAAAAACATGACAGGTTTAGAAAGCTAATACAAAACACCCTGAAATCTATAGATCGATCTATATAACATAAAAAACACAATAAAGAAATAAAGCTACCAAAACAAAAAAGACATGGTTAGTAAACAAATAAAAACATGTGATGTCTATACACATATAAGAAAAAAAAGCAAGTTTCAAGCAAATATACAAGACAATACAAACAACAACCAACATTCATATCGTATTACAACACAAACATGAAGTACAAGACAAAGACAAACAACAACCAACATTTATATTGAATTACAACACCAACATAAAAGGAAGAAAAACCTATAATCAAAAATTTACTAAACCTGTCATAAGTTAAACATAAACCACAAGTATTTTCAAAGCATGATCAAGACAAATATAATAAAAAATACCCTGAATTCTTATGAAACGTAAATACATGAAACAAAGCACATTCAAATAATGGTAAAACATGTAAAGACAAAAACTTACTGCAAATTTTATATAAAATGTATAAACAAGACAAAGCAACTTTATAGGATGGATTTAAATTGAAAAAACTTGAAACCTTTCTTGTCAGAACCCACCTGGTCTTGAGTTATGATAAGAATGGTTTCATCCTAGCAAAGAAAAACTGAATGATAACTTCAACCCACCTCTATCTTCAAGCTGTTGTAACAGAGCATTGTCCAGTCCATGTTGACATCTGAAAAGTCATAAAATAAACAATTAACCCTTAGGCTGCTAAGCGCGACTCACTGACCTTTAGCGGACACTGTAGATCAAGATCAGACTGCACAGAATGTCCAATAAGGAGATATTGTTCCCCAAAACACAACTTTGAAATACATGTAGCAAGATTTGGATTTTTACTATCGAATTGAACATTTCATTTTAGTTATTTAGCAGGACAAGGGTTAAAGGGTAGAAAAATGGAACAAAGTACTGTTATCTCTTAATGACAACAACAAATTTCAGACCTGTCCATATAAAAGTGTTTTCAGACAGCAAATTGAGCCATGCTCTGTGAAAAGTTGGTCGAAATCTCAAATGCACCTGCTAAACATATTGACCCATGCCAGCCTGCACAGACTGCATCAAATGTTTTGCTATTCGTCAATTTTCCACAAGTCCAAGGATCATTCTACATTATGAAATGCTCTGTTATGAGACAAAATGGATTTTCTTGATCCCTAACTATGTGATGGCATGCTTGAAATAATGCATCTCTAACATGCATTTAACTCCCTTTTGCCAGCATGCCACTCAATTATATGTGACTCAATTAAAGAATGTATAATGCGAAAGGCTAAAAAAAATTTTGGATATGTATAAAATGTTAGTTAACAGTTTTTTTTTTTTTCCACATTTTCTTTAATTTTTTTAACAGTGGCCTTTTTCAAGGTTGAAATCACAATAGAGTTTGGGTTAGGCTGCCTGTAGTCTGTTTACTGGAATATCTCTAAGGATATTTAAAGTCTAAGTCCAAAATCAAATTGAATTGCACATGCCTTCTGATACCAGCTGCATAGTTTATCATTAGAATATGATAATAGTAAATGCTGGAAAACATGGTATGATTCAGCAGATCTACAACAGGAAGTCAGAATTATACAAATTTCAGCCGACCCAGGTAGCTCAGTGGTTAGCGGATCTGACTCGTGACCTGGTGGTTGCAAGTTTGAAACCAGATTGAGGCAAACTTTCATTCCAGCAATTTTTCACCTCTCACCTCTGATGCATGTGAAAAAGCAATCAGTGATTTGGAAAGAAAATTATGTCAGTACTGGCGTGAGAAAGCCAGAAACATGTGCATAGATGCACTGACTGCTGTAATACGACCTAAGCTGTTAAAACAGCTTTCAACTCCAATACAAAGTGTGCAAATTTTATTTACTCACAACTGATATTTATGTATGTTATAACAGCATTAAACCAATAATTTTGTCAAAAAATTATTACTTACATAAGTTAATCTAAAATTGCATTGTTTTATTACATAAATACAAGTGGTTGAAAGTTTCTTTGAAAGTGAGTAGAGAGCATTGTGAGACACAAGAAAATGCTGGTAACCAGCATTCATGTTCTCCTTTTCCCACGATGTTTTCATATACTTTAACCTTCAGAACCATTTAAACATGGAGATCTGTGCTAAAGACTACAGACAGTATAATGTTCATACATTAATAAGCATCACTCATTGTATATAAATTGTAGATTATGTTATTGTAAATAGGCCAGGGGCCTAAATACTACAAAAATAAATTGGAACTGGGGAGAAAAAATGGAAATTGAAAAATATTGCAATAGAAATTCATAGATATGACTGTATGGTTGGATGCTTAAGTCTTGCTGATCACATAAAGGAACAATGTGGCAACAGAGGAAATGGCTTGTGAGGGCAACTTCTCTTTTTGTCACATGTTTTGAGCACTTTTATACATTAGGCCTAAACAATTGAAACAAGCACATTTTTAGACAAATTTTGCTCAAAAGTTTTCCCTTAAAATGTGTCTTTTTTTTTTCACATAAAGTCATAGATCTACCTGGCTGTCACTTTTACAGAAAATTCAAAAAGCAGCACTCCTTGGCAGAGGAAACTAATATTGTCAACTTATATATGAGTCATACTCTGGCTGAAGGGGGCTTAATGTATCTCCATAATGCATGATACCAAGCAAGTCATCACATGATCATGGATCCATAAAGTCTGTTTTGTGTAGTAACTGACTGAATTGTGATGTACACTGGCCCTTTCAGCTGCAGAAAATTGACTACACAGGCTGTAGTCTGCATTGAACTGCACAGGCTGACCTAGATTGATGCATTTTGCAGATGCATTAACCCCTATTTTCACAGTGCATGGCTCATGTAAAACTCAAGGTATTCGATAGAACATTAAACATCTTTTTTTTTTCTTTGTGAAATAGGGTTGGGCCAAGAGTCCTATCAACTTCAAATCGGTCCTTCTCCAGCAATACAATTTCAAAAAAAATTCAACAATGTCATGACTGTGTGCAATTAAATTATTTCTAAAATTAGAATATTACAAAGAACCATCAGTAGATCTAAAAATATCACAAAACAATCATTCATAAATGCGGTTTTGGTCAAAGATAAATGGGAAACTTAAGTCCAAAATAAGACCTCCCTGGCTTAATAACCACCTCTATATCGATAAAACTCATGATAATCAAAATCATGCATAAGAAAAATTGCAAAATATTTTACGAATTCACTCCGTTTTCATCAATATAGGTCAACGGAACGAATCTGAAAATTCCATTAATTTATCTTTTCACTCATAAAACAATGTCACGTCTATATGCATAGAACTATATTATAGTGGTGGGGGTTTGCCGGAATAAAGGCTAACTCCCTGTCCTGTCTGATCTTGATCTACACCTTCTGCAACAGCAATTGTTTTTTTACTCTTCTGTCTACTCCAATCTTACTAATAACAAAAAGAATGCAATGTTACCTTTGTAGTATGCCACACCTAGAGATGCTGTAAGATTACCCCACAATGTTGACTTCAAGTGCAGTGCATGCGAACATGCCCCTGTCCGGTAAAAAGTCAAATGAAACTGACCAACGTCTCTAATATCAAACAAGTAAACAAAAACCTGCTCAGCACACAGGACGAACTGATTTAAATGCTCACCTCAACAATGGGGTATTGTCCGAGGCTCAACACGTGCACGTGAAAACTCGTGAGCTCAACATCGTTACTCCATTGTGTCTTTCACAACTACAAGTTTCATATCAGTGGTCACTGTACATTAAGATCCGACTTCACAGAAAGTGCTGTCTGGTCTAAGCTCTTCACTGGCCACCGTTCCGCAGACATTTTTGACAAAAAAAAAAAACCTTTAACACAGCAAATATTTAGGTGGTTTTTCCTGACTTATAATGTTAAGTTTGTTAATTTGGCGCCTTAACCCTGATCCTGTTAAATAACTGAAATGAAACTTTCCAGCCGATAGTAAAACCCCAATGTTGCTATGCGAAAAGTGATCGACTCATGTCAAACTGCACAGTCCGTGCAGGCTGACATGGGCCTAAACTTTTCGCTATCTTACAGTTTTCTGCATGTCAAAGGATCATTCTACCTATGAATCAGTCGGTTGTTTAAAAAAAATGTATTTTATGGATTGATGATTATGTGATGACTTGCTTGGTATAATGCATGGCAGAGATGCATTAAGCCCCCTTTTGCCAGAGCATGGTTCGTATTTTAGAGAAAATATCTCTGTGTCGGACATTGTAGATTTAACAGCAGACTGTGCAGTCTGATCTACACTGTCTGCAAAAAATGTCAGTGAGTCGCACATAGCAGCCAAACGGTTATGGGTTACCCTATTCGAGCCCTATATCAATGAAAGGCAAGTTTTCAATCGGGAAAGAGCAGCCTGCATAGCTCATTTGGTAGAGCGTAGGACTCGTGATCATGAGGGTGTGGGTTCGTTTCCCACGGCTGGCCATCTAAAATTACTAATGATCTTTCGGATGAGACGTTAAACCGAGGTCCCGTGTGGCGGTGTTATACACTGAGCACGTTAAAGAGCCAGGCGTAACTTAGGATGGGTTTCGTCCTGTATCTGCCCGTAACTAACAGCCTTCAGGGGGCGTCGCCCATATGGGCAACCGGTGGCGACGATAAATAAACGCAAATTCAATCAATCAATCGGAAAATATCCCTGGCTATTTATCTATCGCTATATCGAGGCTTCAGGCTTTCTTGTTCAATGAATATATCACAAACTAGCCATAAGTGTAGAGCATAGATCAATCTGGACAACTGTAAAGTCTTATCTTGATCGACATTGTCTGCAAAACCAATATTTTAGCACTCTTACGGATAAACTCTACCAGATAACGAAATTTTAGACTGTTCGAAATAGAAAGCATTTGCAGACGACAAGTAGATCTAGTGGAACTTATCACTGAAAGGGTAAAGATTATTGTCGGAAAAGGAGAAAATAGTTGCTCTTTGGGAGCATACAGAAACCGGAAAGTTTAACCCTTTACCAAACAATCCCAGGTTTTCACAACCCTGTAGAAGGGGCCTTTTGAAAACATTGCGGAAAAAGGAGAAAATGCTGGTAACCGGCACTTTCTCCTTATTCCACAATGTTTTCTACCCTGACATATTGCGCTATTTGAGCTTCACAGAAATTGCCGTCTGCAAATTCTTTCAATTTGGTAAAGGCTAAAATTTTATCATGTGGTAAAGGTTTAAAAGGAAAAGCGGCTACCTCTGTGCAATAGAATCTCTCTCGGTCTCGCTTAGTAGGGATCTTGAACAATCTGTCTCAGCCCTGCCTCTGTGCCATTAATATGAGCCATGCTCTGGCAAAAGGGGGCTTAATGCATCTCCGTGATTGATGATATCAGGCAAGTCATCACATACTTATGATCCATAATGTCCTCTTCTTGTAAAAAAAAACGGCTTAATCATGAGGTAGACTGGTCCTTGGACATACCGAAAATTGACCGATAGCGAAAAGTTTTGGCCCAGGTCAGCCTGCGCGGACTGCGCAAGCTGACCTAGGTCAATACTATTCGCATATGTATCAAGCCCCCTTTTCACAGAGCATGGCTCATATTTTAAATAAATATTTTTGTAAAATCGTGGACATTTGATTTTTTTAGAGTCTATTGGGTTGTGTTTTGTACATGTCACATGACCACAAGTATGCTATTAAAATATTTTTTTGTATCACAAGATATGTATATGAATACGTTATAAAGTATGTCTATGCAGGGATCGTAAGTAGTATGGGAGAGAGCCTGGTTAACTACCCAGGCCGGGGGTAGTTACCCAGGCTCTCTACCCTGAGTGGGCTAGATCACCCTCCCTGACAAAAATTTGTCCCTATTCTGCCCTCCCGAAAGAATTTGCATTTTTTATATTCCCTATTTTTACCCAGGCTCTCCTCCCTGAGAGGGTTTTTTCTGCAGTTAAAGGCAAAGGGGCCGGCCAAAAATGACACATCTTTGAGTGCTCTATAGTGATCTGACAGGTCTGGTCATTGAGTTGGACTTAGTTTTTTTCTACTCATATGCTATTAGGATTGCTTTATTGTTTTACTTCTATCCATTACTTGGCCTTTAAGTGGTTTCTCTTTCTAAATGTCTGAACATTGAGTTGAACTTAGACTTTTTTTACCCTACGAATGATTTTCTTTCTAAAAGCCTGATCACTGAGTTGGACTTAGTTTTTTAACCTATAAATGATTTTCTTTCTAAAAGCCTGATCACTGAGTTGGACTTAGTTTTTTTAACCTATGAATGATTTTTTTCTCTTTCTAAAAGCCTGATCATTGAGTTGGACTTAGTTTTTTTCACCCTATGGATGATTTTTTCTCTTTCTAAAAGCCTGATCATTGAGTTGGACTTAGTTTTTTTCACCCTATGGATGATTTTTTCTCTTTCTAAAAGCCTGACCATTGAGTTGGATTTAGACTTTTTTTCTTTCTAAATGTCTGAGCACTGAGTTGTACTTAGTTTTTTACCCATATGCTATTAGGATTGCTTTATTGTTTTACTTTTATCCATTACTTGGCCTTTAAGTGCTTTCTCTTTCTAAATGTCTGAACATTGAGTTGAACTTAGACTTTTTTTACCCTACGAATGATTTTCTTTCTAAAAGTCTGATCACTGAGTTGGACTTAGTCTTTTTCTGCAATTATGAATGATTTCTCTAAAAGACTGAGCACTGAGTTTGACTTAGTTTTTTTACCCCATATGCTATTAGGATTGCTTTATTGTTTACTTCTATCCACTACTTGGCCTTTAAGTGGTTTCTCTCTAAAAGACTGAGCACTGGGTTGGACTTAGCTTTTTTTCACCTATGAATGATTTTCTCTCTTTCTATAAGGTTGACCATTGAGTTGGACTTAGTCTTTTTTCCGCAATTACGAATGATTTTTCTTTCTAAAAGACTGAGCACTGGGTTGGACTTAGTCTTTTTCTGAGTTTTTTTACTCTTTACAGTATAACTCTCTGGAGTATAACTCTTTTGGAGTGCATCTCTTCTAAAAGAAGTTTGACAATTTGAAGAAATGACAATTTTGAAGAAAGATAGAACTTTCGTGGTAATGGTTAGTCCTGAAAAGGACTGTTGGGTTAGCTCTGAAAAGAGCTGTGACAATTTGAAGAAATGACAACTTGAAGATAGAACTTTCATCTAACAGCTTGAAGGTAGAACTTTCGTCTGACATCTTGAAGATAGAACTTTCGTGGTAGATGGTTAGTCCTGAAAAGGACTGTTGGATTAGCTCTGAAAAGAGCTGTGACAATTTGAAGAAATGACAACTTGAAGATAGAACTTTCGTCTGACAGCTTGAAGATAGAACTTTCGTCTGGCATCTTGAAGATAGAACTTTCGTGGTAAATGGTTAGCCCTGAAAAGGACTGTTGGGTTAGCTCTGAAAAGAACTGTTGGGTTAGCCCTTAAAAGGGCTGTTTTGTTTTGGAGGCTGTGTTTTTTTCGTCTCACGTTGTTTTTTTCCACTTCTAATGACAGCATCCGAAATTCGCTTGACAAATGGGGCATGCTTCAACTCTTTTTCTGATTACCATTGCTCCATTATCGAAAGTAATCTTCCTCCAAAATTCGATATCAACCAAAATGACATCCGGTGTTGTCTTTAAAAATAGTTGAACTAATCTTTCGCCGAGATCTTTGTACGGCTGTGTTATACGTTGTAGTTGGTTTTGTTCCTCCTCTCCTACGAAATGAGTGTTTAGTTGTAATAACTGTTGACCTGCATTTAGATATTCTTGGAGAGCCTCACGTAGTTGATAATTTATCTCCTCCATATTGATACTGCTTCCGAATATTGATACTGCTTCCGAATATTGATACCGCTTTCGAAGTGTTCGTTAGCTGAGAGTCAAAAAATGATGAATGTATGGAAATAACCCTGGGTTTTTATACGTTTAAGGAGGATTGAAATTTTTAAAGAGCGCGGACCTGACGGGAAACACCAGGATTGTACTGTGTGACACTGAGTTAGGAGTGGTAAAAACAGCATGAAACGCCGGTGCGGGAAAACATAGGAAAAAATGACGTCATGAGTCAATCAGTTCAATCCTCCTGTAAAGCTATAAAACCCAGCGATATTTTTACATAAAATCATATTTGTTCCAGTATGGTTCGAATTCTTGTCTATCCCCACTGCGCAAGCAGATGTCTGATAGAGTATGGGAAATGTTTTGTTGATTTGCAAAAGAAACAGTTCTTTGTTACTCGTTTTTTCTTCTTTTCGTTGTTTTGCTTTTTTCTCCTCTTTTAGATCCAAAGTTTGTTGTTTTCTTAGATTATCGCTTGTAGATATTTTTTTCTCTGCCTGTTCTGTTATTTTGCAGATTTTTTGAATCGGTGATATCCGTTGTGTCGGACTGCATGTCTACGGTCTGATTTTCAACCGGTGATATTGTAGTCTGTAGTGAACTTGTTTTCCATGTATTTTCGTTGTAGAATGAATGTAGTGTCCCGACGAATTTCGTATGTTGGAGATCGACAACGTTGTAAAACGATGGTGAAATTTCGATGTCATGACTGTGTGGGTTCACGTAGACAAAAAACAAATGTTCCTGTCTGATTTTCTTTTTTGGACAATTTCTGGACTAATGTCCTGCTTCGTTGCACGTAAAACAAATATTTGTTCTCTCACCATTCATCCGATATCGTTTGTCGAGCGTCGCTTGATCTAAAACTCTGTAGCTGATAGTACAGCGTATAGAGCTATTTATAAAAAATACGCTTCACTACTAGACGCTGACGTAGTGTACCTCTACCCAATGGTCTATTTATAGCAACAGACGCTAACATATTGTGATTTAACCCCTTGTCACACTAAACGGCGTTTCCACAGAGTTGGCACGGTGTTGTTTAAGTTCCCAGACTGTCAAGAGATCGCAGGAAAAATGCGAAGCTCCCGTGGCCTATTATCGCGTTCCTGATGTTGATGAAAAAAGCAAGAAGGAAATCAAGTACATTGATATCTGTTCTCTGTACCCTTATGTTTGTAAACAAATCCTATCCTGTAGGTCAGCCAGAAATTTTGTCTGCTGAGAATATTGACATGAACAATATTCGACAATATGAGGGCTTAATCAAATGCAAAGTTTTGCCTCCAACTGATTTGTTTCACCCCGTTCTCCCAGTTCACTGTAACAACAAAATGATGTTTCCACTCTGTATGAAATGTGCAGAAGAAAGTTCAAGTATTTGTAGCCATGGTGAAGAAAAGAGGGCTTTGGTCGGAACTTGGGTTACTTTTGAATTATTCAAGGCTCTTGACTGCGGTTATCGATTATTGCAAGTGTATGAAATTTGGCATTTCAATTCTGTGTCAGATCAGTTCTTTAAACGTTATGTGACCAATTTCTTGAAAATTAAGCAAGAAGGCAGTGGTTATCCAGATCGGTGTCAATCAGACTCAGAAAGAGCAATTGCACAAAGACATTACGGAATATGAAGACAAATGTGAAACTCGTGGTATTTGCGAATTTGCATTGTAAAAAAATATTTCAGTGTGAATTTTTTCATTGTCAAGAAAATTTTTTATGTTGCATTGCAAAAAATGTTTCCTTATGAATTTTTTCATTGTCAAGAAAATTTTTTATGTTGCATTGCAGAAAATGTTTCATTGTTTAGTTCTGTTCAATAAAAATGCTTTCATTTTCAATGATGTTATCATTTTATCATTAGCCTTTAAAGAGTAAAGTAAAAATGGATGTACAATCCATATTATTTCAACATCCTTGTAATATTTTCATCACAGGGCCGAGCGGTTGTGGAAAAACAGAGTTCGTTCATAAATTAATTGAGTATCGAGAAGACTTGTTCAACATCGTTCCTGAAAGAGTTGTTTGGTGTTACAAAGAATGGCAACATGCCTACAGTGTTATGCAGGAAAAGTTTAATTCACAATTTGAATTGATAAAATTCGTGGAGGGGATTCCTGACGACGAAAACGAAATTGTCAGTGATGTATCCATACCACATTTAATCGTCTTTGATGACATGTTGGGGGAAAAAGATGAGGAAAAAATTAAACTTTGGTTTACAAGAAAAGGTCATCATCGTAATGCAAGTGTGATTTACATCACGCAAAATATGTTTCAACAATCGAAATCGAGTCGAACCATTAGCCTTAATTCTAGATACATGATTTTATTTCGAAATGAACGAGATAAGAATCAGATTAAAACATTAGCTCGACAAATGCAAGCTCCACATTTGTTACCTGCTTATGAAGATGCTACATTGTCGGACCATGGATATCTAGTCGTAGATTTTCATTCACAAACAAACAAAGAATTAAGACTCCGAACAGATATATTTTACCGTTGGTATACACAAGGTAATAAAAGAGGACCTGTTATTTATTCTTCTGCTTAAAAAAGTTTCTTTAAGAAAAGTTTTTATGCAAAAGTTCTTGCTTTAAAAGAGAACTACATTTTTAAATATAAATCATTTTTATGATACCCATCCGTGAGTAAACATGGACTTGCCACCTACACCAAGATCGGTTTTAGTTGCTTTGCGAAATTTAAGTCAACAAACCGATAAACATGAAAGAGAAGCTGTGTTAAAAGCAGGATTAAAAGAAATTTTAAAATGGTTTACATTAGCTGCGCAAAACATCATCGAAAATAAAATCAAATTACCAAAACAAACCATAACGTACATGACAAAACATAGAGCAGATATTGAACAGCTAGCAGATCCGTCCATAGATGAGGAAAGTAAACGTAAAATCATTTTAAAACCTGGAGGGGGTGGATTTCTAGGTGGTGTGATTATCAGAAGTTTGCTGAGATGGGATGGAACAAAAACCATCAGAAAATTTGGAGCTGAAAGACAAACTCGAAAACGTATTCCACGAAAGCGTGCTCCGCAAAAGAAGAAATCTCCAAAAAAGCTTACTCCAAGAAAGCGTGCTCCACCAAAGAAAAAATCTCCAAAGAAGAAGAATTCACCACCAAAGAAGCATGCCCCAATTACGATTGATGAAAGATTTGTTACTACCCGAAAACGAAGTTCTGTAGGAAGCAACATTTCAGAACATCAACAGTATCCGAAATCCGAAGAGGAAAGAATGAGAAAAAAACTGCAGGATTACGAAAGAAAGTATTCAAGATTCATATTACCAGGTAAAAAATTATCGTTTCAAAAAATCTCCTCCAGCACGTGGTCTCCAAAGACATTAGCTAAACATAAAAAAGGGTTAAAAAAATATAAACGAATGTTTTATGATATGGTGAAACACAACCTTGATACGGGGAGATATAATCTTGACGACAAAAATGAGGTGCTCCACCTTGGGAAAGGAAGATCTGTTCCCGTGGATTCATCTTTATCTACAGCCACTACATTAGCCGACGATCTCTATTCACAGTTTTCTTAAGAAATTTTAACAACAAATTTTGTCTACAAAAAACATTATATTAGCTATAAATGTTAGTGATGTGGAACTTGTATTATCATTTAATCCGAAATCGAGATCAAGTCAACATGAAGAAGAAAACACCTCTGATAAAAAAACATGGTTCAATGGTTATGGCTATGATACAGGCTAAACCAAAAGCACGTAAAAAACTTGTAAAAGATTCATCACCTGAAGTGATAAAATGCATATCGGAATGCTGTCATAATGTTTTAAAAGGCAATGTACATTTATCATCACCTCAGAAGAAGAAATTGTATTCAAGTAGGCAGCATCTCAGACGTTTAGCTTCGAAATCAGTCTCAGTAAAAAATAAAAAACAAATATTAAATCAAAAAGGTGGATTTCTTCAATTGCTTGGTCCTGCATTATTACCATTGTTAGGAAAAGCCGTTATCGGAGGAATAGGAGGAGCTCTTAAAGCCTTGTAATTTTATAATTTTTAAATTATGTCTGTTAAAAAAATGGTTATTGTGCCTTACCAAACCTTAGAAAATATGAATCGTTGGAAAGCCGAACAAGCTCAAAGACCTCGTTTACCACCCAATCCACAAGTTGTAGATGTAGTACATCTTCAACAGGACATGGGACATATTTTACAAAACACCAATTTATCAGAATCGGAAAAAGCTCAAAAGTATGGTGAGACTTTGTTTAAGTTACAAAATTCTCTTCAAAAAGCAAGACCGACTTTGAACAATTTACTTTCAACGACAAAAAGTGATGATAGTGTACAGAAATCAACATCTGTTACCTTGCATGATCAAATTTTGCAAAGTGTACCAAAAACCATGAAAAGAAAAGCCGAGTTACTTTTAAATATGATAAAAGATAACAATAATTTAACTTGGGATGAACAAGGAGTTGTGTCATATAAAGGCGGACGCATTCATGGTTCCAATATCATCGATCTTATCAATGATGCAATACGTCAAAGAAAAGGTGTTGAACCCAAAGGCTGGAAAACTTTTTCAAAGGCATTACATGAAAGTAATATTCCGCAAGAAGTCATTGGCAATCCAAGCAGATGGAGGTGGATGCATAAAACTTATGATAAAGCTTATGATAAGCCGCTGAGTGCAGATGAAGAATCCCATGGTGAGTCTGATTACTTATTTCACACACCAAAAAGTGTACAAAAACCTGCAAGGAAATCGCCTGCAAAAAGTGTTAAAAAATCTACGATGAAAACTCCATACATGAAAACTCCATACATGAAACCTGAAGAAAGAGAAAGACTGAAGCAATTCTATACTAAAGAGTTGTTAACTCCACCAGAATCTATAAAAAAGACCCCTAGTCGTAAAACGTCTCAGTCATGGGAGCCCTGGTAAAGCCTAAACTTGATTACGTGTTAAGAAAGTTATTTTATGATCCCAAAAGTACTGTCGCATTTACTGGAATAAACCAATTGTATCACGCTGCAAAATCTGTTTTGAAAGGAATAAGATACAAAGATGTTCAAGAGTGGTTACGAGGTGAATCCACCTATACCTTACACAAACCAATCCGTCGACGTTTCAAAAGACGAAAAACTATTGTAAGTGGTATAGATTATCAATGGCAAGCTGATTTGGCCAATATGCAACATTTAGCAAAACAAAATGATAACAAGAAATATTTACTTTGTGTAATCGACGTGTTTTCAAGATTTTCATGGGTTGTCCCTATTCCAAATAAAATGGGAAAAACTTTGATTCGAGCATTTCAATCTATTGTTCAGAAATCAAAACGAAAACCTTTGGCACTTCAAACAGATAAAGGTTCGGAATTTAAAAACAAACTGTTTCAACAATACTTGAAAAAGAGTCAGATTCATTTTTTCACCACCGAAAATCCAGAGACAAAAGCAAGCCTCGTTGAAAGATTTCAAAGAACTTTAAAATCGAGAATGTGGAAATACTTTACGTACAAGAAAACAAGACGTTACATTGACGTATTGTATTCTTTAGTTCAGAATTACAATCATACTTTTCACAGAAGTATTAAAACATCTCCTGCAATGGTAACAAAATCAAATGAGGCAGAGGTTTCGAAAAATCTGTATCCTCGATTATCGACAATCGCTATGACGAAAAAGCCAAAATTCGAAATTGGAGATCGTGTTCGGATCAATAAAACAAAACGCACATTTGATAAGGGATATTTACCAAATTGGACGCAAGAAATATTTGAAATCACTCATGTTAACAAGACATTTTCACCTATCACCTATAAAATAAAAGATTTACAGGGTGAACAAATTTTGGGAACTTATTATGAATACGAACTTCAATTAATAAAAGATGACGAAGTCTATGAAATTGATTCAGTTCTTGATAGACGTACAAGGCGTGAGGGCAAAAAATTAATCAAAGAAATAAAAGTCAATTGGAAAGGTTATCCAAAAAAATTTCAAAGTTGGATACCAGAATCGCATTTGGTGTCTTTGAAGGGGAAAAAATCTTATAGATAAAAAAATCTTATAGATAAAAAATCTTATAATAAAAAAATCTTATAAAAAGACAGTACATTTATGATGAATTCACAGTCAAACATTGAGTGCGCGACAGAAAGTGTCGATAGTGTTGGTACTAAAAATTACAGCTGCTGTGGAAATCGTGTTCCAAAGAATCAGTTTACATATATTTCACAGATAATAGTCATTTACGCAATTATTGCAACCTCCATAGTACATTTAAGTATTCAAAGTCAGGATCGTGAATTGTGGTTGATACTGTTAAGTAGTTCACTCGGATATATTCTCCCATCTCCGGGGTTAAAATTCACAAAGACAGAACAAAAACAACCGGGGCTTGATTTCATTGACAGTAAAAAATAAAATATTAAAAAATGAATTCATTTTATGTTACTCTACCTAGCGATAGTTCCATAAACCTTTATCCGAACAACACACAGTGCTGTTTTAAAGTTCATTTACCAAAGACAGTTCATATTGATAGGGAAAATTGGGAAGTTGCATTAGTTCAACTTATTACCCCCTCTCAGTTTTTAAACGTAAGTGAACAAGAAGCAAAGTTCGAAATTATAACTGCAGATAACGCTTTATACAATGCAGTAGCAGCGGCAGATAAAAAAAGAGATAATATGGAGATATCTGTATTAAGGCGAGACGATAAAGCTAGAGCAGAAAAATGGTCAATTCTATTTACCTTTCCACCGGGTAGTTACACTTCACCAAAGCATATTATAGAGGTGATCGATGATTTGGTTCAAAATAACCTATCGGGTATCCTTCAAAAGAATTCAATGCTACTGTCTATTAGCTATTCAACCTCATCCAAACGTCCGAAACTTACAATCAGAAATATTACAAAAACCGGAATCAAATTCCACTCATCGCTGTTTTTAAAACTGGGAGGATCGCCAGAATTTCAAAACGAGGTGATTTATCCGGGTAGAAGATTTTTAAATGCATTTAAATACAGTCCTAACATCGATGCTGGCTACAACCATATGTTTGTTTATTCAGATATTGCCGAACACACTATAGTGGGTGATACATTTGCTCCTATACTTCGTGTTTTACCGTTCAAACCAACCGAATCAGTTGAAAATAATTATGAAACCCAACATATCAACCATGATATTACATTACCGCATTATATCCCCGTTTCGAAATCTGATTTTGATACTATTTACATTCAAATAACAGGGGATTCTGGCATATCGTTTCATTTCATTACTGGTAAGACAATCTCAAGTTACATTTCAGACAGAAAAAATAAGAAATATTTGATATTTTGAAATAATTAAACTGATACATTGACAAAAAATGCTGCCAGTTTATCGTGGCATAAAACATCAGTATGGGTATGGATTAGGTTCCCTATTTAGATCAGCGCTTAAAACAGTGACACCATTGCTTAAACCCTTGGTCAAATCTGGTTTTAATGCTATAAAAAAAGAAGGAATCAAACAAGGAATACGTGCAGCAGAAGATATCCTTTTACGTGGTAAAAACCCTAAAAAAGTTGCAGTCTCGCGGGGAAAATATGTTAATAATTTAGCCCAACAGTTAATACCTTGGATAAATAAACGAAAATCACAAAAGACAAGTCATTTATCTTCTCGATCTCACAGGGGTAAGATTATTAATAAAAGACAAAGAAATCATTACACTAGACCGAGACCTCTTGATATATTTGATTGAGAGAAAAAATCTTTTTTGAAAATGATGCAAAGCGGATCTTGCGAATGCAGTAAATCAGAACTCGATGTTCTTTCTGTACCACCCACATTGACAACGATGCAAGAAAGTCAATGGGTTGAACATTTTCCAATATCATCTTTGACAAACAATTCACCGATAGAATTCATCATACCACCTCAAACCGTACATTGGACAGATTTATCACAATCGTATTTGTATATCAAATTCAAAATCGTTAAAGCAGATGGCAGCAATTTAGATGCCGGCTCAAATGTAGCCCCTGTAAACAATTTCATGCACAGTATGTTTAGCAGTGTCGATTTGTATCTAAATAATAAACTAATCAACAGTAATTCAGACACCTATCCATACAGAGCATATATCGAAAATCTTCTGTCATATAATGCCGACTGCAAGACTACGTTTTTGAAAGGTGGTGTACTTTGGATCGAAGACACCAGTGGGGAATTCGGAGCACTCAACCATGATGGGGATAATGAAGGATTAAAAGGAAGAATCGGTGTAATCACACTAAGCAAAACTGCAGAGCTTTTCGGGCGATTGCATCTTGATCTATTTCAGCAAGAAAAATATTTGCCTAACGGTATTGAAATCAGACTTAGATTAAACAGAGTCTCATCAAACTTTTGTCTTACGGGAGGTACTGGTGCACCAGCTACAAAAATTGTACTGGAAACAGTCAGTCTGCATATGCGAAATGTTGAATTGTTGCCTGTTGTTGCGAATGATCTAAATCAAATTATTTCTCAGCAAAACATGAAAATTCCTATCCGCAGAGTAGAAGTAAAGACTTTTACCATTGGCATGGGACTTCAGTCTAAAGTTGAAGATCATTTGTTTCAAGGACAGCTTCCGAAACGTATTTTCATTGCAATGGTAACAAATGCTAGTTATAATGGAGGTTATGATACCAATCCATTTTTCTTCCAACATTTCAATCTGTCAAAAATAGATGTATCATGTAATGGTCACAGTATTCATAACAGACCCTTTGAGCCTGACTTTGAAAATGGTTTGTATTTGAAATCATATTTGTCAATGTATCAGGCTGTCTCAGCCTTCGGACTCAATAAATCATTTGATATTGCCAAAGAAGATTATGCTGGTGGATACTGTTTGTGGGGTTACGATTTGACAGCCGATCAAGGCAGTGAAGAAGGTCAACTTCACCCTATAAAAACTGGAAGTCTTCGAATTGAGCTTCAATTCGCCCAAGCCTTGGCAGCAGTGATCAACGTTATTGTTTTTGCTGAATTTGACAATCAGGTCGAGATCAACAGTATGAGAGAAATCATCACAGATTACTAACTTTGGAAAAAATTACATCAGAAAAAACAGTCCTTTTCAGGACTAAAGAGCATATATAGAAAAAACGATGTTGGGACTCAGATTTGCTATATCACTGAGAGAAGAAGCAGAAAAAGTGAAATATTCTACTCCAAAGTGCATCTCTACTCGGATAAATGACATTCACAATAGCTTCGAAAAACATATGATTGAAGAATTACAAAATCTTATTGTCAGTGAAGTTCGCAACCAGTGTTACGGATGTCAAGTGGATCACCCCAGTCAAATACAACACGATCTGTGTTTATTCAAGAACAGACAAGAACATACGGATATGTTCATAGAAAAAGCTATGATGGAATTAAATCCATACAAAATCATGGAAAAATGGTACCCTGAATTAATGGAAATGAAACTCGATGACAGTGACTATGTGGAAACCTACAGAATATGGCAAAATATAAAACAAAACATTTTATCTGAAATCACAGAGTCGTACTTACAATACTGGTGTGACAAAGTAAAACAATCCTGGGAAGAAAGTGACTAAGAAAAACGTGATGTATACTTCTGAAATTCAATACATATTGGATCACGGAACCTGGATAAAAAATCTACAGGCGAAAGTCTGTGCAAAAGACCAGTTACCTCGACAGAAACCAAATCATGTGAAAGCTTACATTGTGAATACAGAGAGATCAATTAGACCAGGAGAACACTGGGTGGCAGTGATATTTGATAATAATGACAATGTGCTATACTTTGATTCGTATGGGCTACCACCACTTGAGCCAGAAATCATTAACTTTTTAGACAATCATTCTTCAACGTGGAGATACAATCGACAAACTCTTCAGAGTCTACAGGGTAAAGTTTGTGGACTTTACTGTATCTTTGTATTGGATGCTGCTGCTAGAGGATACAATATACAGAAATATCTTCAACAGAAATTCCTCTCAACGAAATACCACCGAAACGATCGAGATGTATCATTGTGGTTTAATCAACACTACGGAATTCTATACAAGAAATTTCAGAGACTCAACCCCTACAAACAGTGAAAAATGATCTTCTTTTTGTTAACAGTTCATTGTAAATATTTCATTTTTGTCTTTTTTACAGGTCATTGTAAAATATGTTTATTGTAAATATGTTCATTGTTCAGTTCTGTTCAATAAATAAAAGTTCAAAAAACAATAGACTTCTTCATTCTGTCTTCCCCAAAGACTTGTTCTGTCTACATTTTTTCCCATACAACGGGTCATAACTTTTTTGCTATATTAGCATGAAACGTAGCATGGAAAAAAATGTTTGTGATTTCTGTCAGGTCCGAGCTCTTTAAAAAAATTTTCAATCCTCAGTAAACGTATAAAGCTCGGCGTTATTTCCATACATTCATCATTTTTTGACTCTCAGCTAACGAACACTTCGAAAGCGGTATCAATATTCGGAAGCAGTATCAATATTCGGAAGCAGTATCAATATGGAGGAGATAAATTATCAACTACGTGAGGCTCTCCAAGAATATCTAAATGCAGGTCAACAGTTATTACAACTAAACACTCATTTCGTAGGAGAGGAGGAACAAAACCAACTACAACGTATAACACAGCCGTACAAAGATCTCGGCGAAAGATTAGTTCAACTATTTTTAAAGACAACACCGGATGTCATTTTGGTTGATATCGAATTTTGGAGGAAGATTACTTTCGATAATGGAGCAATGGTAATCAGAAAAAGAGTTGAAGCATGCCCCATTTGTCAAGCGAATTTCGGATGCTGTCATTAGAAGTGGAAAAAACAACGTGAGACGAAAAAAAACACAGCCTCCAAAACAAAACAGCCCTTTTAAGGGCTAACCCAACAGTTCTTTTCAGGACTAATCATTACCACAAAAGTTCTATCTTTCTTCAAAATTGTCATTTCTTCAAATTGTCAAACTTCTTTCTTTTAGAAGAGTTGCACTCCAAAAGAGTTATACTCCAGAGAGTTATACTGCAAAGAGCAAAAAAACTCAGAAAAAGACTAAGTCCAACTCAATGATCAGGCTTTTAGAAAGAGAAAAAAATCATTCATAGGTTAAAAAAACTAAGTCCAACTCAGTGATCAGGCTTTTAGAAAGAAAATCATTCATAGGTTAAAAAACTAAGTCCAACTCAGTGATCAGGCTTTTAGAAAGAAAATCATTCGTAGGGTAAAAAAAGTCTAAGTTCAACTCAATGTTCAGACATTTAGAAAGAGAAACCACTTAAAGGCCAAGTAATGGATAGAAGTAAAACAATAAAGCAATCCTAATAGCATATGAGTAGAAAAAAACTAAGTCCAACTCAATGACCAGACCTGTCAGATCACTATAGAGCACTCAAAGATGTGTCATTTTTGGCCGGCTCCTTTGCCTTTAACTGCAGAAAAAACCCTCTCAGGGAGGAGAGCCTGGGTAAAAATAGGGAATATAAAAAATGCAAATTCTTTCGGGAGGGCAGAATAGGGACAAATTTTTGTCAGGGAGGGTGATCTAGCCCACTCAGGGTAGAGAGCCTGGGTAACTACCCCCGGCCTGGGTAGTTAACCAGGCTCTCTCCCTATACTACTATCGTATATATTGTGTTTATAAGATCCCTGGTCTATGTCTATAAAAGAAAGAAAAAAAAAACGTATAGAAGAGAATTAGTTCAAACATTGACAAACTGAGGGCTGGGGCTCGCAAAAACAGTCTTTCTTCCCTACCCCGTTTCTATCCCCCCACCCATCCATTATTTTAATGAGGTGCTTGCCCAGGTTGCGCATTTCCCCTCCCCCCCATTCGATAATAAGGTAAGTGCAGCTTGAAAGACCTCTGTGAGACCACCGAAGTAATATTAAGAATAGGGCAACGTTATGCGTATTCCTGTAACACCTAAAAACACCTTTCATCGCCTAAAAACGTACGGATTCCATTAAGACTTGGGTAATCCGTCATCGATCGGCCGATAGATGCTGGCTCCCCGCATTCATTACGTATTCCTCGAGTCTTAGCCGAATTCGTTCGATGAAAGGCGATGTTACACGAATCCCTCAGGGTGCCCTTTCCTTAAGATCGTCGTTAAATACCGCTTTCATTCACCCTCTACATAGAAAAACATTTACTGTTCGCGAAACTGCTAAATTGTGAAGATTTTGTCAAAATAGACTACAGGAAGCCTTGACCAAAAAAAATCCATATGCAGGCCTAACTATGTTAATCCTTTCCAATATGACAAATCTTAGACCCGTCGAAGATAAAGGCGTCCGCAGATGACATCTGAGAAGTTTAGACCCATCATTAATGAGCAGAAATTCTCAAAATGGATTGAAAACATTGTGGGAAAATGAGAAAATGCTGGTTACCAGCATTTCTTCCTTTTCCCACCATGTTTTCAAATACCCTTTTTCCATTTTTTAACGTTTTTATTTTACATCGATTAAAAAACAATTTCTGACAGCTTGTGCTAATCTGTTTCGATCCTGCCTCCAGTGAACTTCACCAGTACTCGCGCCGAATATATGGGCCAGTGAACAATACCCAAGTTGAATCAAAGCGTTGAGAACGCTGTAGTGGTATTTGTCAAGGAAGCCATCGTGGGGAATTAATAATTTGAAAGAAAAAGAGAAATATTCAAATATTGGCTTGAAAGTCAACCTACAAAGCAAATGAATACCTTTTTTTGGTTGAAGGGAGAGTACTCAAGACAAAGTAGGATTTTTTGTATTAGTGGTCTCCCTTTGATCATTAGGAGGACTCATAAGTAACGTCCCTTGATAGTAGGATGCATGATAGATAGAAACAAAGTGAATATATCGAATAAAATTAAGTTTGTACCTGAAAACTATGATTTTGAAATATCTTTGGCCTTTAAAATTTAATTCCCAACATTACAATCAATTATTTCGATCTATAAATATTTATGCCCAATCAAATGGAGTAGCACGCAATCACTGGATTAACAAGCCATGGGACGAACTGGTTTTGGAACGAGAAAACCCAGGACCAAGTGATCGGTAGACAATTTTTGTATCATTGCGCCAGTAGAAGGCTACTTTCAATCAAAACTAGTATTTCCGGGATCGATGGCCTCACCCAGTGTATTTTAACATGCCATTTCCAATTAAATATCAGAGTGATACCGAAAAACTCATTTGCCTGAGAAAAATTGAGTATAATTAGGTTTATTTCCTTCGGCTTTGCACAAAATAAAAAAGGTCACATTTTATCGAAAACCATCATTTTCCCCAATAATTCATCAGTTGTTTGTACATCACAACATTTATTTACACTTAGTGCCCATGATTTCAAAGTACGATACAGAAGATGCATCTGTGATAAGTTTAGAGGCTGTGACCTTTAGGAATACCCTTTGAATGACGTCATTTGACTACATTTGGAATGACTGTGTTTTTCCAAAATGATTCACGAAGTTATGGGAAATCGTCTGGTCAATTTCTGGCAGTGATCAAATGTATTTTTAAGGCGATTTCGCCATGACAAATGAGTTTAGTGTACTTTCCCTTTACCCATCTAAACAACTAAAATGAAATGTCATTGTGATTGTTAATTAACCTTTTACCAAACAATCCCTGGTTTTTACGACTCAGAGGAAGAAGCCTTCTGAAAACTTTGTGGGTACAGGAGAAAATGCTGGTAGTCATTTTTCTACTCTTCTAAAGTCAAGTTTCAATTTTTGAGTCAGGTTTATTTTGTAATCTGCAAATGCTTTCAATTTGGACAAGTCTAAAAAATATTGTCGTTTGGTAAAGAGTTAAAACCAAAATACGGCTATTTCAAAGTTATGTTTTGGGAAATAGTATCTCCTCATCGGACAGTGTAGATCCAAGATCAGACTGCATGTTCTGTGTGGTCTGATCTTGATCTACACTGTGCGCAAAAGGTCTATCAGTAAGTTGTGCTTTGCAGCCTGAGGGTTGAAACAGAAAATCTTGACCAAACAGATAGCTAGTTGTAAGAATAGGAATGTTATTTCTACTCTGTACCAGACAATACAGTTTTTGACTTGTCGAAATTCATAGTCTTTGCAGACCCTAAATTAGATCTAGATGTTAGTAAAAACATGATCTTTGTCTAACAGTAGGTAGAAAACGTTGTAGGAAAAGGAGAAACCATTTTAACATGTATTGATGATAAGTCTGATTCTAGATAACTTCATAAATTTCAGAGTAACAAAATTTTTTATTCACTAAACATTCAGGGACTGGCCTACTTTAAAACTGAGAAGATTCTGGAGAATTGGAATTAAATTGAATTTTTTATTTGGTTATGTAGACTCTATATTATTAACAGGCTGATAGCTTTAATGATGACAGTTATTTAACAAATTTGATGGAAATACAGCTTTTTTTCTTTTTAGAGAAAAATATGTTAGATCTTTGTTTTTTCAAGAGCTGCTTTACTTGTTTGCCCTCTTTCCGCAATCTCCCTGTTAATTGATTTCCTTTCAGTCCAATTATCCTTGCGAAAAATCCATCTATCCATCTAGCCATCCATCTGTCGGTCCATCCATCCATCAATTCCCATAAAGCTTGACTATAGCTTGCTAGATTTTTAGCACATAGTCAAACCTGTTTAATAGGCAAGCACCAAATGGACGCTCAAAAGGAGCTTGATTAAGACAGAATGAATGAATGTTGTTTCATGGCCCATCGACAGCTTTGGTCATTTAGTGCACATATCTTTGTTAAAAAATAATAAAAGTGGAATTTTTAAACTGAAAAAGATTTGAATACATAAATAATAGTAAATGGGTTGAATTAAGAAGAACTTTGTGTGATGTTAATATACATAAAGTACATTATTGAGTGACAAGGCAATGCCTTTTGTTACGGGAGACCACTCCTTCATGCATGGCTTCATCCCGGTTTAAATACAATACCTAACGACTGCGTTAGGGAGAATTCTCCTTAGCTCAATGGTTATGGCCTTTCGTCCTGTCATTCTAGGTTCGAATCCTGCCTGGTCCCTGTTTTTCTGCTAAGCATTTGTTCATTTGTTTCTTTGTTACGGACTTTTTTTGTAAGATGGGGGCTCATCTGGGATTGGCCATTGAGCCATTAATCCCATTTGTTGTCCAAGAATGGACTTCCTGCCTAATAAGGCTTTGAGTCATCAATAAATGATGACTTCAAGAGGGGGTGTGTTACGGGAGACTGCTCCTTCATGCATGGCTTCATCCCAGTTAAAGTGCAATACCTAACAACTGTGTTAGGGAGAATTCTCTTTAGTGCAGTGGTTATGGTGTTGGCCTTTCGTCATGGCATTCTAGGTTCGAATCCTGCTTGGTCCCTGTATTTCTGCTATGCATTTCTTCATTTGTTTCTTTGTTACGGACTTTGTTCATTAGACTATCTACTCTAAAGTTTTAAATGATAAAACTAAGAATGTGATAAAGAGATTTTAACAAAATGTTGGATTGATAGTAAGAAGTCTTTAAATGAAGAAGAAATATGTGCCATTTCAATGTGCATAAAAGATTATATTGAGTGGCTGGGCGTCCCTGCCTACTCCATAGTTTTAGATTAAAAAGGTAACACTGTGAATATCACTTTTTCTAGGAAATGAGTGTTAAAACTGGTAAAGTGTGGAGCCTCCAATGAGATCAGTATACTCTCATTAAAGAGGTCCTGTCTCCAATGAGATAAGATGGATTAAGGCAGGTGATTCCTCAATACAAGTACATTTCAATAAATTTTCAATCTATTGGGCAAGCCCTGGTAGCTCAGTAGGTAGCATGCAGGACTTGAGGACGGGGGTCGTAGGTTCGATCCTTGGCTGGGCCAATTTACTTTCCGAGGATTGATGATAGTCATTGTGATAGGATTCATTCTTCTCCCACTTCTGACCATTGCTGACTGATGGTTATGTGGGAAAGCAGCAAGTGGCTTGAAAGAAAATCCTGCGGAGTACTGGTTAAAGAGACGTTAGGAAAGCAATGAATAGGTGCACTTTATAACTGAAATAATGTTGAAAACGGCGTTAAACATCATACAATCAATCAATCAGTCAAGGTAAACATTCAGAGATAGGACTTCTTTTAAAGTGAGAAATTCTGGATAATTAGAATTAAAATGATTTTTTTTATTTTGTTTGGTGAATATGGCTCCAGAAGTTGAATAGTAGTATGCAAGTCTGCTTTGGTCTTGTGTCTCCATAGTCAATGCAGATTCAAGATCAGACTGCATGTTATATACAGTCTGATCTTGTTCTACACAATCCTCATAAGTACCTCACATTATGTTATTATTAACAAGTTGATAGCTTTAATGGCATTTATTCATTGGCTGCGGCACTCATGCAAATATTACAGATGATGTTCACTCGATGAAATAAATTCCGATCTTTCACCGATAAAAACAACCATCCTCTATTTCTTCTTATATTTGTTTTTTCATGTTAACTGATGGTTTGCCAGCTATTGTCCCATTCATTTCAGTCATAAGTCATTTTTTGCCCCACGACAAAATTTTAGATTTGTATAAATCAATGGCATTTGAGATGACAAAAAAGATGTGACAAAAATTAAAAGTTACTTTTGGAAGAGTAGAAAACATTGTGGAAAAAGAACAAAATGCTGGTTACCAGCATTTTCTCTTTTTCCCACAAAGTTTTCAAAAGGCTTCTTTTTGAAAGCTGTGAAATCTTGGTATTGTGTGGTAAAGGGTTAAAGTTTGGTGAAATTATAGAAATCTCTGAATAGTCCCCTTTTAACCCTTTACCACAAAATCCTCAGTTTTAATGACCCTGATATTTAAGCCTTTTAAAAACATTGTGGGAAAAGGAGAAAATGCTGATAACCAGCATTTTATCCTTTTCTCCCAATTTTTTCTATGTCTGAAGCTAAACTCTTTTTTGTAACTCAAGTGAAATTTGTCAACTGGGAATGCTTTCAATATAAATTGGTTAAAAAATAGCCATGCGGTAATGGGTTAAGTGCTTGGGTTTGTATGAAAAAAAATCTCATTATCTCCCACTAGATGGCATTTTACAAATACACATCTATCTAATTTGGGCATTCTGGGTACAGAACCAGACTACTTTTCAAAACAACAACCGTTACTTTGAATTGCAAAATAAAATATACGTTTACTCAACAAAACTCTACCAGGTGCGATTCATTCAGCTATGATCGGCTAGCATGTAACCTATGCATTGGCCATTTATTATAACAGCCCCTACATGCTTGGGTAATAGGCTAATAGCTTCGATATAAGCCCTACTTTTCCCAGGTATATGGGGATGGGGATGCGTCATAGCAGACAGGTCGAATCTTCAAACAATATGACATACTCGGACAACGAAAAAATCTTATAATCTTAAAAACCCATATTTTCAACCCTGTACCACACAAATTCCAAGCTTTCATGGAGTTGAGGAAGAGGGCTTTAGAACTCATTGTTAGCACTAAGTACGTGCATATTTTGTGCTATAAGTGTTTGAACATCCTTGTTCTCTGTGCTTATAATTTTAGCAAAGTTTCTCTTTCAGTAAATTGGAATAATTTGAAATTATCTTTACTCTTTACCTAACGACAAGTTTTTGCACTTGTCCAAATTCAAAGCCGTTGCAGACGAGAAATTAACTGTGGCTTAATTTATGAAACTTGACTCTAAAAAGGTAGAAAACATTGTGGAAAAAGGAGAAAATGCTGGTTACCAGCATTTTTTCCTTTTCCCACAAAGTTTTCAAAAGGCTTCTTCCCTAGAGTCTTTAAAACTCGGGTAAAGGCTTAAAAGAGAAAACCTTTGTACTGGATGACAAAATTTTAAACTTGTCAAAATTGACTGCATTTGCAGACAGAAAACTATGTATGAATCAAATACTTATATTTTGTTCTTGGGTGGAAGGAAAGCAATGGTGGAAAAAGGAGAAAATGCTGGTTACCAGCATTTTCTCCTTTTTTCCACAATGTTTTCAAAAGCCTTCTTTCTTAGGGTTGTTAATGATTGATTAAAAGAATGGTGTCAAAAAAATGGTTTCGACATTTTTTTTGTCATATCATGGTAACAGCTCACATATTCATGTATTTATTTGGGTTTACCAGTATACTAGGCTAGGCCTCTGAAGTGTCTTGCTCAAGAAAACTCCCTTAATTAACCCTTTCCCAAACAATCCCAGGTTTTCATGACCCTGAAAAAGAGGCCTTTTAAGAACATTGTGGGAAAAGGAGAAAATGCTGGTAACCAGCATTTTCTCCTTTTCCCACAATGTTTTCTACCCTTCCCAAAACAAATTTCAATTTTTGAGTCCCATGTATTTTGTCGTCTGCAAGTGCTTTCAATTTCGAGAAGTCTAGAATTTTGTCGTTTGGTAAAGAGTTAAATTAGGGTTGTTAAAAAATGTGATTGTTTGGTAAGGAATAAAGGCAAACAAACTGACAACCCAAAATGTTGACCCAATAAAACTTGGATATAAAAACCAGAGAATGACATGTGGGTGCTAATGCTCAACTGTAAGTGCTTGATTTTCAATGAAAATTATCAGTCAAAAAAGGGGCATAACTTTGTCTAAAAAAATTCCATAGTTACATGCCCTTGTAATATAGGTTCCCCTTGTGATAGTTAACAACTTGTTCAAGTCTGAAGTAAATATCTTCAAGAAAAAATGGAAAAAAAAAAGTTCTTGCTCAACGACAATGACAACACAAGGTTTATGACAGTAACTTTTCCGAAAACAGCTGAGCTAATGAAACAAATGATAACAGGTCAAAGGTCACTCATATTTCATTGTACTATTTCAGGAAAATATGTTGCCTCATTTGGAGATGGACCTGGTCGTTAAAAGAACCTTCTTCTCAAGACTGGCAAACTGAAAAGATATGACGCTTATGACGGTGCACCATTTACAGAAAAAACCAGCGAGGGGCGTGTCAAGTTCTTAGATTTGACCCTCCCACGGTATGGACTCCCGCTCTATGATTGGGTGATGAGTTTTAGAAGTTGCAGAACATATTCCCGCCCAGTTTGAAAGTATCTATATAGACAATGTTGTGAGACATGCAAAAAAGGAAGTGGGTGGACCGGTGGTGCAGTGGTAAAGCGCTGGACTATCAATCCTGAGGCCCGAGGTTCGATCGAGGTTCGATACCCGGCCTAACCAGGAGCTCTCTGAGACACCTTGTGTTTCCCACCCAACTAGAGGTGAACTGGTTTGGAACCCAGAGGTAGCCTCGCGTGTATCGGTGCCTTACACCGGGCACGTTAAAGAACCAAGGAGATCTACTGGAAGAAGAGCTAGAGGCTTGTACCCGGATTTCCTTGTATCCGATTCTTTCTCTCTAATAGTCCGTACCAAATATGCCTAGAGCACGGAGGGGCCTTAATCCTACAAAGTCATCATCATCATGATGCAAAAAAGGGAGTGGTTTTAAGCTGGGCAAAATTAGGTAAAACTTCTATGTGCTCTATAGCTAAGTCTAAGAAGCAGTTTTTTAGACTGATCTACATTAAAAGCATTTCAAGTGGACAATTTGATTATGGCTAACAGGGTAGGATTTGTTTTTTGACAGATTAGAAAGAAGTTACAATTCAGCCAATTTCTTTTTGAGGATTGATGACAGTCATTGCAACAGAATTCATTCCTGTCTCACCGCTGATCACTGTTTTGGCAATTGTTATGTTGGAAAGTAGTCAATGTTTCAGCATTGTGTTGCTTTGAAATCTGTGCACATGTTGAAGTCTAATACTTTGTCACAATTGTGCAAAAAACGTGAGCCATGCCTTGCCATAGTGAAAAACTAAGAACATCCATCTATCTATTGATCCTTTCTTCTTCTCTTTGCTTGTTCATCGTTTCCTTCCTTCCTTCCTTCCTTCATTCATTCCTTCTTTCCTTCATTCATTCATTCATTCATTTTCACTGACAATCTCTCATTCTAGGTCAAAAGGATATTCTCACGTCAACAATCGACCATTTACGTATGTGAAGGCTTCGAAAAACTGGGGTTCGAACATGACGAGGAAAATTTCTAAAAATTACAGAAAGCTGCCAAACTTGAATGGTTACAGTGGAATACAAATGTTTACAGACGCAAGGACCTTTCTCATACAGAGCACCTCAAAACATTTGAAACTTGAAACTTCATACAATGCTAGTTAAATAGGCTCTATTCAATTCTAAATCATATCATTGTATTGTTTCATGCATTTGCTCTGTTTGTTTGTATTGGATTTTAATGTTTTTTAACAGCTTACGTCATATCATAGCAGTCAGAGCATCTACACATGTGTTTCCTGGCTTTCTCACACCAATACTCGCACAATTTTGCTTCCAAGTCACTGATCACTTTTCTCACATGCATCAGAGATGAAAGGCCAAAGAGCGGTGGAAAGAACTTTGCCTCAACCAGGTATTAAACTCACCACCACCAGGTCACAAATCAGATACTCCAACCACTGAGCTAACCGTCTGGGCTCTGCATTTGCAATAAACGAACCTTTGAAACATTGTGGCACTAATTCAGGGTTTTTTCCGTCTGTATTTTCAAAATTCATTTGAACTCTTTACTAAACAACACAGTGTTTTAACTGATCTGAAGAAGAAGGCATTTGAAAGTATTGTAAGAAAACCAGCATTCCCAGGTTTTTTTTACTGTATGCAAACATTGCTTCCTATCATGTCACCTTTTAACTCTTTACCAAACAACAAAATTATAGACTGGTCCAAATTGAAAGCACTTGCAGACGACAAAATTAAAGTGACTCAAAAATTGAAATTTGTTTTGGGAAGAGTAAAAAACATTGTGGGAAAAGGAGAAAATGCTGGTTACCAGCATTTTCTCCTTTTCCCACAATGTTTTCAAAAGGCTTATTTCACAGAGTCGTGAAAACCAGGGATTGTTTGGTAAGTTAAAACAGTAAAAATGTTATTTTAAACTTAATTTTTTAGAGAAAAAATGTCTCCTTATTGGACAGAGTATATCCAAGATCAGACTGCAGGTACTGTGCAGTCTGATCCTGATCTACTCTGTCGGCAAAGAGTCAGTGCACTTGGCAGCTTAACTCTTTACCACATGACAAAATTTTAGACTGGTCCAAATTGAAAGCACTTAATGATGACAAAATAAACACAACTCAAAAATTGAAATTTGTTTCCAGCAGGGTAGAAAACATTGTGGGAATAGGAGAAAATGCTGGTTACCAGCATTTCCTCCTTTTCCCACAATATTTTCAAAAGCCTTCTATCTCAGGGTCGTAAAAACCAGGGATTGTTTGGTGAAGGGTTGAGGATTAAAAATTCTTGTGTGCTACATTTACCCATAAACAGCTAAATAAATGAAATGTATTCAATAGTGAAATCCCAAATATTCCGATTGCAAAATTGATTTTGCTGGAAAGAAAACACTGTTTTGGACGGGGTAGACCAAAGATCACATCGTATATTTGTGCAGCATGATCTTGATCTACACCGTCTGAAACTGTCTGAAAAGAGCCCAAAGTCATTCTTAGCTTAAGGGTTGAATTTGTCGATAAATGCTGGATATATTAAATGGCTTGCAACACGCGAAAAGGGGCATTTGGACATTTGCGTAAAGTGTCGTCTGCGCAGGCTAATCCGAATTGACACTTTCAGTTTTTATGTAATTTTCTGTTTTGCACAAGTCTACTGTAATACAAAATCTAATGTAGTCGTAAAATGCCATCTCAGATTAGCCTGCTCAGACTGCGTAGGCTGGATTTAACCAAAAGTCCGAATGCCCCTTTTTGCATGTTGCAAGCCATATGGGATTACTCACACTTTTATATTTCAAATAATGTGGTTGTGAGGTAGAGCGTCAGCCTCGTAACCATAAGGTCCTGAGTTCGATACCCGATTCGGGATTTTTCATTTGACCACACATTCGGCGCGAGTACTGGTGTACTTCCCAGGAAGCAGAGTCAAGAGAGATTAGTGTAAGTTGTAAGAACTTATGTCTCAGTTGATATAAAATAAATATGTTTAACTCTTTACCACACCATCCCGACTTTTAATGACCTTGAGAAAGAAGCCTTTTGAAAACATTGTAAAAAAAATGAAAATGCTGGTAACCAGCATTTTCTCCTTTTCCCACAATGTTTTCTACCCATCCCAAAACAAATTTCAATTTTTGAGCCACATTTATTTTGTCGTCTGCAAGTGCTTTCAATTTGAACAAGTCTAAAATTTTGTCGTTTGGTAAAGAGTTAAACTAAACTTTTCTATTTTCACAGAGTAACCAGTGTTCATTTTGGTCAAATCTGTCATCTGGAGATCCTTTATAGATGGACAAATCTTACCCCTTGAAGCACCCAAAAGACCCAGCAGAATTTTTCAGTCTAGAATAACACCCAGATAATTGTAATTTCATGGTTGCTTTGATGTACAATGAATTAATAAAATGATGTTTTATGGCGCATGGACAGCGCTTTGGTCATTTAGCGGGCATATCTATATTAACTCTTTGCCAAATAGTCCTAAGTTTTAATGACCCAGGGGAGGAATCCTTACGAGAGCATTGTGAGAAAAGGAGAAAATGCTGGTAACCAGCATTTTCTCCTTTTCCAAAAATGTTTTCTAACCTTTCAAAGAAAAAATTCCTAACTTGTGGAACCTTTGAATTTTTGTTGTTACTTTGGACAAGTCTAAATTTTTGACAAGTCTAAATTTTTGTTGTTTGGTAGAGTTAAATGATGATAACAGTGGATTTTTTTAGCTAAAACAGATTTGAACGAAATGATAACAATAAGAAAGAGTTGATTTAAGATGGATTATGTGTGACCTTGTATGTATAAAAGACATTATTTAGTGACAGGGCAATCCCTATCTACTCAAAAGCTTTTGTGTACAGTGTTTCAGCAAGCAGACAGTGTAGATTAAAGATTTGACAATATACTTTATGCAGTCTAGTGTTGATCTACACAGATTGCAAAGGCTTTCACGACCCTGGGAAAGAAACCTTCTGAAAACATCGTGGGAAAAAGGAGAACATGCTGGTTACCAGCATTTTCTCCTTTAACCAACTATGTAATCTACCCATCCCAAAATAAACTTCAATTTTTCAGTAAATTTTATGTCGTAGTCTGCGATTACTTTCAATTTCGACAAGTCTTAAATTATGTCGTTTGGTGAAATGTTAAAAGTGTGCTGGCTGGTATGGCAAAAAACATATTTCCAAAATAATTTTTACGGGTCAAAAGAAGCCTGTTATAGAAAATAGACCTACAAGTGTTTACCCAATTTCAAAAGTCTTTTGATTGATTCAATAGTGTTTAACGCTGTTTTCAACATTACTTCAGTTATATTGCGGTGGCCAGTGTACCTATCCATGCCGTTATGGAGTTTCTTTAACCAGTACTCCACAAAATATTCTTTACAAGCCACTGGCTTCCTTACCACATAACCATTGTTGAAACAATAGTCAGAGGTGAAAAAGGAAAGAATCCTGTCGCAGTGACTATCGTCAATTCTAGGAAAGAAAACTGGCCCAGCCAGGGATTAAACCAACAACCCCGTTCTCAAGTCCCGCATTCTACCCACTGAGCTACCGGGTATCAGCTTTTCAGTCTGGAATAACAACCTGATGATTGCAATTTCATGTGTGCTTTTGTGAATGGTGTTTCAGGAAGCAGACAATGTAGATTAACCTGTAGGCTGCTAAGTGGGACTTCTTGACCTTTAGGGGACAGTGTAGATCAAGATCAGGCTCCACATAACCTGCATTCTGATCTTGGATATACACCGTCCGAAAAGGAGATATCACTTGATCTACACGACAGCAAAGGCAACTATAGGGAAAGGAGCTTTAAACTTTTTACCACACAATCCCGAGTTTTCACGACCCTGAGACAGAAGCCTCTGAAAACATTATGGGAAAAGGAGAAAATGCTGGTAACCTGCATTTTCTCCATTTCCCACCATGTTTCCTACCCTACTCAATATTTGAGAAGCACTGATTTCAGCATCTGTAAATGCTTCCAATTTGGACAAGTCTAAAAATTTTGTCATTTGGTAAAGTGTTAAGTATTAAAACTATAAAGGCTGGTATGGTAAAAACATATTTCAAAAATAGTTTTTACAGGTCTAAAGTAGCTTGTGTTGTTAAGCTGTTTACCCACTTTCAAACCGTATTTTTACAACTCATACAGAAAGCTTACTCATTCATTTCTTTTCCTGGGTTATATCAGTGCCTGGTGAGAGTCTTGCCCTGATTCTAACGTGCAAAAACAATAAGGACTACACTCTGGCAAAAGGGGGATGTGTTATACCCAGCAAGCCATCACATAGTTGTGGATGCATACAATCCAGTATGTCTATCAACCTGCTAAATCCTGAAGTAGATTGGTCCTTTGGTATGCAGTAAATTAACCAATATCAACAAGAACGGCAAATTGTCACAAGATACGCCCGTCCCACTGCCGTTTGTCAAGAGGTATAATAATCCTAAAGGGCAGGTAATGCAACAAACATGTTTACCAAATCTCTGTAAAAATGAAGATCGAAGTGGAATTACTCAAAACCCACGCTAGGTAAGGTTATTGTTCTTGCGCACTGTACTCCGTAATATTGCAACAAACATGCATACTAAGTTTGAAGTTGTTCTTACTTGAGATGACAAAGTTATATTCCGGACAAGCACTAAATGCTGTAAAAATGACATTCAAAGGTAAATAACTCAAAGACAGCACAAGGTAGCATTACAATTCTTGCACACTGGACTTCCAAATATTGCAACAAATAAGCATACCATATTTCAAGTCATTCCTACATAAGATGACAAAGTTTTGTTCTGGACAAGCAAGAAATGCTATAAAAATGAAGATCAAAGTGGGAATAACTCAAAATTCTTGCTAGGAAGAGTTATGGTTCTTGTGCACTGCACTCCGTAATTTTTCAACAATCATGCATACCAAATTTGAAAAGGTTCAGACGAAAGGTGACAGTTATATTCCGGATAAGCAGAAAATGCTGTAAAAATGACAGTCAAAGGGAAATAACTCAAAGACAGCAAAAGGTAGAGTTATGGTTCTTTCACAATGCACTCCTTATTATTGTAACAAACACAAATGCCAAGTTTCAAGTCAATTGGACTGGAGATGACAAAGTTATGCTCCGGACAAGCAAGAAATGCTTTAAAAAATGAAGATGAAAGGGGGAATAACTCAAAATTCGTGCTAGGAAGAGTGATGGTTCTTGTGCACTGTACGCCGTAATTTTTCAACAATCATGCATACCAAATTTGAAGATGTTTAGACGAGAGATGACAAAGTTATATTCCGGACAAGCAGAAAATGCTGTAAAAATGATGATCAAAGGGAAATAACTAAAAGACAGCATGAGGTAGAGTTATGGTTCTTTCACACTGCACTCTGTATTATTGCAACAAACACAAATGCCAAGTTTCAAGTCAATCGGACTGGAGATGACAAAGTTATGCTCCGGACAAAGAACTGGATGCCACCCGCCTGCCCCCGCCCAAACGCCGTGGGTGATCCCATAATACGTCCCGTCTTGGATTGGTGTATAAAACGGTTCCATTCAGGTCAGCCTGCGGAGGAAGATACCTTTTACAGGTTCATTAGGCCCTCATTTTACAGAGCATGGCTCATATATATGTGTGTGTGTGTGTGTGTGTGTGTGTGTGTGTGTGTGAAAGAAAGAATTGGAAAGCAACTGCTTACAACCCTTTGCATCACAATCTCCAGTTTTAACAACCATAAAGAAAACAGCTTTTGAAAATATTGTGGAAAGAGAAGAAAATGCTAATAACCAGCACTTTCTCCTTTTTCCCACATTGTTTTCTACCCCTTTTAATGAAAATACTATTAATTCACCAACATTCAATTTGTTATCTTAATTAAAACTCTTTTCATTGGACGAGTCTAAGAATGTGTTGAATGGGTAAAGAGTTAAAATGGGACAATTTGGGAAAGAGAAAAGATTAGTAGCATAAATAACAAACAAAAGATCAGTGATATATAATTTTTCTATCAACGTTTGAACAGAAATATCATCTTAGAATATAATCATAACAGAAGTCATAAATATGCAAATGTCTGGAGAAAAAAAAATAAATGCAACACAGACAACTTGAACACTTGAGCATAAAAAACAGATAAAGAAAAAAGCACATCTAAACCATCAATGATGTGAAGCCTTAAATTGCTAAATAACTAAAAAGAAGTTGATGGTAAAAACCTGAATGTTGCTATTTCGAACTTATTTTCTGTGGAAAAATTCATCCTTATCAAAAAGTGTAGATCCAAGATCAGACTGCAGGTTCTGAGCAGTCTGATCTTGATCTACACTGTCAGCAAAAGGTCAGTGGGTTGCACAACCCAAGGGTAAACTCCTTTACACATGACAAAATTATAATCTTGTCCAAATTGAAAAGAATGTATCTAGTAGACGACAAATTTTACTCAAATTATGAAATTAGTCTTGAATGTATAGAAAACATTGAGGGAAAAGGAGAATTGCTGGTTACCAGCATTTTCTCCTCTTTTCCAAAATGCTTTCAAAAGGTATTCTTGTCAAGGTTGTTTAACCTTCAGATTGTGTTATAAAAGATTAATACAGACATTATCTAGACAGGTATCTATCATGTAGTATCACATTTATGAAAATAAGGAGGACAAGTTGAAAAAAAAAATTATCTCGGAAATAAATGGTAAAGTTCAGACAGATTGCTACAAGGATAATATTCAAAACATCTTGGCATAAATTCAAACATCAAAATTTATCAATGAGATAAAAAAAATTAAACAATATCTCTTCAGTGAAAAAAAAAAGAATGTATACTATACTAATTGTAATGCAGAAAATTTTAACTGTCTTAAAATGTGTTCACTGTCCACAAGGTGAACATTTGATCAGAGTTTTAGGCAATTCTTTCATAAGGTTTACGAGAAATAGAACTTATGCAAGCATTCAAAAATATTTCAAAAGCTGATTAGCAATGAGTGTCAAGGTGATATCAGATATATCTAAGTAATGCACATAGACCAGGCCAGTGAATCTTTCAATGGCACCAAGTCCTAAATACCCTATCTGTTTGATATTGAATCATATGTACACACCTGAGAAAACCTTGCCATAGGAAACATTTTTGAGAAGTTTGTAAACCAAAAGAACTGACTTAAATTTCAAATATTTGGAAGAAAAAAAAATTAAGCCGTCCGTCTTGTACAACACTATGTACAAAGCAGCCTGTCTCATCAAAAGATTGGAGCAAAGCAGTCTGTCTCATCAAAGACCTGTGACCAAAGCGGTATATCTTGTCAAAAACTTAAAGCAGTCTGTCTTGTCAAAAAGCTGAATGAAGCAATCTCTCTTGTCAAAAAACTGAACAAAGTGGTCTGTCTTGCCAAAAACTGAATGAAGTAGTCTGTTGCAAAAACCTGAACAAAGCAGTCTGTCTCATCAAAAAAACTGAACAAAGCAGTCTCTCTTGTCAGAAAAATTGTGAATAAAGCAGTGTGTCTTGTCAAAAACTGTGACCAAGCAGTCTGTCTTGTCAAAATATGTGTAATGCTCCTGGTCTAGCTGCAGACAAGTTCCATCTATGCCTGTCTCTAAAGTCTTACAGAACTACACTAACACCTTACACCTTACACTACAAAGGCATATCAAAAACCTGCATGCAGCTTCTGGTCTGTGTTATCGTCTATCCCTCCCTTGCACCTTTTTGGTTCCTAGTATACTCTAGTACTTCAAAATGGATGCAAGAGTTATGTGCGACCCTTTCCCTTGCACCTTTTTGTTTCCTAGTATACACTAGTACTTCAAAAAGGATACAAGAGTTATGTGAGACCTTTCCCTTACACCATTTCGGTTCCTAGTATATACTAGTACTTCAACATGGATGCAAGAGTTATGTGAGACAAGGAAGTTTCCTTATTGGGAATAAACAACAGTTAATGGACCTATATGGTCATTACCGAAATCAAAAATCCCTAACAGTCAAAACTACCAGAGTCATCAAAATACTTAAATGGAGTAAAAGACAAACCTAACGTCATCATGTGATCAGTCTAGAACAAATCCCTTTGATTTACAAACGTCAAACATGTAAAACACATTTGATACATCAATTTGTATCGTACCTATCAATTTTATATGATATGGTGCACATTAAAAAGATTCAATTGACCAGAAATGGAAATTTTAACCATTCTCTTCATCTCAGCTAATGAAATATCTTGAACACTTACACATGTCACACACCTAAAGCTTGAAAAAAATTTATAAAAGCTTTACAAAAAAAAAGAAACAGGAACTGTTTTTGACATAATTTTGTTCCATGAAATCTTCACCATTTGACAAATTCTTAACATGTCCAACTTTAAGTATTTTCATATGAAAAATGTGACATTTATCATGATATTTTTTTCCTGATAAAGTGGAAAACATTGTGGGAAAAGAAGAAAAATACTGGTTGCCACCATTTTCTCCTTTTCCCACAATATTTTCAACAGGTTTTTTTTCCTGGGTTCATTAAAACTCAGGATTGTGTGGGAAAGAAATAAATTTTAGACCTTCTCATAGTACAACCCAAGTCAACATAAATGTATTCATTTCAAATGTTAAAATATAGTACAGAGCACTTGAGAGAGCAAGTTTATATATGTAACTGCAAATGCAGTACACACATCATAACTAGCCATGAACACAATGTTGCAATCATCATCAATTCTTTAACCAGGACAAACTTGAAGAACTATTGTGCAACCACTTTAACTTGTCACTACTTTGATTGTGTTCAGTTTTCTGGTATGTGTCTCAGTATCTTAAACAACAACCTTTGTTGTGAAAACAGAGAGGCTAGTATAGGCTGTAAGAACTGACCTGGCACAGCAGAGCGATGTTAAATCTCACATTTTAGATTGAGGTAAAATAGTTAATTTAGAAATCATTGTCAGTAGCCGTATTCCATAAAGCAAAGAATCAATAAAGTACTGTCGTGATGCATGTGTTTACATAGATTTAAAAGAAAAAAATTCCAAACTGGGTTGAGGCCACTAGAATAAAAGATAAAATGGCCGACTTATGTCAAAGTTTAGCCCCCAGGTCAATTCTTACAGCCTTTATTTTCAGATACATTGGATACACAAATACATATACGTCTAAGAACCTTGTAAAATATACAGCTCAATCCAGTATGTAAAATAATCAGTCACTGTATGTTATACCACTGTATTAATGATTATGAAGTGATTGCTGTCCCTTTTAACAATATTTTTGTAAACAGGAGTAACATCCACATGTTTCTAATTAATATTGATATTATATAAATGTTAATCATATTAATATCATTATTATTCTATGGCCAACTCGCCCAGGAAAAACCAGAGATAAAACTACAAGTAGAAAAAACTCTGGAAACCTGTGTCCATTTGTCAACGTCTAATGCCATGGAATGTTGGGCCTCATTCAATCAAATGGATTTGAAGCTTCCAAAACAAATTTTAGGGAATTGTATATTACACTAAGAGAAACCCATATAAATCAGGGGGATAACTTTTGGAAACAGCTTGCCAGTTTCAATAGGCATTTTTGCTTGGAAATAGTGACGGTAGTACAGAGACGCAGTATTATACTAGTGTGCCGCCAGGTACCTCCACTCAATTTTACAAAAGACAAAAATGTCTGTATGTGTTGCCCTTTCAAAGCTGGTAGAACCTAGTGCCAACTGCATTGACATTCTTCCAATAGTGTGATAGGGGAGTCCAAGTGCTGGAGGAAAATGTCTGAAGAAAAATTATATAAATTTGAGATTTAGGAGGCCTAACTCTTCACCACAAAACAAAATTCTAGACTTGTCAAATTTGAAATCTTTTGCAGACAACAATTTACTTGTGGCACAAATTTGATTTTGAATGAGTAGAAAACATTGTGGGAAAAGAAGAAAATGCTGGTTACCAGCATTTTCTCCAGTTTCCACAGTGTTTTCAATAGCCTTGTTCATCAAGGTAATTAGATTGTAGAGAAAAAGGTTAACACTGGACCTTCTTGAATAAGTTTTCAGCTGACAATTTTTTAAAAACATCCTTGTATAATTTTGTTAACTCCATACCAACCCACAAAATTTTAGGCTTATCAAAAAAATGAAAGCATTTGCAGATGATATAAATAAGATCTGACATGAGTTGGGTTTGAGATAAAAATTTAAGGTTCAAAAACATTATGAGAATATGAGAAGATGATGGTTACCAGCATTTTATCCTTTTCCCAATAATTTTTATGGTTTCAAAAGCTTTCTTCTTCAGTGTCGTTAAAACTCGGGATTGTGTGGTAAAGGTTTAATCAGAATGACAAAATTGTGTTTCACAGTCATGCATATAAAAAAACACTGTGGTAAAAGGAGGACTGGCTCCTCAATAGAAAGTTCTCCTTCTGCCATAGTGTTTTTTAAAAGTAATGTACTGCATGAAAAAATGTCATCAATGGGCTATAATGTAGTATTAATTTAACTGAATAGAGACAATACCAAGTTTTAATGATCCTAAAGAAATAATCTTTTTAAAGTCATTGTGGGAAAAGGAGCATTTTCTCCTATCCCACAAGGTTTCTGACATTTTCAAAGGTAATTTTGATCATCATTCCATTTGTGGTCTTCAAATTCTTTCAATTTCGACAAGTTCAAAATTTTATCATATATTAAAGGGTCTCTTCTCTATCAAACTACAAAATTATTGTACTCTAAAAAATTGAAAGCATTTGCTAAAACAAAATGAGTGTGACTCTAAAATTGGAATTTGTCTTGGGATGGGAAGACTGTGAGCATTGTCAGAATAAGAGAAAACACTGGTTACCAGCATTTTCCCCTTTTTCCCCACAATGCTCTAAAAAGCTTCTTCATTAGGGTTGTTAAAAGTGGAGATTGTTGGCTAAATGTTCAATGCTGTTTTTGACAGTTTTGCAGTTGTACAACAGCAAAAAATCATTTATGCGATTTCAGAGTCCCAGTGACTGTGATGGGTTCATTTTATTGTTTGATTAATCATGTTTTACAGTACTTGGGTTCATCAGCACTAGGTTATGGCTCCAAAGTAGTCTTACCAATTTTGTTGTTTGGTAAAGAGTTAACCCTTTACAACACAATCTGTAGTTTTAATTACCCCGAGAAAGAGAGCTTTTAAAAACATTGTTGGAAAAAGAGAAAATGTTGGATACTAGTATTTTCTCATTTTCTCACATTGTTTTCTATCCGTCCAAAGACAAATCACATCATTTGTATGAAATTAATTTTGTTGTCCGAGTCACTAAATGCTTTTAGTTTGGAAGAATCGAAAATTCTGTCATTTGGTAAAGAGTTAAATCTTAACTACATGATCCCTAGTTTAAATGCCCCTAAGGAAGAAGTCTTATGAAAAGATTGTTGGAAAAGTAGAAAATACTTAGTAACAAGCATTTTCTCTTTTTTCCACAATGTTTACTATCCTATCAAATCAGCCACATTTGTTGTCTGAAAATACTTTCAATTTAACCCAGTCTAAATTTTTGTCGTTTTGTCAAGAGTAACCTCTTTACTACACAATCACAACTTTAAACGACCCTGAGAAAGAAGCTTATAGAAAACATTGTGGAAAAAGGAGAAAATGCTAGTAACCAGCATTTTCTCCTTTTCCCACAATATTTTCTACCCTATCAAAGTCAGAAATCATCATATTAACAAGATTTAGTTTGTTGTCTGCAGATGCTTTGAATTTGGTCCAGTCAAAAAATTTGTCGTTTGGTAAAGAGTTAAAAGGGTAGAAAACATTGTCTGAACAAGAGGGCCATGATGGCCCTAAAGTCACTCACCTGAGTCTTTTGACCAAACATGACCCATTTTCAATCTCTTGAGATATCTTGACAAACAATTTACTAAGCTTTCATAATTATTGGACTGAAAATTTGGCCTCTAGCATATACACAAGCTTTTTCTAGAACTTCTCTCAGTGACCTACTTTTTAGCCAACCATAGCCAATTTTCCCATTGTAGATATTATCAAAACAAAGATCCTGACCACCTTTCATATGTATTGGACAGAAAATGTGGCCTATAGAGCATACACAATTTTTTTTCTAAGATTTGAACTACTGACCTAGTTTCTGACCCAACATGACCAATTTTCGAAGTCATGTGAGATGTCATCAAGTAAAACATTCTGACCAACTTTCAAGAAATTTGGACTGAAACTGTGACATCTAGAGCGTACACAAGGTTTTCTTTAAGATTTGACCCAGTGACCTAGTTTTTTGCCTGACATGACCCATTTTCGAACTCCTCCGGTATATCATCAAGACAAACATTCTGACCAAATTTCAATAGTTTTGGACCAAAAATATGGCCTCTAGAGTGTACACAAGGTTTTTCTAAGATATGACCTCGTGACCTACTTTTTGACCAGACATGACCCATTTTAGAACTCGTCCGAGATTTCATAAAGACAAACATTCTGACCAACTTTCAAGAGCATTGGACTGAAAATGTGGCCTCTACAGGATGCACAAGGTTTTTCTAAGATTTGACCTAGTGACCTAGTTTTGGCCCAGCATGATCAATTTACGAACTCGTCTGAGATATCATCAAGACGAACATTCTGACCAAGTTTCATGAGTATCGGACTGAAAATGTTATCTCTAGAGGGTACACAAGGTTTTTCTAAGATTTGACCTAGTGACCTAGTTTTTGACCCAACATGACCAATTTTTGAACTCCTTCGAGATATCATCAAGACAAACATTTTGACCAAGTTTCATGAGTATCTGACTGAAAATGTGGCCTTTTGAGCGTACAGAAGGTTTTTCTAAGATTTGACCTAGTGACCTAGTTTTTGACCAGACATGACCCATTCTTGAACTCGACCGAGATATCATCAAGACAAACATTCTGACCAAGTTTCATGAGTATCTGATTGAAAATGTGGTCTCTAGAGCGTACACAAGGTTTTCCTAAGATTTGACCTACTGACCTAGTTTTTGACCCGACATGACCCATTTCAAACTCATCCGAGATATCATCAAGGCAAACATTCTGACCAAGTTTCATGAGTATCTGACTGAAAATGTGGCCTCTAGAGTGTACACAAGGTTTTTCTAAGATTTGACCTAGTGACCTAGTTTTTGACCTGGCATGACCCATTTTCAAACTCGTCCGAGATATCATCAAGACAAACATTCTGACCAAGTTTCATGAGTATCGGATTGAAAATGTGGCCTCTAGAGTGTACACAAGGTAAAAGTTGATGATGGACGACGAACGACGGACGCCGGACAAAGCACGATCACAAAAGCTCACCATGAGCACTTCGTGCTCAGGTGAGCTAAAAAGAGAAAATGCTGGTTAACAGCACTTTTTCCCTTTCCCACAATGTTTTTAGAAGACTTTCTTATGGTTGGGATTGGTTAACCTCTGAACCGTGAACAAAAAACATTGAGACATATTGACATCTTCTACCTTTGGGCAACCTGGGGGGGATCTCTGGCATGTTCCTTGTCTTTGGAAGCTGTTGTGGTGGAGACACTCTGGAAAAAACAAAATACAATAAATAAACTGTGAGAGATATTAGCTTTGAATTTCATTAGCTACATTCATTTTTATAAATGTTTAACCTTTCACCATCCACAATCAATTGTTTAACTCTTTACTAAACCAAAAAATTTTAGACTGGTCCAAATGGAAAGCACTTGCAGAAGACAAAATAAACTTAAGTCAAAGAGTGAAATTTGTTTCCAGCAGGGTAGAAAACATTGTGGGAAAGGAGAAAATACTGGTTACTAGCATTTTGTCCTTTTCCCACAATGTTTTCAAAAGGCTTCTTTCTCAGGGTCATAAAAACCGAGGATTGTTTGGTAAAGGGTTGACTCTCTACCACACAATCCCTAGTTTTAATGACCCTTAGAAAAGAGCCTTTTGAAAACATTGTAGAAAAGAGAGAATGCTAGTAACCAGCATTTTCTCCTTTTCCACAGTGTTTTCTACCCTGCTGGAAACAAATTTCACTCTTTGAGTTAAGTTTATTTTGTCGTCTGGAAGTGCTTTCAATTTGGACCAGTTTAAAATTTTTTCCCACAATGTTTTCTACCCTATCAAATACAAATTCCATTGAGCCCCGTTCAAATTGTTGTCTGCAAATGCGTTCAATTCGGACAAGTCTATATTTTTGTACTGTGGTTAAGAGTTAACTCTTTACCAGACAACAAAACTTTAGACTTGTCCAAATTGAAAGCATTTGCAGACGATAAATATGACTCAAAATGGTGGAAATCATCTTTGAAAGGGTAAGCATAGGAAAAAGAGAGAATGCTGGTAACCAGCATTTTCTCCTTTTCCCACAATGTTTTCTACCCTATCAAATACAAATTCCATCACTTGAGCCTGGTTTAAATCGTCGTCTGCAAATGCTTTCAATTCGGGCAAGTCTGTATTTTTGTACTGTGGTTAAGAGTTAACTCTTTACCAGACAACAAAACTTTAGACTTGTCCAAATTGAAAGCATTTGCAGATGATAAATATGACTCAAAATGGTGGAATTTGTCTTCAATAGGGCAGAAAACAGCGTGGGAAAAGGAGTCAATGCTGGTTACCAGCATTTTCTTCTTTTCCTATAATGTTTTTGAAAGGCTGCTTTTTGGGGGTTGTAAAAAGGAGGGATTGTGTGGTAAAGGGTTAAATAACTAGAGGAAAAAAGCTTTTGAAAACATTGTGGGAATAAGACAAAATTGAGGGAAAAACAGCAATTTATCCTTCACCACATTGTTTTCTATCTCTGTAAGAACAAATCCCATAATATGAGCCAACATTATATTTGTAGTCTACACATACTTTCAATTTGGACAGATCTAAAGTGGTCTTGTTTGCTAAAGAGTTACACATTATTCTAGGTTATGTTGCTTGGTCCACTGCAACTGTTCATGTTTTCCTCGAGTTTCTCTTGCATGCACTTTGCACAACTTTCTGCAAAGCCACTGGCTGCTTTTCCACATAAATATTATCCAAGTAATGTTCAAAAGTGAAAGAAGAATGAATCCTGACATAAGAATGATCATCAATTCTCAGAACTTTTGTTGATCTAGGATTTGAGATGGCGAGCCCCAGGGTACCTGGTTCAGCTCTTTCTTGGCTAGTGAAAGAGGTTCCTTAATTATTTAGCAATTCCCATTTCAATTTTTTTCTGTATGAAAGTGAAAAAGATTGAACCATGCTTTGTGAAAAGGGTGCTTAATGCATCTGCAAAAAGTATTAACCCCAGCGTGTGCAGGCTGACATGGGTCAATTGGTTGGTTGGTTGTATTGGGGTTTAACGCCACTTTAACAGCTAAGGTCATATCATGGCGGTCGGTGACGCACATGTGTTTCCTGGCTTTCTCACACCAGTACTAACACAACTTTCTTTCCAAAGCCACCGACTACTTTTCTCACATGCTTCAGCAGAGGTGAGAGCCGAAAATACACCGGAAAGAAAGTTCGCCTCAACCGGGTATCGAACTCACAACCACCAGGTCGTGAGTCCGACACGCTCACCACTGAGCCACCCGGGCGGGGCGACATGGGTCAAACCTTTCGCTGTCTGTAACATTTTTTATATGTCAAAGGACCATTCTATTTTATGATTCAGTTGGTTATTAAACAAATTAAATTTAAGGGATCCACAATTGTATGAATTCACTTAATGTTTAGTATCACGTAACATGGAGCAATTAACCCCCTTTCCCCTGAGCATAGCTCATGTTTGTATCACATCATTAACCTAGAGGCCCTTGAGGGCCTGAAATCACTACTGGCTGTGATTTTGCTTTTTTGCTAGCATACTTTTGAATTTATGATGCAAAACGACAACAAAAAGCACAAAAAAGTGTTCTTGCAATTGGGCTTGAACCCACTAAGACAGCATAAGTAGGCATGGTGAATTGAACTAACAGTGAAAAAAAAATGAAGTGCAATTTCTCAAAACTAAATGTTTGGAATCCCGGCAAAATTGATAGGGTTTCTGGACGCCTTGTATTAAACAATTCCAGTAAATTTCAATGAAATGTGACTAAATATGAGTAAACAATCCTAAATCACCAAATGGTTGCTTTTCCTGAATGTTTACTAGATTTTCTACAGTTTTAATACAGTTCAATCCCTTGATGAGTCTTTCCAAGTTTCAAAAGAATTAGATCAACACTATGAACTTCATTGCCAAAAACAAGAAATGAAATGTTCAACTTTGAATCGCTACTTTTCCCATACTGCTTGTCAGATTTCTTTCAAAACCAATAGGGATCACACTGTTTATGATACAAAGCAACTGTGCAAGTTTCATGACAATCTGACCACAAAATTGCTGCTATCATTGCGTAAACAAGAAATAGAAATGTTCAACTTTGAATGGCTACTTTTCCCATACTGATTGTCAGATTTTTTTCAAAATAAATAGGGATCAAGCTGTTTATGATAAAAGACAATGTGCAAGATTCATGAAAATCTGACCCAAATGCTGACATCATTGCGTAATCAAGAAATGTAAATTTTTGGCATTAAATGGCTACTTCTCACATACTGATTGTTACATTTTTTCAAAATCAATAGGGTTGAAGCTATTGATGAGACAAAGCAACTGTGTGTCTGTGTTCAAATTTCATGAAAGTCCGAACACAAATGCTGACTTCATCATGTTAACAAAAAATGGAAATTTTTTTTAACTTGAAATGTCTACTGTTTCCCATACTGTTTGATTTTTTTTTTCAAAATCAATAGGGTTGAAGCTATTGATAAGATATTCGAACTGTGCAAGTTTCACAGAAATCTGACCACACATGCAGACTTTATTGCATACACAAGAATTGGAAATTATCAACTTGAAATGGCTACTTTTCCCTTATTGTTTGTTGGATTATTTTCAAAATCAAAACAGTTGAAGCTATTCATAAGATAAACAAACTAATCAAGTTTCATGGGAATCTGACCACAAATGCAGACTTTATCATGTACACAAGAAAAAGACTGACAGACAGACAGATGGACAGACAGACAGACAGACGGCCAGATTGACGACAGAAATCATGCCATAAGCTCTGCTTGCTTTCAGCCAGTAGAGCTAAAAACTCAACAGGTGCAGGTTGCTTGGCACCCAGAGCATCAAAGTGGTGTATTGAACATCATTTTGCTAAAACAAGGCACAAATAAATGGTTTTGAAGTTTTTAAGAAAGAAAAAAAGAAATTATCTTCAGTAAAGAAAGTGCTTACTTTATGGTATCTTCTCTGTAGTAAGAAAACTCTGCCTTCACTTTGAGATCTTTGTGGCAGAGTCTGAAGTAAAGAACAAAAGTGTAAACAAGAATGTAGAGTTCTAAAAAGGATAGATGGATTACCAGGTCCTGGAATCTGAAAATTTTAACTTTTTTTTGTTTTCACACATTACTAAATGGCAGCATTCTGGACTGGTAAAAAATTAGAGGCATTTGCAAAGAACAATTTATTGTTTGTTTGATTGTATTAGAGTTTGACAGGGGTTTTAAAACAGCTTGACAACAAAGTACCGTAATTATGGCTGAATCATTGGATTTGCATCTGAAAGGTTAGAAAACATGGCTGGAAAATGCTGGCTACCAACATTTTCTCTTTTTGCTACAGTGTTTTCAAAAGTTTTGTTTCAGTTGATTGACTAATTGTATTGTGTTCAATGTCATTAACACATTATTTCAGTTATATCACAGCAGTAGGTTCACCTATCCATGCTTTTCTGGAGTTTCTTTTAGACTAGTCCAAACTGAAAATATTTGCAGACGACAAAAAAAGTGACTCAAAAACTGAAAATAGAGGGAAAAAGACAAAATGCTGGTTACCAGCATTTCTACCTTTACCCACAATGTTTTCAAAAGGCTACATTAAAAAGGGTCATTAACCCTTTACCAAACAATCCCTGGTTTTTACAACCCAGAGGAAGAAGCCTTCTGAAAACATTGAGGGAAAACGAGAAAATGCTGGTAACCAGCATTTTCTCCTTTTCTCACCATGTTTTCTACTTTTCTAGAGTCAAGTTTCAATTTTTGAGTCACGTTTATTTTGTTGTATGCAAATGCTTTGAATTGGGACAAGTCTAAAATTTTGTCGATTCGCAAAGAGTTAAAAGTGGGGGTTGTGTTGTAAAGAGTTAAAATGCATTTAAATATCAATTATATCATTTAAAAGTATGGCAAATATTGTGAAGATGCTAATCTGTTCTTGCATAGTCGGTCCAAGAGTAAGTCACTGACATAAAAATGAATTTTAAAATCAGGCTAAAGGTAAACAAAAGATCGAGTGACCTGGCAACTTTTAACTTATGTCCTATTTAAGAAATTAAATTGTCTGCCAGCAAATAACACTTTGACTGACTGTACAGTAACAGATTGCTAAGTTTTAATAACCTTGAGAAAGAGGCCTTCTGAAAACATTGTGGGAAAAGGAGATCTTTTGTGTCATATTATATTTGATGCCTGCAAAATGCTAACAATTTGGACAAGTGTAAAATACTGGGTTTTTTTGTAAAGGATTAAGTTGTATTTGTAGACACTGTAGATCAGGATTAGAAGACAAAAAATATTCAGTCTGATCTTAGACCTACACTGTCCACTACTTAGCTACATATTCTGGCCAAAACAACATTAAAATAGCACTGTTTCAGCTGCTTTCCCCTTCTCCAAAAAGTCCATTTCATCAATTCAGTGCTCTTACATTTAACCATTTACACATTATCCTGTATTTTAACGACCCCAAAGTAAAAACTTTCTATACCATTGTTGGAAATGACTGATTGATTGAATAGTATTAAATGCCACTTTCAATATTATTTCAGTCATGTCATGGTGACAGTTCTTATTCATACATGTCCTTGGTTTTACCAGTACTAGGCAAGATCTCTGAAGTCTCTTGACCAAGTACACTCTCACAAAAAACTAAGTGTGTTCAGTAAGGCTTAAACCCTGGGCTTCTAGTTTAGCACTGAGCCAAGCAGGACCATCCCCCCATTTGTGGGAAAAGGAGAAAATGCTAGTAGCTAGCTAGCATTTTCTCCTTTTTGAACCAAGTTTTTTACCTTATCTGGCTCACATCCTATCATTTGTGCTACATTCAATTTTTGTTGTCTGCAAATGCTTTCAGTTTGGAACAGCCTAAAATTTTGTCATTTGGGACAGGCTTAACCCTTTACCACACAATCTCTAGGTTTAACAACCCTGACAAACAATGCTTTTGTTATTGTTCAATTTTCTGCATATCAAAGAACCGGTGTATCTCATGATTCAAGCTGTTTGGATTTTTTTGATCTATAATAATGTGATGACTTCGTATCAGGTACCACACAGCTGCATTAAAACCCCATTTGCCAGAGCATGGTTCAATTGTCCTTATGAAATTATTACTCTGAACAACATAGGTTATAGTGCAAAAATACAGATTTTTGACAGACACCACCAAATTCATTGATCTCCTTTAAAATTGTTTCAATGCACTTCCCTGGATAAAGTAGATCAAGATAAGACAGCACAGAATGTCCAGTCTGATCTTGGATGTCAAATGTCAGATGCATAGAGATATTTCATATTTCTCAGCTAATTACTAGTAATGCCTAAAACTTGTAAGTATGATATGGATTCTCACCTGTGACGTTTCCAAGGTATATAATGATTCCTTTCAACTGGACAACCACGGTACAACACGCTGAACCATTCCACCAAATTGACAATGCTGAAACGCAATCTTAGGCAACCAAGCAAATGATCACCTTCATTATGCATTTATGTTCATGAGTTTTTATAGCTTTTCTGTGTCTGCTCCATGTTCTCAATATGTAAATGCTCATATTCACACTCATAGAAGTATGTAATATTAGTCAATACAAAAAATAGTACTGGTAACTAGTTCAATCCACTGTTCAATCAAGTATTGTGAGCAAAATAGTTTTACTGAGCTGCCAGTTGAATGAACAATTCTTGATTCAATACATGGCCTGGTCATATCAACCCATGTCTGAGAGACTGGAAAAAACCTTCAATTTGACTATGGCTTCAAGTGTGTGTGTTACAAATCATGGGCAAAAGTGAGTAATCATACACCTATAATCCCCTTAGTACTGGCAAAGTAAAACTGTCATATCTAGTAGTATTTTTGTGGGACTGCAATTAAATGACTTCATGGCTCGATACATGGCCCAGTCATACCAGGAAGACTTTACAAAATGCCATCAACTACGGCAAATAAATATATACACCAATAGGCCCCTAAGTACTGGCGAAGTGAAATTCATTCTGACTAGAAATATTTTTGCAGAGCTGCAACTTAATGACAGAATGGTTCTATCCATGGCCTGGTCATACCAATAACTGGGAGACTGTGGTGGTCTTCAACTTTGACATTATAGTTTATTGTGCATGTATGAGTGACAGTTACAGTCTTGAGTACTGGTAAAACTTTCATCTTTGCATTAAATTAAGGGATTGACTTCCAGAAATTTTAGGCTGTTACTGTCATCAAATAATTCTATTAACTGAATATGAAATTCTTAATTTTCATCTCATACTTTGTTATAATTTGACTTTAGTTTCTGTACATGCATGCTATTTTAAGATTTTAGAAGCACAGTCGATAATTTACCTTTGCCGTAGACCGGTATCTTTTCATCACTTCTGCAAGACAGATTAAATTACAGCAGCAAACTACCGTAATAATGACTGAAATTGAGGCAAAGAGTACTGACATTAGCAATTCATAACTGGGTAAGCTTATTTCTAATCATAACAATAGATTCCATATACTAATCAGTAAGCCAAAGACGTCCTAAAATAGTTCTTTTTGGTATGCGTGAAATATCCTTACTCTTACAGGTTCTCAATGGAAAAACAATATGTCCACACCATGGATGTAGTCTGTTAATTTCAAATATCCAAAATCCAAAAGTTAAAAAATGTACTTTTCAAATGGAATCTACTGTTCTCTTAATCCTAGCACCTTAAACCCAGTCTTTCACTAACCAAACAACCTTAACATGATGGCAACAAATAATAACAAAAAGGTGGATGTGCTAACACACAGTTACTGGACAAAAATCTCAAAACTGCAAACATAACAGAAAACTGCTTATGGCTATAGCAAATTTGGCACTTTCATGAAATTTTTTAACTTGTTAAACAAAGGTTTCAATGAAACCATTCACAAGCTGAATGGTCTATCACAAAGCACAAAGGTGATAGCTCCTAATATCAGCCAAATATGACATAGAAGTCCCACTGGTATAACTGCTGATCAAAGTTATCAACACCAACCCAAAAGTGTCAGAGGCATTATTCATTTTTAAATCTACACAATAGGCACCCGACTGTGAAGAAGTATGGATCGGATTGCTCTGTTCCATATCATTAAATTATGTATCTAATTTTCTCATACTTGTAAGGTTCTTGTTGCCATCCGTACAATTCCTAAATACCTTAACTCTTTACCAGACAACAAAATTTCAGACGGGTACAAATTGAAAGCATTTGCTGATGACAAAGTAATTGTTACTCAGAAATTTAAATTTCTCTTGGAAAGTGTAGAAAACATACATGTTACAAGCATTTTCTCCTTTTCCCACAATGTTTTCAAAAAGGTCCTGCCATCAATACCTTTCCCTAATGCCTAATAAAATAGGAAAAATAAAAAACTAGAGGCATTTCAAAAACCTGCAAGTCCTGGTCAAAATGCAGATTCCATCATGCCTTATCTTAAAACCTAACAAAGTTGAAAAAAACTACAGAGACCTCTCTACTTCCACTCAACAACCTTCACCTCTACCTCGTCTATTTACCACCATCTCCTTATCTCCTTCTCCTAAACGAATCAAAGTCAACTATCCCCAAAACACATCAGTGAAAGCATGCATTTTTGCCAAATTGAAAGTGTTTGCTGACGACAAAGTAATTGTGACTCAGAAATTTAAATTTCTCTTGGAAAGAGTAGAAAACATAGTTACATGTTACATGCATTTTCTCCTTTTCCCACAATGTTTTCAAAAAGGTCCTGCCATCAATACCTTTCCCTAATGCCTAATAAAATAGGAAAAATAAAAAACTAGAGGCATTTCAAAAACCTGCAAGTCCTGGTCAAAATGCAGATTCCATCATGCCTTATCTTAATACCTAACAAAATTGAAAAAAACTACAGAGACCTCTCTACTTCCACTCAACAACCTTCACCTCTACCTCGTCTATTTACCACCATCTCCTTATCTCCTTCTCCTCAACGAATCAAAGTCAACAATCCCCAAAACACATCAGTGAAAACATGCATTTTTGCCAAATGTAAAGAAAGTAATTTTGACTCAAAAATTTAAATTTCTCTCGGAAAGTGTAGAAAACATACATGCTACAATCATTTTCTCCTTTTCCCACAATGTTTTCACAAAGGTCTATTGATTAGGGTTGTTAAAACTCAAGATTGTGTGGCAAACAATTTACCTATTTCATTGGATAAGGCAAGAGAACACATTAGACTAAAAAACTTTTGAAAACTTGTTTGTTCATCAAGAACTTTTGAAAACTTGAACCATTTGCAATGTACTGCCATCTTCAAACTGATGAGATTCTGAAAACTTACGTCTGCAACTGACAAACTTTTGAAAACATTTAGTAGTACACCCAGTCCCCATACCTATCAGGCCCACAGCTACGGCGACCACTGCGGGTGACTACCACTGGCTCTGACTCAACAGCAGGTGAACAAGAACTCTGTACAACAGAACTGAGTTCTAGTTCACCTCCCTGACCAATGGAGAAAGAGTCTAAACACAGCTCAGCCTCTTCTCCATCAGCCAGGACAACAAAATCCTTGCTAGTCTGCAAAGCGTCCAAAATGCAGGGAGGACAATGAGGTGTAACTTAGCTCCACAGAGCTAATTTCTACCTCACAGTCTTCCTCTTTATCTACACCTCTGAACAGCTCCATGTCATCCAACACCTCGGTCTCCCTATGTGATGTGGAGCTGAAGGAATGGTCCATAGCGTCCCATTCCTCCATTTCTTCATCCTCTACCACTGACCAGAAGGAGGCAGAGCCAAACTCATCAGAGCTCAGTTCTTCCTCCTCCTCAATGAAGGCAATCCTGAGGGCCTCAGTCGGTAACCCATTCCACATCTCAGTTGATGTGGATATGAGACTGAGATCCATACAGATCTCATCCCCCATATCCACATCCTCCACCGTGGAGAACAGGGAGGAACAGCTTAGCTCAAAAGAGCTAACCGCTTCCTCAAAGTCCTCCTCAGCATCGAAACAATCCCACGTCATGGAGTCCCCCACAGTTCCTTCGTCGACCAATGTGCCTTCATCCATGGAGACATCAACAGAGTCTCCGTCATGGTCACCGAAGTCAGATGGGGTGGCTGTGTCAGCCTCCACCAACTTCTTCTGTGCCCATGACAGAAGATCAGCAGTATAACCAATAGCAGATACTATAAGTGCAACCATTGTAAATAATACTTAGCTTAAATCTGGAATCCTCCTGTACCTGAAGAGAGAAAGAAGAAAAAGAAAATAAGAATTTTCATTAACCCTAGTCATGCTGAAGCCAGATTTACTTGCTTATGCTAAGAGTCTAGATCAAGATCGGACTAAACAGACTGTGCACTCTGATCTTGAATCTACAAAGTCTTGTTTTATGCTAGATGTTCTGACAAAAGCAGCTTTGAAATTTATCATCTGCAGTTATAGGACCGAGGTTGTCCATTTCATCAAAAACCCATTTACACATTTTGAGCAGTCTGATCTTCATCTGCCCCATCAGATTGATTGATTGTATGGTGTTTAACACAATTTCAACAATGTTTCAGTTGTATCGCAGTGGCCAGTGCATCTATCCATGCTTTCCTGGAATTTCACTTATCAATACCCTGCACAATATTCTTTTCAAGCCACTGGCTGCTTTCCCACATAACCATCACCAAAGCAATGGCCGACAGTGAGAGAGGAATGAATCCTGTTGCAATGACTTTTATCAATCCTCGGAAAGAAATGGCTGAGCTAGGGAGCAACCAGCAACCCCGTTCTCAAGACCTGTATGCTACCGACTGAGCTACCAGGGCTTGTATCTGCTCCATTAGAAAAGGTGTCAGAGATGTTTAACCCTTTACCACACAATCCCGACTTTTAACGACCCTGGGAAAAGAGCCTTTTGAAAACATTATGGGAAAAGAAGAAAATGCTGGTAACCAGCATTTTCTCCTTTTCCCACAATGTTTTCTACCCTTCCCTAAACAAATTTCAATTTTTGATTGACATTTTTTTTTTGTCGTCTGCAAATGCTTTCAATTTGGACAAGTCTAGAATTTTGTCGGCAAAATTTTGCACTAGTCCAAATTGGAAGCATTTGCAGACAACAAAATAAATGTGACTCAAAAATTGAAATTTGATTTGGGAAGGGTAGCATTATCTCCTTTTCCCACAATGTTTTCAAAAGGTTTCTAGCTCAGGGTCCTAAAAACCAGGGATTGTTTGGTAAAGGGTTAATAGCAAAACAAAACAGTTCTTTTTTCCTCCTCTTTTGCCTTTATTTTTCAAACTTACAAACACTACATATATTTCCATTCTTTCACATACACAGCAATTCACAACTGAACAGATGACAGCCTCTAAAAGTGTTATGGGGTGGGGAGAGTATTCACACTCATTCATTTTGACCTATGAATTTAAGAAAAATGAACCTCTACTTCTCAGACAAAGGGTCACAAGGACTCTAAATAATGTTTTAGAAGAAAATCCTCGGTAAGATTTAAACGTTATTAACCTTTAGGCTGCTAAACACAACTCACCGACCTATTGCAGGCAGTGTAGATCAAAATCAGACTGCACAGAACATGCAGTCTGATCTTGGATCTACACTGTTTCATACAGAGACATTTTTTTCCAAAAAATAAATTTGAAAATAGCATCAATCAGGTGTTTGATATCGGCTTGAAAGTTTTAATAAATCCATTATGGGACTAGGAGGAAATACTGATTAGAAAAGTGAGCATTTTCTCCTTTTTCCATGATATTTTTTAAGTCTTCTCCCTCAAGTTTATAAAATTTTCTTATTAGTTTTCCAATTAGAGTGCCATGCACAATCTTAGTTGCTGTTTAAAACTTTGTAGTGCAGATAAAGATCAGACTGCATGAGTTTCTGTCACAGATAATTGCTTTTAGTTATTTCATGTAAAATTTTGGATGGAACAGTTAAGCTGTCATTCTAGTCATTTGGCATTGGAGGGTATATACCTTAACTCTATATTAAACAGGTCTGAACTGGTCCATTTTCAAAGCATTTACAGACAAAAAACCAATGTGGCTCAAATGAACGAATTTGTCTGTAAAATGTTCAAAAACATTGTGGGAAAACAAGGTTACCAGCATATTCTCCTTTTCTCACAATGGCCTCTAGGGCTTTCTTTTTCAAGGTCGTGAAAACTCGGCATTTTGTTGTTAAGCATTAACTCTATATCAAACAACAAAATTTTAGACTGATCCATTTTTTAAAGCATTTACAGACAAAAAATTAAATGTGGCTAAAATGATGGAAGTTGTGAGTGAAAGGACAAAAACACTGGAAAAAGCAGAAAATGCGGGAAGCTTCCAACAATGTTTTCTAAAGCATTCTTTGCCAGGGTTTTTAAAACTCAAGATTGTGTGGTAGAGGGTTACAGATAGCTATCTGGTTTTTATGCTCTAAGTCAGAGCTTCTTCTAAGATCTAATTTTCCTTTATATTCATACAAACTTGATCTCTATATTCAATACAAAGGTGAAATTTTTAATCTCTTAAATAACAGGAAAGTTGTTTCTCAATTATTGGTAACTCTAATTTTCATAACATCAGATATAACATCATCATATATATTAATTTGAATACACATCCTCCTAATTAATGTGTGTCACTGATCATGTGACACTCTCACAGGTCTTCATGAAACTAGTGCACAAATGAAATATAGTAAAATAAACTAGAGCTATCACTAAACATGATCTTACCCCCCACCAGCTCCTTGTCACAAAACAGAATGCAGCATGGTTTAGTACAAAAGTAAGAGTTGAAAAAAGTTCAAGGGGAGATAATTCCACAACAAACTGCAACAGGGTCATGGAAATTGCACATGCACAAATTTGTACATATAGGATCACTGTGTGTAAATTTGAGAATTTGAGTTAAGTACCTGAAAAACTGTCTGAGTATTTCGCAGGACAAATTTTTGTCTACCGACAGACGGACAGACAGCCAGCCATGGCGATCCCAGTATACTCCCCCTCCACTTCGTTGTGGGGGTTATAACAAACTTAGAAGACCAAAAGCCTAATTCCCTTGTTGCAAACCAAGCATCCTTGCCTCATGGGCAACTAGGCATTTTCCTCATGTATTTAATCCATGGTGCTTTTGTAAAGCAACCATCCTTGCCTCATGGGCAGCAAGGTATTTTCCTGAGGTATTTTACTCTTATAGTGCTGTTCCAAATCGAGCATCCTTGCTTCATGGGCAGCAAGGCATTCTCCTGATGTATTTCTATCCTTTACTCTTTACCAAACAACAAAATTTTAGATTTGTCCAAATTGATAGCATTTGCAGACAACAAAATAAACGAGAATCAAAAATTGAAACCTGACTTTAGAAGGGTAGAAAACATTGTGAGAAAAGGAGAAAATGCTGGTTACGAGTATCTTCTCCTTTTCCCACATTTTTTTCAGAAGGCTCCTTAGTCTGGGTTGTAAAAACCAGGGATTGTTTGGTAAAGGGTTAAAGTGCTACTTTAAAGTGAGCATCCTTGCCTCATGGGCAGCGAGTCACTCTCCTGACATAATTTTATCCTTATAGTGGTAAATAAATGAGCTATACATAAATGAGCTGGATGTTCTCAGTACTGAAGATGTTCCGTTTGAAAGCTTTTTTTTGTCAGAATACTAGCAAAGAAGCAAACAGTGAAAATCAAGCAACAGACATGTTCTGAGTGGTCTGATCCTGGTCTACACATTCTGCATTAGTAATTAAATTCTGGTTCAGCACCAGTGCACATTCATTCCTCCCTTAAAGTTTCAAGAATGACCAAAAGTGAACAATGGGGAGGTCAAACGCCAATAAATTTTGATCCTAACATTATAAAGTATGGAACTTAATGTGTATATGTTATTGTATGATCTGTCCAAGTGTTAGTCACTGACAGAAAAATGAATTTTGAACCTAGGTCAAAAGTCGCCAGGTTAAGGCATATACAATGTACAATCTTTCACCATCTTTCAAGAACTTTTGTGAAAGCCTTATGGATCAAAATATATGATATAAAATGTGATGACAGTTGTAAAAACACAGGATTGTTTGGGAAAAAGTTAACTCCTTACCAAACGACAAAATTATACACTTGTCCAAATTTAAAGTACTCGCAGACAACAAAATAAATGGGACTCAAAAATTGAAAATTGTTTAGGGAAGGGTAGAAAACATTGTGGGAAAAGGAGAAAATGCTGGTTACCAGCATTTTTTCTTTTTCACACAATGTTTTTAAAAGGCCTCTTTCTCAGGGTCGTGAAAACCTGCGATTGTTTGAGAAAGGGTTAAAAGACATTTGCAGACAACAATATAAACGAAATTTGAAACTTAAAATTTCTTTAAGGAAAGGTAGAAAACATTGCGTGGTAAAAGAGAAAATGCTGGTTTCCTGCATTTTCTCCTTTTTCGACTATGTTTTCAAAAGCTTTTTTTTTTAGGATCATCAAAGATAGGTATTGTGTGTTAAAGAGTTAAAAGATGCTATAAAATGCTGTAATATGCTATTAAAGCATATACAATGTACATCTAATATGCTATGATATGCTATTATGATTTGCTATAAAATATAATATAAAAATAAAAAGGTTTCTGAGAAGTTCCACCTCTTCTTTAATAAAACATGAATACATTTCATGCAATGTCTGGGGGCAGGACATGGGAACATCACAGTCCAAAGTTATAAACCATTCTTGAAAACATTCTACTGTATGTCCAATTTTCAAGAATTTTCAACATTTGAAAGTAACACAAGTTCTGATTGGCCAACTAGGTTAGCCAATCAGAACTGGCTTTACTTTCTAAATCAAGAATTAGACTAAGAAGAATGCTCAGCTTTTGAAGCCTTTGCAATGAGGGTCCTTCATGGATCAAAGGTACTGTGTAGGACTTACTGTCTCACCAATAGCAATGGATTTTTATGCAGGTGTCTTAAGGCAAGACATTTAAGAGCCCAAACCTAGTACTTGTGACACCCGGGAAATATACATGAATATGCAAACTGTTGCTGTAACATGTCTAAAATAATGTTTGCAGTGATGTAACGACACAATTCAATCTACATGCTTTTCCAGTGAAAACTTTTAGTTGAATGTGGGGAAAAAGGATTGATTGTTTTAATGTAATACTATGGTATTTAATGCCATTTTCAGCATAATTCCAGTTATATCACAGCAGCAAATGCACCTAACAATGTTTTCCTGGAGTTTCTGTTACAAGAACTCCCAAGCCACTGGCTGCTTTACCACATAAGATGATGACCAGTGGTGTGAGAGGAATGAATCCTGTTGCAATGGCAATCATCACTCCTAGTAAGTAAGTTGACTGAGCTGAAGATTGTGCAGCAATCCCCGGTCTATAAGTCCAGTACACTACCCACTGCACTACTGGGGTTTGGCAAAGGAAAATGAGAAAAAGGCATTATCTCCAGCTAGATGGCATTTTTGCAAATACACATCTATCTAATTTGGGCATTCTGGGTACAGAACCGGACTACTTTTCTACGCAACAACCGTTACTTTGAATTTCAAACTAAAATAAACATTTAGTCATTAAAACGCTACCTGGTGCGATTCATTCAGCTATGATCAGCAGTTTAGAGAAATCTGGAGCTAAAGCAGGCCTCATTTCTCCTCAAACATATTGATAAACGCCATTTTTTCAATTGCTACTTTATAGGGCATATTACTGCAATGCCCCCCAAAAATGGGGGGAGTGATGCATCATAGCAGACAGGTCGAATCTTCGAAGAATATGACATGCGCAGACAACGGAGAAAAAGTTTGGGAACCAGCATTTTGTCCTGTCCTCAAGATATTTTCTACCCTTTGCCAAAATACTTTCATCTGCAAGTATTTTCAATTTGGATCAGTCTAATTTTTTATGGTCCGAGTTCACTGGCAATGGCAAGATGACAACATTCAAAGATTATCCTGAAGGTGTAGATAGACATTAGATTACATACAGCCTGATCTTGAATTTTAATGATTCACTATCTCATACTAAACTATCACCAAGCTTGTATTAATTGCAGAAGATGAAAAGCTACTATTTCTATGCCTCAAAAAGTTACGAAACTATTTGAAATACAGAGAAACTTGAAAATGTTTCCAAAACTAGATTAGAAATCTAGAGTTTCAATGACCATGATGAATAAGGCATTTAGAAACACCATGGTTACCAGCATTTTTACTTTTTCCTTCATGATGTCTACTCTGTCAAAGAACATTAATTCATATGTACCACTTTCAGATTTGTCATCTGCAGATGCTATCAGTTTGGAAGAATCCCAAATTTGTTGTTTGCTACAGGGTTAACCTTTGTGGTGCTTAATATATGAAGTGGACATTCTCAGTCAGTAGTTACTCTTTATCCCAAACAATATTTTAGACAGATCCTTTAAAGAACTTGCAGAAGACAAAATAAATGTGACTCAAAAACTTGAAATTTGTTTTTGAAAAGGTAGAAAAGAATTCTGAGAAAAGGAGGAAATGCTGGTTACGAGATTTTTTCTATTTTACCCACAATATTTTGAACTGGCTTGTCCCTTAGGGTTGTTGAAAGTTGGGATTGTGTGGTTAAAAATGCAGACATTGCAATTTCAAGGTTGTTTTTGTCACAGTATCCGACAAAGTATTGGACAGTGAAGATCCAAGATCAAACTGCAAGCTCTGTGCAGTCTGATCTTGATCTACACTGTCCATATAGTAATTAATTAAAAGTTTAGTAACAGCTACAAATAGGTCAGATTCTTGCACAACTTCTATAGGTTTTTATAGGATTTTATTCTATTTATTTCACACCTCTCCATAAGTAATTTTAAAATTTCCTATTTTTGCTGTCACAATCTTAAAAATGATAATTTCTATAAGATCTGGAAAAGATAAAAGAATCCTTTTGACCTATTTCTGTCCAATTATATCAGTGAATAACCACATACTGAATTATAAATTGTAATATGCAAAAAGCATACTGTCAAACCAATATCAAATGAAAAAGTAAAAGATAAAAAAAGGATTTTTTCCAAATAAAGATATAGAAGTTTCAATCCTTAACCACAAAATTTAGATTTTTAACAACTCTGCAAAACAGGGCTTTTGAAAACATTCTGGGAAAAGGAGAAAAATGCTTGCAAGCAGCACAATGTTTTTGACCCTTATAAACAAAAGTAGCATCATTGCACCATATTAAATCTTTACCAAACAACTAAATTTTCACTTGATTGAATTGGAAACATTTTCTGATGACAAATTGAATGTAGCTCAAATGGTGATTTCTGTATTCAAAAGGGTAGAAAACCTTGTTGGAATTAAGAAAATGCTTCTTTCCCACAATGTTTTCAAAAGCTAAATCTTTCAGCTATAATTCAGGATTGTGTGATAAAGAGTTAAGTGATCCTCTGGAAATGCTTTAACCCTTTACCAAAGAAACCCTGGTTTTCATGACCCTGGGTAACAAGCCTTTTGAAAACATTGTGAGAAAAGGAGAACCAGCATTTTCTCCTTTTCCCACAATGTTTTCAAACTTCCCAATATAAATTTCAATTTTTATGTCGCATTAATTTTGTTGTCTGCAAATGCTTTCAATTTGGACATGTTTAAAATTTTGTCGTTTAGTAAAGGGTTAAATTGGATAGTTCTAACATTAGGTTTTTTGGGGTGAAGAATAAAATAATTTTTGGGACAAAAAACAATGAATTTTATGATTAGGAAATAAATTCATATTACTCACAAGACAAACCACTTACTTGTTAACTGGACAAAAACATACAACTTTAGTTTAGTAAAACACAACATTTGTGCAGCATCTCCACCAATGCAAGTATCCTGCAGCAAGGCACTCTGGTCATCAATATGGACACCTGAAATTTTACATTGAAATAATTTATCGTTAACTCTTTCACACATGATTAAATACTAGATTTGTCTTAATTGAAAACATTTCCAGACAACAAATGAAAATGTAGCCAAATGCGTGTTTCATATCCTAGAAACAGTAGAAAACATTGTGGAAAAAGGACAAAATGCTGATTACTAGCATTTTCTCTATTACCCACAATATTTTCAAAAGCTTCTATTGTAAATGGTTCACTCTTTGCACTCATGAAAATATTACCAATGATGTTCAAAGAAATAAACTTCCATCTTTCTCCAAAAAACCCCTCAAAAATCCACTATAAATATAGCATAAATGCCAGTGTGGGTATCACAGAAGAGCATTTCATCCTTTTTCCACAATGATTTAAAAAGCACTGGATTGTTTGGTAAAGGTTTAAATGGACCGAGAAATTTCAGACTTGTCCAGTTTGAGAAGATGTGTGGATAACAATTCTTGGTACAGTGGTGGAAAATATTGTTGGAAAAGGAAACAAGAGTATCACATGCAGGTGTCAACTCTAAATTGAAATTATTTGATTTTCAGTGAAAAAAAAAACAGTTGTAAAATGGGCATAACTGTGTCATAATTTTGCTTTGATGGTTACCTGCCTTATTATATGGGTTTCTCTTTTGATAGTGAACAACTTGCCCAAGTTTGAAGAAGTAGAGCATTGTCGGGTATTCACGAACCATCGGTAGTTTTGGGACACATCGTATAATTTCATTTATGAACGTTGTTCGATTAACGTGATAAATAGAAACACACAAACGAATCGTCCTTTCTTTCAAGCATCTGATCTGTCATTTGCACGTCCATGTAATATCAACATTTTTACAAAATAATATAAAGATAAATGTAGTTTTTTTTTTTTAAGTACATCGCTAAAAAAATATGATTAACTCTTAACACTGTAAGTCAACAAAAAGCAGTCCTTTGCCATTTTAAAGTCATATTCACCAGATACAAACATGCCTAGAACACTCACAGAGTATCTGCATTCTTCTAGCTACACTCCATTCTGCTTTCTAAGTGGTTCTAAAACACCTGACATAATTTTACTTGAATCGGGTATTTTCGAACCAGGAATCATGTTGCATATTTTATTATGCAAAAATCGTGACTGTCCTTCGTTTTTCCAAACAATACTGATTCATATGGGTATTGACATATTTCTGACGTAAAAAAATTGATCACAAGAGTGACTCAGAAATACACATACCTATAAGAGAAAAGTCTACCCATTGCGTAGTGGAGTAAATTGGCGATGAAAAACTACAAGTAAAAGTATTTTGTTGCAGACAGTATCCGCATTAGATAAAGCCAGAAATATACCAATATGCTTCCATTCACTTCTATAATTAATTGAATAGGAATTACTCTTTTTGAAATTTGACCCCAAATCTGGAGGTTAACCCCTTTAAGAGTTTCATGATAACTGTTTTTTTAAAAAATTAGGTGTCCGAATATACCCTCCATTGTGTCCGAAAATTCCAGACGTGTCCCAAAACCAACTTCGTACATTCACATTTAAACTAGTTTATATTACATCGATTTTATTTATGCTAACGCCCAGTTCCCAAAATAAACGACGGGATACAGTAGGGCTTTCTAAATTTCCATAGTTAAAACTGTTTTGCCCATAATTAAACACAGTAATAGTTGTGAAAGCAAATCCTTAGCTGTCCCAATATACCCGACAAGGCTCTAAATATCTTCAGTAATGACTGAGATAATACAAAATGTCAACGTTTTTGTATGAAGCACACAATGCCTGGGCTGCAACAATACCCTAATGTTTTCTTCGAAAACAGCTGAGTAGATATGCCAATAACCAGTATTTTTTCCTTTTCCCACAATGTTTTAAGCCATTTCCCACAGGGCAGTAAAAGCACAGGATTATTTAGTCAGGGGTAAACTAACAACAGATACTTAATAAATAGACCTGCTCTAAGCTTAACCCTTTACCAGATGACAAAATTCATAACTTGTCCAATTGAAAATATTTTAAGATAAATGTTACTTAACCCTTTACCACATGGCAGAATTTAAGACCTATCCAAATTGAAAGCATTTGCAGACGACAATTTCATAGTGGCTTAAATGGTTACCAGCATTTTCTCCTTTTCCCACAATGTTTTCAAAAGGCCTCTTCTTCAGGGGTGTTAAAAGGCGTCATTGTGTGGTAAAGGGTTAACATGGTGTTTCTTTTTCAAATGGTAGCAAAACACCGTGGGAAAAGAAGAAAATGATGGTGGTCCTTTTTCCTTGTTAAAACTCTGGATTATTTCGTATAAGGTTCAGTATCAAACCAATTTTTTATGTTAATTCTTATTTCCACCTTTAACCTGCTAAATATGTGAAACCTTTCAGATGATAGTAAAAACCCGCATGTTACTATTTCAAAGATTTTTTTTTTTTTAGGAAAAATATATCCTAATTGGACAGTGTAGATCTAAAATTAGAGTGCTTATCCTGAGCTGTCTGATCTTGATCTACATGGTCCCCAAAAGGTCCTTGAAGTGTCTCAACAGCTTTGGTCATAATCAGGTGGTCAGTGCAACTACGTATATGTTTCCTGGCTTTCTCACACCAGTACTAACACAACTTTCTGTCCAAATCACTGACTACTTTTTCCACATGCATAAGAGGTGAGAAGTGGAAAATCACCTGACAAAAGCAAATAAAAATAACTGAGAACATTGTTTACATTTAACCCTTTACCACAAAATTCTGACTTTTATCGACCCTTTGGCAGCTTTTTGAGAACCTTGTGAAGACCAAATGTGTCATTTGTCATAAGCCATCATTAAGTCATCTGCAAAATGCTCCCATTTCGGATATGTCTGATATTTTGTCCTATTGTAAAGAGATAAAACAACACTACACCATGACCACCATTATCTGTCCTTACCTTTCATGACTTGAAAATTGGTACACTCATCATCAAGGTGTCCACAGTGATAAGTCAAAGTGAATGGCAGCACTTCTGCTTGGTGGAGATTCTTTAGACAACATGAAAGAGCTTTTTAACTGCAAATACAAATATCTAAAGGCAGTAAAACAGGAATTTATGTCCTTTGTATCTATACAATTGGCATCTTTCGAGAAAAACAGAAAAATATGACCAAATCATTGGCGAATACAAAGTTCATTCATTTAATTGTGTCACTAATAGGCCTCCATACCACATGACCAGTGTTGTGCCTAGGCTGTGCCATTGTGGGATTCCAGCAATTTTTTGAAAATGTCCCCCCAACATTACATAAGTGCAGGCCGTGAAGTTGTACATCAGATGCACTCAAATTCTTAATTATCTGACTGCTTTGTTTGATATTACTCCATTCCGTTCTGTTCTAAAGTGGATAGTCCCCTAAGATTTTACCCAGGGGGATACTGGTGTCCCCAAATATTTTTGGCCTAGGAACAATGCTGCATGACCATATGTACCACAAGGAAATAATGGTATTTTCGCAAGCAAGTCATTTTGAATACCGGCAAGAAATTTTATTTTGATAGGATCATTCTTTCATACTTTACTTAATGTGCAATGAACCCAAAAGCAAAGCTTGAAATTAGGGCCTATATTGCCCGGCCAGGTAGCTCAGTGATTAGGGTATCTGACTCCTGACCTGGAGGTTGTGGGTTCGATACCTGGTTGCAGCAAACTTTCTTTCCGGCGTTTTTTTCTCCTCTCACCTCTGATGCATGTGAGAAAAGTAGTCAGTGGCTCTGGAAAGAAAGTTGTGTCAGTACTGGTGTGAGAAAGCCAGGAAACACATGGGTGCATCACTGACCACCATGATATGACTTAAGCTTTAATGTTAAAATGGCATTTAACTCCAATACAAACCAACAAAGGGCCTATATTAAAAGTCATGTTAGTCTAATTATTTCAGCTTCACAAATATTCCGTGAATTATGTCAGACACATGGGGCTTCCCCAGCATCAAAACAGTACACATGGGGCTTCCCCAGCACCAAAACAGTCAGGTTTCAGTTGGTATAAAAAATTTAAAGATGGTAGAACTTACTTAAAAGATGCCCCCATCCTGGTCAACCCAAAACTGCTGCTTCCAAAAAAAAATTTTGTTGCTGTTGCAGAAAAATTTTGTATATGTGGCAGATTTAACCCTTTACCACACAATCCCGACTTTTAATGACCCTATGAATGAAGCCTTCTGAAAACATTGTGAGAAAAGAAGAAAATGCTGGTAACCAGCATTTTCTCCTTTTCCAACAATGTTTTCTACCCTGCTGGAAACAAATTTCAATTTTTGAGTTATGTTTATTTTGTCGTCTGCAAGTGCTTTCAATTTGGACCAGTCTAAAATTTTGTCACCTGGTAAAGAGTTAATTAAGCAGAATGCCACGCTTATAGTGAAAAAAAATAGCTAAAAATAGCTATGAGAGTTGGCATATCACCGGGGTCAGTTCATAAGATTTGACCAGTAAGTTAAAACTTTGCAAGATTTGCGCTCCATGGGTCCCCCACCTCTTGACAGATTCACAAAAGGCTACTCATGTAAGAATGGCCAAAATCTTTCTTAAAAAGTAGAAAAATTGTGACAAATGCAAAATATCAGAACTGTTCACAGGTGATAAAACCTGCATTTATCATTTTGAGCCTCAGAGATGCGTCAATAATAAACAATGGCTGCACAAAGGCCAAGCCAGGCCCATCATAGCAAGAAGAATAAAAAGTGTGGGAAAGTTTTATATGCCATCTTTTTAAATTCAGACGATCCAAATGCTCAAATTCCTGTACCAAATGGCTAAATGGTTACAGGCAAGTTTTACAAGAACAAACACTGCGAAAAATGAAGACCTAGAACCACATTAAGGGGTGTGCCTTATTCATGACAATGCAGCTGCTCCCAAGTCTGCATTTGTTCAGAATTTCCTGGAAATGGAAAAGGCGATATGGCTCTAATAGTGCTTTAGGAAGTGCCTCAACATTCTGAATGCCAACTTACTGAAGCAATGATGATACTTAGTCGAGGTGATCTATTGATGTTGTCGCATGGGTATATAATTCCCACAGAAACACAGTAAGTCATGTTTGTTCAAGGTTTCAGTAAACTGGAATGGTTTCTAAACATCCTCAAACTGGCAGGCCTTGCATAACTGATGGCAGGTTAGACTGTCATTTATGACAAAAAACCTCCCTCAGCAACATATATATTTTTGATAATACACTAGCGTATTATCGTTTTTTTTTTTTGTCCCTATTCTGATCAATTTTCAGTCATTAGCACAGAAAGCTTGAGAAACCAACCACAATAAAGGATGGATTTGTACTCCTACTCCATTACACAAAGAATGACATCAGTGTTGCTTTGGGCAGTTTTTTAACTTTCTTGTTTAATAAAAAGAAAGAAATGCAGCGAAAGCTTTGTTGCATATACCCTATCTAGAAACTGTTTTATTCTACTTGGTGTAAATGTCATGGAGCTATCTACTTGTGTATGTACACACTAGAACCGAACTACGACTGTAAACATGGGCCCCTGAACTGTACATAGGCAATAGTTATGATGCAGGATATTTTTGTCTGTTATTCATATTATGTGATAAACAGAATCACTTGTTTGATAAAAATGATAGCACATAAACCCTCATGTAAGATACTCTACTTGGAACTGACGCAATATCATTGGTTATAGGAAGAGACACTGTGTGGGAACCATAAGACCTGTGTAAGCCATGTGGTATACATGTTCACATGACTTCATAAAGTTGTCTGAATGAGAGCAGGGCATGATAAACTTTATATTGGCATAGGCATCAGTGGAACGGAGTTGTCTCTTCTGACAAAATAAGATTTAATCTAGTCACTGTCGATTCGGCATGATCGAAAAACATGGCAGCGGCACCGTCTGCAATCCAACATGATAGCGTTTTATTTGATTTCTGATGAACTAGGCTGTAATTCAGCTAAACAGTGGCTGAATAAACATGGTCCTAAAGGTAAACAAAGTTCTATTACGTACCTGTACCGGAGTTTGAGTGACCAGTTTGGTTAATAGAACTAACTTGGAATCATTTAAAAAACAAGAGGACCATGATGGTCCTATATCGCTCACCTGAGTACTAAGCAGTAAGGGTCTACAATGAAGATAAATACCAAATATCGAGGTTCAAGGCAAAATGATAATGAAACAAGAGCGGCAAATTGTCACAAGATATGCCCGTCCTACCGCCAGTTGTCAAGGAGATATAATAACTGCAAAGGACAGGTAATGCAACAAACATGTTTACCAAGTCTCAAGTCAATTTGACTTAAGACTTCAAAGTCCCGTTCCAGACAAGCAAGAAACACTATAAAAAAAATGAGGATCAAAGTGGAATTACTCAAAATCAGCGATAGGTAGAGTTATTGTTCTTGTGCACTGTACTCGGTATTATTGCAACAAACATGCATACCAAGTTTGAAGTTGTTCTGGCTTGAGATGACAAATTTATATTCCAGACAAGCACTAAATGCTGTAAAAATGACGATCAAAAGGAAATAACTCAAAGACAGCACAAGGTAGAGTTACAATTCTTGTGCACTGTACTTCCAAATATAGCAACAAATAAGCATACCATAATTTAAGTCATTCCTACTTAAGGTGACAAAGTTTTGCTCTGGACAAGCAAGAAATGCTATAAAAATGAAGGTCAAAGGGGGAATAACTCAAAATTCGTGCTAGGAAGAGTTACGGTTCTTGTGCACTGCACTCCGTAATTTTTCAACAATCATGCATACCAAATTTGAAGATGTTCAGGCTAGAGATGACAAAGTTATATTCCTGACAAGCAGAAAATGCTGTAAAAATGACAAAGGGAAATAACTCATAGACAGTACGAGGTAGAGTTAAGGTTCTTTCACACTGCACTCCGTATTATTGCAACAAACACAAATGCCAAGTTTCAAGTCAATCGGATTGGAGATGACAAAGTTATGCTCTGGACAAAGAAATATTCTAGAGAACTTTCTAATTCAAGGGCAAATAACTCCAGTTGTTCTGGTCCGGTTAGACCCATAATCAAACTCATCTGAGATCTTACAGTCATATATATTTTGACCAAGTTTAGTGCTGATTGGTTGATATTTGTAGGTGCTAGAGTGTAAACAAAGTCAAATATAGCAATTTTTCTAATTCAAGGGCAATTAACTCCAGTTGTTCTGGTCTGATTAGACCCATAATCGAACTCATCCAAGATCTTATGGTCACATTTATTTTGACCAAGTTTGGTGCTGATTGGCTAATATGCTAGAGTGTAAATAAAGAAATGTGAACAGATGGACGGACAGACGGACGACGGACTGCCGACGGACGGTGAGTGATCACAATAGCTCATCCAGAGCACAAAGTGCTCAGGTGAGCTAAAAAAATTAAATTGTAAATGCCCGATAGATAAATAATTCAGCACAAATATGCATGTCTATGTCTAAGTATTTGAACTAGATCTAGCTTCACTGCTACTATGTATAAATTTGCAAGACTTTGCCCTAATTATTTTAGACACGCTCCCCAAAATTAAAACTTATCATTTGGCTATCCTGAATTGTTCAAAATGTTAATTTCCACAATAACCAGGACATTACTATTTTTTTTTCCGAATATATTGGCGAATAACAGCAATTAATTGATACCATAGTTCTTGCAATGGTTGGCAGATGGGTTGCGGTTAGTGTGTGTGCGCAGGCTGGCATGGGCCGAACACTTTTTGCTATCTTTAAATTTTCTGCGTGGCAAAGGATCATTCTACCTCATGGTTCAGTCAATTGTTTGATAGAAAAGGGTTTTATGGAGCCGTAATCAGGTGATGTCTTCCATCACGGAGATGCAATAAGCCCCCTTTTGCCAGAGTATGACTCATTCATATATTAGCAGCCTCTACAACTGTCTATGCTTTTAGTTCACCGGTATTTGCACAATTTTCTTCCAAAGCCACACGATGCTTTCACCCCAAAAAAATCATTCAAACAATGATCAGCGGTGAGAGAGGAATCCTGTAAAAATCTTCAGAAAAATTTTGGCCCTTGCGTATTCAAACCCAACTACCCTGGTTTCAAGTCCTGTACAATACCAACAACCAGGCTGCCGATACACTATATATACTTGAGATACCTCAGGAGAGATTCACATTTTAACCTGCAGTCCACTTTCGAAAGCATTGTGGCAGAAAGAGAAATTGCTTGTTAGAGGTTATTTTTCTGTCAGTGTGTTCACATTTTTACAATAACCACAGGGACATGTACATGTTTTCACAATTCATCAATTTCAAACTCCCCTATGTACACAATGCTTGTTCACAGAAAATTGCATGCACCCTCAAGGCTATAAGGTACACAATTGGGTATTGTGAAACTTGAAACATGCTAAAACAACACTATGACCCCAATCCAAGCCAAGGATTTGACAACACAATATGCATGTTGCAAAAATCTAATTTTTATAGCCACACCCTTTTAATACCTTTACTAATTCCCTTTTTGAACCAAACAACAAAAATCTTCCACCAATTGATATCATTTGCTGATGTTACATCAAGAGAGGCTAACTGATAGGATTTGTTTTTGGAAGGGTAGAAAACATTTGTAGAAAAATGGGAAAAATGATGGTTACCACCATAGAAATTTGCAAAATATTTAGTAAAAATGCTACACAGTAATACCAATACAGGTTCAAATCTCTCTAGCAAAAGGAGAGAGCTTCTCCTTCTGCTTCAATATTTTAAAAAGTGGCCTGCTGTTATACAAAAGCAGTTGCCTGCAAGTAATGCATGGGTAAATTACAAACTTTCTAACAAAATTTTAAAAAAAATCCATACTTTAAATTAAACACATTATGATAGGAGCTTCATTGTTTAGGTTCTAAAAGTAACTATAAAATTACTTCTTGAATAAAACCTATATTGTGGGTACTAATTAAAATTGTCTCTTTGAGAGAGTTCTAATGAGTACCCATAACATAGGCTTCAGTGAAGCTATATTCTACCCTTAACTCTTTACCACACAATGATGACTTTTAACGACCCTGAGAAAGAAGCCTTTTGAAAACTTTGTGGAAAAAGGAGAAAATGCTGGTAACCAGCTTTTTTTCCTTTTCCCACAAAGTTTTCTACCCTATCAAAAAAGAAATACGTCATTTTAGCCACTATGAAATTATCGTCTGCAAATGCTTTCAATTTTAATAGGTCTAAAATTCTGACGTGTGGTAAAGGATTAACCCTCCTTAACTCTTTATCAAACAACAAAATTAAGTATTCAACCAAGTTGAAAGCATTAATTTTGCAGATGATGAATGTAGGTCTAATAATGATTGCTATCTTTGAAAGGGAAAGAATCATTGTAGGAAAAAGGAAAAAACGCCGGTTACAAGCATTTTTTTCCTTTTTCCACAATGTTTTCAAAAAGCCTTCTTCTTCAGGGTCATTAAACCGGGCATTGTATGGTAAAGGATCAAATAAATCATTAAGCAATAGGACCTTGACTAATTTACAATGCTCCTCAGATCTGCAATAGAGATATATCAAATAACTTTTTACAGTCCTGCAGTGGGTAGCTTTGGAAAACTCTGTGGAGAAAGGAGAAATTGCATATCAAATGCAACCTATGGCTTCTTTCACACAATCATGTCCATATGGTTGATAAGTAATTTTATTTCCCTTTAGTTCTACTCTTTACAAAAATTATTTTAGACTTTAACTGAAAGCCTTTTCAGAGGAAAAATGAAATGTGGCTCAAACAAGGAGATTTGTCTTAAAATCACTGTTGAAACACTTGGATGGAAACACTGGGAAAAGGAGAAAATGCAGGTTACCAATCTTTTCTCCATCTTCCACATTGCTTTCAAACACATTCATCCTTACAGTTGTTAAAGTTTGGGATTGTGTAGCAAAGGGTTAAATGCCTGTAATAATTTTGTAATTTGAGTAAGTTCTAAGCTGGTTTAACAATAGCCTGTGTAGTCAGAAGTTGAACGCCACAATTAAAAAGCCACAGAGTAAATGGACAGTTTCAGCCAAGAGACAAACACAAATATAATGTTCAATTTTCAAGTTTGTTTTAGCTAGAGTATTTCACAAAATGGTAGGTGGTAGTAGATCTAAGATCAGACTGTGTTTAATACATTCATGATAATCAAACTCTAATTTATTCACTACTTCTTATGGTTTAAATCTTTACCAGATAACAAAATTCTAGATTTGTCAATATTGAAAGCATTTGCTGTTTACTTATTAATTAATACTAAAGAAACAGGTTGACTTTAAAAGGGTAGAAAACATTGTGGGAAAGGTGATAATGCTGCTTACCAGCATTTTCTCCTTTTCCCACAGTGTTTTCAAGAGCCGTCTTACATTAGTCATTAAAGAACTCGTACATCAACTCAGCACAGATCAGACTATACAATATGCAGTGGGATTTATGATTTACACTATATGTTTCTGGGCTGTTTTCATCAATCTTATTTCTTTGTCAGAGCTCTAAATTCTGAGACAAGCAATCTGATTGGCTGAGACAAAATATCTTGAACAATAGTATGGTTGGTCTTGGAATTTGCAGTCAGCACAGGATTTTTTTTTTTAACTCCTTTACTGCCAAACAAGTGAAGTCGCTTTTCCGTCGATGGCTATAAATACAGTCCATTGAAACTTACCAAGATTTTGTTTTTATATGTTTGACTAAAAAAGGGGACTGTATAGATCAAAGATCAGACTGCACAGAATGTGCAATCTGATCTTGACTTTTGCCATTTGGAAAAGTCACTGCTTTCACCAATGGCGCCAAACAGGTTAATGGTTTGTAAATACTGCAAGAGATTTGTTCATTTAAACCCTGTACCAAACAACAAAATTTAGGACTAGACCAAATAGAAAGCATTTGCAGATGACAAATTGTGACGTAAACAGCAACTGCTGTCATTAATAGGGTAGAAAACATTGTTGGAAAAGGAGAAAATGCTGTTTACCAGCATTTTCTTCTTTTCTTACAATGTTTTCAAAAGCCTTCTTTTTTAGGGTTGTTAAAACCTGGGATTGCGTGGTAAAGGGTTACACCCAGTACTTTCTAGGCCACACCTTAGCCTACCAAACAATGTAACTTAATATTACACAAAGAGCAAACACTTTGAAGAAGGAACGAACAGTTATCTTTTCTAACATTATGTAAACATTGTGATAAAGAGAGCAGTTACTTCTTGTTGCAAGAAATTGCTTCTTTGCAAACAACATTCCCTTGTTTTCCTCAAAACAATATTTTTCTATACTGTTCCAATTTTTCTACTGGCAATCCTGACAGCGCAGATCGAGATCAGAATGCTCTGTGACTACTTGAAACATTTCAACTGTAGACCCGTTCACATTGAACAATTATGAATTCGGCTCAATGATCAGGTTTCTGTTTGAATGTGTAAAGGGTAAATTATTGCCAGGAAAAAAGCGCTGATTGCCATTTTTTTTTATTCCAAGTTCCACAATGTTTTAAACAGCCCATTATTTTTTTCTCTATCATATAAGATTAAAAATGTTTCAGAAAAGGTTATTTGGGCCTTAAACCGACTTAAAATAGAAATACTAGTGGAGTGACAAGAGAACGGCGGTGGTCTCCAAATGTTGGTCTTTTTCACACTTTTCTATTCTTGATCTAAAAGAACAAATAGTTGATTTCTAACACACACTGTTTAAATGCAATTTCTTTCAACCACATGTAGCAGGATATATACAAAGGAGAGGGGAATGTAGATTTTGAAATTGGTCAGGTCACAATGACATGGGCCAAAATGGCGGGCATCTGCCTGCTGAATACAACTCAACCGGAAATTTTCAAACATTCACGTCTAATTCACAACATACAAATAACATGATGAGGAATACCATAAATAGCACAATAATGATAAAAGGTGTACTTACAGAAGGAACAAAACAAAAATACAGTGAAACACAAACACAAAATATGGCTATCTCAAAAAGCTAATGGCTATCTCAAAAAGCTAATGGCGTCTTAACACTAAGTAAGCTAGCAAAAGACTGGACAGAGCAAAGGTACTTTTTTGGTGAAGTTACATGCCTGAGGTACCTTTGGGGAAATTCAATGAGATGTGCTTTTTAAAAAGCTGATTTCATACGCCTATACAAAGTATCGACCCATGTCAGCCTGCGGAATCCGCGAACATTGACATGACTCGAAACTTTTTGCCACTGGTAAGTTTTTCCATCTTAAAGGACTATTCGACCCCATGATTCAGATTGTTTGGCAAATTGACCCACGTGATATAAAGATTTGCTTTTAACCCTGATCAACTCTGGACAAGGGCAACCGTTAAACTACATTTTTTTAGATCTTATTTCTAGACTAAGGTATCGATTAGGCTTTCCAGCCCTATAAGTGCGCAGGCTGATCCGAAACTACACTTTACGCAGATTTCCAAATGGCCCTTTTCGCGTGTTGCACGCCATATTGTTTGGAAAGAGTAGAAACTGATCTGAGTCACGCATTCCCACGTCTCTCTCTCTCTCTCTCTCTCTCTCTCATATACTCCATATATTATGCCAGATATTTGACCCTTTATATAACTGAGTCACGCTCTGGCAAAAAGGGGCTTAATGTGTCTCCGTGATACATGATATCAGCCCAAAACCATCACATAATTTTAGATCCATAAAAGCTACTTTTTTATTAATAATTATGAGGTAGACTGGTCCTTTGACAAACAGAAATTGATCAATAGCGAAAAGTTTCGGCCCAGTTCAGCCTGCCCGGACTGCGCAGGCTGATCTTGGCGATACTTTTAGCAGATGCATTAAGCCCCCTTTTCACAGAGCATGGCTCATATGTATTTTTTCACTCTGTTCTTCCTTTGACTTAACAATATTCTTATATTATCATTATTTCTGTTCAATTAAGATAACGTTATATTGTCAAAAATGGTTCTCTGCCATATCGTAAAGTAAATGTATGTTATTTAATGATCTGTGGGGAGAGCCGTAACTAAGTTTTTGAACTTGTGGCTCATCCCATTTGCCGTTTTTTTTTTTTTTCGTTTTTGTTAATATGTATTGTGCACGTACATATATATAGAGGATATTTGTTTTTTACGGTAAAAGAGTAATGTAAGGTAAATTACGTCATATTTCCATCTGGTTGTAAGTCACGCACATTTTACCTAGGTAACTAGTGCGCGGGAACATTTGTTTCCGCCTTCCATTGAAGAGTTAGAATATAAAAAATCGGTATTTTCACTGGTCGTAACCATGAAATATCGAAAAATATTTCACCGATATTTCTCGATAACCTACCGGAAAGCATGGAATAATATCCATATAACCTGTCAAACTGGTATTTTAGCTACACTGGCTGAAAGCAAGCGGGCTTATGTCATGGCCCGGTGTCCGTCATGCGTCCGTGCGTTCGTGAGTGCCTGCGTCTGTGCGTGTCTGCCTTAGCTCTTATTTCAAACATCTTCTCTGAAAATACGAATCTAATTTCGACGAAACTTAATAGAAATGATTCTGCCATGGTCCTCTTCAGAATTTTTTGAAAGAATTTGATTCCATCTAAAACTCTGGTTGCCATGGCAACAAAACTGAAAAATATTGAAAGTCTTTAAAAATCTTCTTGTCTGAAACCATAAGGCCCTGGGCTACCAAATTTGGCATGTAGCTTTATCTAGAGGACCTCTACCAAGTTCCTTCAAATTATAGACCTGGGTCAAAAATGACCCTGCCCTAGGGGTCACAAGTTTTACAAAGGCTTATGTAGTGAAAAATTTAGAAATCTTCCTGTACCTAGCCATAAAGCTTAAGGCTACCAAATTTTGCATTTAGCTTTATTTAGTCAGCCTCTACCAAGAGTGCCAAAATTATGGTCAAAATTGGCCCCGTCCCGGGGGTCACAAGTTTTACATGGGCTTTTGATAAAGAAAACTTGAACAATCTTCTTCTACCTAACCATAAGGCCTAGGGCTACCAAATTTGGCATATATGCCAAGAAGGCCCAAATTACAGCCCTGGGATCAAGTTTGGTCCAGTCCAGAGATCACAATGTTTACATGGGTTTATAAAGTGAGAAATTCAGAAATCATCTTGTTACTAACCAAAGATCTAGGGCTACCAAGTTAGGCCTGTCTCAGGGGTCTCATGTTTTACAGGGTTTTTTATTGAGCAAACTTTGAGAACCTTCTTGTTTTTAACCATACATTCTAGACCTGTAATATTTGGTAAGGGGCTTTATCTTGTGGACCTCTACCATGATTCAAGTAACTATAGTTCTGTGATCAAAAATGGCTTTGCCCAGAGGTCATAATTTTCTCGTGGGATTTTATAGAGAAAATTCTTTATGTCTTCTAGTATGAAACCAATTGGCTAAGTATTGCGTAGGATTTATACTTATTAGCCAGTGGAGCAATACGGGGCCAACATGGCCCTCTTGTTTAGAAATACCATGTTTATTTCATATATTTTAGGCCTGAAAGCTGTATTTTAAAAGGTTCCAAATAGATTGAAATGTCGGAAAATAAATTGAGCCATGCTCTGGCAAAAGGGAGCTTAACTCTTTATCAAACGACAAAATTTTAGAGTGGTTTAAATTGAAAGCACTTACAGACGACGAAATAAATATAACTCAAAAATTGAAATGTGTTTTCAGCAGGGTAGAAAACATTGTAGGAAAAGGGGAAATTACCGGTTACCAGTAATTTCTGCTTTTCCCATAATGTTTTCAAACGGCATCTAACTCAGGGTCGTAAAAACCAGGGATTGTTTAGTAAAGAGTTCATACATCTCCGTGATCAATAGTACCAAGCAAGTCTTCACATACATGTACTAGTAGATCCAAGATACCTACTTTTTTTAGAAACCAACTTTATCACGAGAGTAGATAAAAAGAGGGAGTGCTCCCTCAATCCCCTAAGTTACGCGATTCTCAAAAAATCTAAGACGATTTTAAAATCTAGGACGGAGGGTCAAAATCAATTTTTCCCTGGCCGGGGGCGCTTCGCAACTATTCATAGATCGAGTTCTAGAACGTCACGCCTTAATTTCAATTTTTTCTTATATTAATAAACCGGGTTATTTTAAAATATATCTCCCTTAAGTTGAGAGAAGATATATTTTTTTAAATATATAATTCTAATACAAATGTGATTGCTCCTTTAACTGCATCAACCATATCTACTTTCGAAATAACATCCATAATATCACCTGCGCGAAGTTCTATCGGATTTTCTAATATCATGGGTAAATCGGGTGGGAATGAAAATGGAAAGACTTCCTTTTCATTTATACGAACCTGAAAATTAAGTGTATCATCGTAAGTATATTTTCGCTCACTTCCAGCAACGTGCGGATGATTATAAAATTTTGGTATTATTTTAATTATTTTACCATCTGTCGGCATTGTAAAATTATCATTATTATTACCCCCATAAAATATAAATGGGTGCCCATTCATATCAAGGATTCCATAATGTTTGCACCAAATGACTATAAGATGTTTAGAAAATTTTTCATCTATAAGTTGCGTAGCTTTTTTTACATTTTTTTCAACTAGTATATCCACATACTCTCTATTTACCGCATCAGTTTTACTAGTAAATTCTTTTTGATACAAACCAATTCTATTCGCTGTTGTCAAATCACCTTTCGCTACATAGTTGGGATTACCGCTTAATAATACAGCTACCTCATTTCCAGCTAAATCTGTTACGATATTCGATTTAGTAAACGCTACTTCATCATCCACATATTTCTTGTTAACCGCTTCAGCATCTTCTTCGGGTCGTTTGACGTTTCTAATCACGTTAAAATTCATGTTTAAATATCCTGCAACGTTATATCCCCCGTTTTCCAAGATAAAAGCTTCATCCTCCGTAGCTCTTTCAACCAATTTATCCACATAATCTTTGTTCACCGCGTGATATTGAGTAGTAGGGTCGGGTATATTATCGACTTCATTAAAATCCAAATCGATTTTAGCGGAAGCTCTATGAAAACCGTTTTGTTTTATAAATACTCCTTCCTTAGAAACCGCGATATCTCCTCCGGTAATACCTCTAATAGCTTCATCTACGTAATTTTTAGTAGCCGCGTCTTTAGGTCTAAATAGATCCTCTTTCTCTTTTAATTTTTTAGCTATATTTTTGTCTACGTATCTTTTATTAACCGCTTCCTTATCATTTGCGGGGTCGCGTATACCGTATAACTTCCTTCTATTTAAAAATATATGACCTTTCGCCTCGTAACCAGAAAATGTTTGTCCCGGAATAAAAGCGACGTTCTTATCAAAATAATCTTTATTGACCGCTTCATCATCGTCTCTGGGAGAGCCAACTTCTTTTATACGAAAATTTCTCATTCGAATATTATTTTTAGCGTAAAACTTTATCATCTCGAAACGTAAAAGTATTGTTACCTTCTAGGTTTCTTTCTAAAAAATCATTAGCTGTATCAACATATATGCGATTTACAGCATCGCCATCTTCTACAGGAAGAGGTATATTTTCTATCTTATGAGTATTTCCAAAATCCAACGATCCTTCCATTTTGAAACTTCCGTTTTGTTTCGGTCCTATCGCTCCAACACCTTTGGTGTTGTCAACATATTCCCGAGCACTTTGAGTATCTACCAATCACTGGCGCAAACCTTAACAACTCGGGAGGGGATATTAGAATTCACATCGAGACCCAAGATCTTTTTACGCATCCCAGCGAGAGTTATTTACTTAGTATAGGTGAATTAGTAAAAAGCGATACGGGGGCGACTTATGACGCTAACGATAATATTTCTTTAACGAACAATGCCCTCATGTATCTTTTTAAAAATATTGATTATCAACTTTCGGGTATGAGTATTGAATCCATAAGAAATCCTGGCCAGACTACTACGATGCTCGGTTTGTTAAAATATCCCGATGATTTTTCTAAATCGCAAGGGTTAAATCAATGTTGGTATAAGGATACAGCGGCTAATGCGGGTGCCGGAAACAACGGTTTTATCGTAAGAAGAAATTATATTATTAATAATCCTCTTCCGAGAGGTACCTTTAGCTTCAGAGTTCCATTAAAACATATATTCGGTTTTTGCGACGATTATGATAAGATAGTGTACGGATTGAAACAAACTCTCACATTAACGAGAAATAACGATAATGACGCGGTCTTTAAAGCCGGTGATGTTGGTGGTCCTGTTGATGGTAGAATTAATTTACTTAAAATATCTTGGTTTATGCCGCACGTGATACCCGCGGATGGAGAGAAGATGGAACTTTATAAAATTATCGAGAAAAAAGAAAAAGTACCGGTCGGATATAGAATGAGGCAATGCGATAATGTCACGATTCCTACGGCAATGTCATTTAGCTGGAGACTCAGAGTTAAATCATCACCCGAGGTGCCACGTTTTATTATTGTTGGCTTTCAGACTGGAAAATTTGGTAACCAAAAGCAAAATCCAGCCATATTTGATCATATAAACGTTAAAAATATTTATGTTATGCTAAATTCTACTAGATATCCCGCTGTTGACTATAATCTTTCATTTACTGCGAACCAATTTAGTAGAGTGTACGGTGATGCTGCTTTATTTAGATCTAAGTTTTATAACATGAATGAAATGGTGTCAAACCCTAACATTACTCCCCCAGATTATAAAACCCTTTATCCTTTGTTTTTGTTCGATGTTTCTAAACAAAGTGAGAGATTAAAATATTCCGTTACCGATATTCAAATTAAGATGGAGTTTACTGAAAATGCGCCCGCAAACACAGTTGGATATGCAGTTATTATTAGCGATAGGTTAATTAACTTCCAGTCAGACGGAAATAAAATGAGTGTAATATATTGATTTAAGTTAAGATGTTTATTTTTAATATATAAAAAATGATAAAGATTGCGGATTTACAAAAAATTCTTAGACAAAATAATATAAAATTCTGCTCATACTGGAAAAAAGATCGCTTGAAGGAGTTGGTTAAAGAACATGGTTTGTTACCGGAGGAGTCGCCCCCGTTACCTAAAAAAGAAAGAAGCAAAGACCCTAAATACGATGAAATATTAACTTTTACGCGTAATCCTAAGAAAGTTATTTTAGAGGATGTTGAAACCGGAGAAATAATAACCTTTCCATCGCTTTATAAGGCGGGTAATTTTATAGGTCGATGCCCGCAATTGGTTAAGAACTGTAACGGAAAAATTTGGAATAATAAATATAAGATTAACGTCGAATAGAGAAGATATATATTTTATTAAAAATATATATCTTAAATTTGAATTTTAATTTAAGAAAAGAAATTCCGCATAATAAAATAGATAAGTTATGACAGATTATAATATATATACCGTAAGCGGTTTAAGAAATATAGCTAGGTCTAGAGGAATACGGGGATACTCTACGCTTAGAAGAGCCGAATTAGTCGAGCGTCTAATTAATCCCCCGCCTAGGAGGCCTACACTAATAGATTTAAGACAAGAAGCTAGGTCTAGAGGAATACGGGGATACTCTACGCTTAGAAGAGCTGAATTAGTCGAGCTCCTAAGTATTCCGGCTCCTACACAAATATTAAGAAGGCCCACAGTAGACGAATTAAGACAGGAAGCTAGGTCTAGAGGAATACGGGGATACTCTACGCTTAGAAGAGCCGATTTACTTGAGCTCCTAAGGAATCGAGGAGTACCGATATTAGATACCGGAGATAATTTAAGAGATCCGGTATTACAACCAACTCCTTACACACAACCTCCAGCGCCACCTCCTACTCCACCTGCAGTCGCGGTTGAGGATTTGATAAAGTATTTAGATAGTATCGAAGAAATTCCGAGAAATATATCGCCTAGGATAAAAGCTTTAAAAGATAAAATAGATAAGATATATAGGGATAAAGATAGAATAGAGATTAGAGCGGGGTCATCGGCACTAAGGGGATTTACGAGAGAATATTTTATAAAAGGTAACAGCTCATTTACACCGGCTAATTTCCTTAATTTAGCGAAAAATAAATTAACCGATGTTATGAGAAATAATCGTCAAACAAAAGTTAAACTCGTTATGAAATGTATGATGAAACACTATCGAAAATCGTACGCAAGAGATGTATTTTGATTCCGGTTACCCGATCCATAATTTAGAGGGGGATGACGCGGACAAAATATACGATGAAATGGGGGAAGAGGTATTAGCCGCTATAGCGGAGCAGGAAATGAAAAAAGATTATTGGAAGGTCGTTTACGTAATCGATTTAAGATTGCACACAGTAGCGTATAATCCGATAAGAGGTAATTCTTGGTTTCCAACTCCTCCTAGGATAGCGAATACAAAAAGCGTTATTAATCCAATAAATAAGAATGATGATATGTGTTTTGCATATTGCATTCTTATAGCTTTGAACTCGACTAGTGAAAACCCTGAAAGAATTGGTAGACTAAGACCCTCGTTAAACAGTATAAATATGGAAGGGATTGCTTACCCCGTTTCCCTTCCTGATAGAATTAAATTTGAGAAACAAAATCCTTCGATATCGGTATCAATTTTCGGATATAATATCTGCGTTTATCCGCTTAGTTTAAGTGGAGAAGTTTATAAAAGGAAACATCACATTAATCTTTTACTTTTGGAGGAAGGTAAAAAACATTATTGTTTAATTAAAAATATGAGTAGATTGTTATCTAAACAAACATCCGATCATAACGGTAAAACTTATATTTGCGAAAGATGTTTAAATCATTTTCAAAAAGAAGAAACTTTAAATAAACATTTAGAGTATTGCGTCGAAAAAGATGCTTGTAGAATAGACATACCCGAAAAGGGTACCAAGATATTTCTTAAACATTTTTATAAACAACAGAGACACCCTTTTACGATTTATGCGTATATGGAGTCTACATTAGAAAAGAAACACGAAAATAAAGGTAGTAGTACGAGAGTAATTAACGAGCATAACGTTTCGGGGTATTGTTTTTACGTTAAATCGCTTTACGAAAATGCTTACCCTTCGAGGGTTTTCCAATATTCCGGCGAAAATGCGTCTAAGAAATTCGTAGAGGATTTAGAAAATGTTATAAGAGAAATAGATAGGATACCAACGAGGGAAATGATTTATAGAGTCGAGGATAAAAGAAAGTTTGATAGAGCGGTAAACTGTTGGATATGCGGAGAGTCATTTACGAGAGACACGAAAAAGGTGAGAGACCATTGCCATTTTACCGGAAAGTTTAGAGGAGCCGCGCACAGTGAGTGTAATTTAAAATATAGAAGACCTACTTTTACTCCCGTATTCTTTCATAATTATAGTAAATACGATGCTCATTTATTTATAAAAGATTTAATGAGTACGTCCGGTGAGACGAGTTGTATACCAACAAATAAGGAAACGTATATAAGCGTGTCTAAAAAGATACCGATAGAATATGGGGTAGATAAAATTAAAACGCACGAGATTAGATTTCTCGATAGTTTAAAATTTCTAGGTAAAAGTTTAGACGAATTAGCTGGCACCCTAGCTAAGGAGGACAAGATTAATCTCGCGAAATATTTTGAGGGGGAAAAGCTCGAATTGGTCTCGCAAAAGGGTATATTCCCGTACGAATGGTTCGATAACCTTAGTAAATTAGAGGAAACGAAGTTACCCGTGAAAAGAGAATTTTATTCGAAGCTCAAATATAGCGGAATTGAGGAGGAGGATTATCAACACGCTAAAAATGTATGGAAAACATTCGAGATGAAAACTTTTAAAGATTATCACGACTTATATAATCTTACCGACGTTTTATTGTTGGCGGATGTCTTCGAAAATTTTAGGGACGTTTGCTTTAATAATTACGGGTTGGACCCATCTTGGTTTTATACAGCGCCGGGATTAGCTTGGGAGGCGATGTTAAAAACTACTAACGTAAAATTAGAATTATTATCGGACCCCGACATGATTTTATTTGTCGAAAACGGAATAAGAGGAGGCGTGTCGACTATTTTTAAACGATACGCAAAAGCGAATAATATATATATGAACGAAAAATATAACCCGAGTGAACCATCTAAATTTATTACTTATTTGGACGCGAATAATCTCTACGGTTGGGCGATGTGTCAAAAACTTCCCACCGGCAATTTTAAATGGATGGACGATTTAGAAAATTGGAGGGATCAACCGTGTATATTAGAGGTTGATTTAGAGTATCCTAAAGAATTACACGATTTACACAATGATTTCCCATTAGCACCCGAAAGATTAAAAATAGAAAAAGTAGAAAAACTTATACCTAATTTATACGACAAAACTAAATATATACTACATCGCGATAATTTAAAGTTATATTTAAGCTTGGGCCTAAAGCTTAAAAAGATACATAGAGGGTTAACTTTTGATGAGAGTGAATGGTTAAAACCTTATATCGATAAGAATACTAGCCTAAGAGCGAAAGCCAAAACCGCGTTCGAAAAGGATTTCTTTAAACTTATGAATAATTCTGTATTTGGTAAGACCATGGAAAATATCAGAAATAGAGTAGATATAAAATTAGTTAGTACCAGGAAAAAAGCGGAAAAATTAGCCGCTAAACCGAACTATTACGATATAACTATCCTCGATGAAAATTTATGTATAATTCAAATGAAAAAAGAGCGTTTATATTTCGATAAACCTATTTACGTGGGGATGTGTATTTTAGATTTAAGTAAGACATTGATGTACGACTTTCATTATAATTATATTAAAGATAAATACAACGAAAAAGCTAAACTTCTTTTCACCGATACGGACAGTCTAATGTACGAAATAGATACGGAAGATTTCTATAAAGATATTAGCGACGATGTTAAAGATCGGTTTGATACTAGCGATTACCCGCCCGATCATCCTTCAGGTATTCCCGTAGGATTAAATAAGAAAGTTGTGGGTATGTTTAAAGATGAGACGAGTGGTAAGATTATTGAGGAGTTTGTGGGCCTCAGATCTAAACTATACTCTTATAAAATGTGTGAGGAGGAAAGTCAAAAATGTAAGGGAATTAAAAGGCAGGTAGTAAAAGCATTTATTAACCACGAACATTATAAAGAGTGTTTGTTCGAAAATAAGACGCAATTAAGGAGAATGGTAGTTATTAGGAGTCATAATCACGCGTTGTATACCGAAGAGGTTAATAAAATCGCCTTAAGCGGAGATGATGATAAACGCTATATCCTGGAGAACAATATCGATACGTTAGCTTGGGGGCATACTAACTTAAGTAATTTATTTCCCAAGGAAAATGTTTAGAGGAAATTATAAAAGTTGAAATGCCTCCGGCCAGGGAAAAACGCTTTAATGGAAACCGTAACTAAAAATTTAAAATTACTTCTAAGTAGGAGGGGATATAAAATTCAAGATGATGATATTTATACCGACCTAAAAGACGTAGGAACATTCGTTAAAGTTACGCGATCGGAAAAAAATATTACGGTATATCTGATACCTTTTAAAAAAAAAGTTTCTATAAAAAGGATAAGGAGTATAATATCTCATAACGAAATAAATTCCGATATAATTATATTACACGATTTATCTTTTACTCCCGAGGCTAAATCGACTCTATCAGGTATAAGGTTGTTTAATATAGAAAGGTTTTTTTACGACGAACTTTATTACGACCCTATATCTATAATAGATAATCCGTACGTAGTATACGATAAACCTTTCAAGGAAAAAAATGAACTTCCGAAAATATCGGATATAATAACGAGATTATACGGAATGAAACCTGGTACAATTATATATGTAAAAGATGATAGAACTAAAATACCGTGTTTATATTTAGTAATTGAGCAATGCCTGAAATTTCCATAATTTACTACTTTATAATAACGTTTTTTAAAAAGTCAAAAAGGATATTTTCTCCGTTAGTAATATTTATGTTATCGTAGTAAGAAAAGTCGAAAACTGTCTTTTTTACGGTAATATTTATAACTCTTTCGTTATATTTATGATCGTAATAACCGCAGTCTAAGAGATAAGTTAGTTCGTCTATATTAACTATTTTTTCTATCGGTATCGTCTTATTATCCCAGCTTTTAATCGTTAAAGTTTTAGGATTAGAATAGTTAAAAATTTTAAATCCCGTACGAGGATTTTCTAGATAACTGGAAGAAGATGAGGAGTACTTTCCCATCGATATAGGTCTAGCTTTAGTTAAAAACAGGGAGATTATATTTTTAACGTATAATCTATAAAATAAAGATTTTATTTCTACGTATTTCTTCTTTATCGTCATAACGGAAAGACTCACGGTTTTGGCTAATTCTTCTAAATCTATACGAAAGTTAGTTATAGAAGCCCAAAAATAAATACAACCGCATACTACTGATTTACAGTAAGATTTATTAGTTATACTGGAGTTATTTTTCACTATCTCGAATATATTAGAAATATATTCTAAATGCGAAGTCAACCTCACCGAATTAATGGTAGAGCTTATAATTACTTTATTTATTTCCGAAGGATCTATATAATATTTATCGTCGCTAGCTAATTTATCGGCTACGAAGTTAGACCCTTTATATATTTTACTGACGTTAACGTTACAAAATTCTATTAGATCTTGAACTGAAATGGCGTCTTCGCATATTATTGACGCTCTGTAAACGCACGCCATTAATATAGTGTTTTTCCTTACTTTTTTCTCTAAAGTTTTCGTTGTTTCGAAAAACATTTCCATAGCTAATTCCCTAGTTTTCGAAACATACGAAATGAGGTACGCGTCCGAAAAAGACGCTTTCTTTTTTTTTCCTTCGTTTCGATACCGCGAAGTTCTCCATGACTAAGTATTTATCTTTTAAAATTTCCCCGCATACCGCGCATATTACTTCGCCCGAACTACCGCCGACTTCGTTATACGGATGAGCGCACGTCGTACTTTTTTTCTCTTCCTTTACGAGGCTAGCTTTGTATTCCTTCATAACTTCGTAGTATTCTTGTAACTTAGACATTTATATACACACGTTTAAGATTTCTTTGCTTAGCTTAATTATCAAAAATTGAAATGAAGGCGTGACGTTCTAGAACTCGATCTATGAATAGTTGCGAAGCGCCCCCGGCCAGGGAAAAATTGATTTTGACCCTCCGTCCTAGATTTTAAAATCGTCCTAGATTTTTTGAGAATCGCGTAACTTAAGGGATTGAGGGAGCACTCCCTCTTTTTATCTACTCACGAGGCGCACAAGGCCTTGGACATACAGAAAATTGACAAATAGCGAAAAGTTTCAGCCCGGGTCAACCTATGTAGTCTGCACAGGCTTACCTGGATCGATACTTGTCGCAGATGCATTAAGCCCCCTTTTCATAGGGCGTGGTCCATATATAAGAGCCATGCTCTGGCAAGAGGGGAATTAATGCATCACCGTGATACATTTTACCAAGAAAACTATAACGGGTTTATGGATCAATAAGATCCATTTTGTCTAACAAGCGACTCGATCTGGAGGTGGAATGGTCCTTTACCATGCAGGAAATTGACCGATGGCAAAAAGTTTCGACCCATGTCAGCCTGCGCGGACTGACATTATTAGTTGTACGGTCAGGTGGCAGGGGACTTGGAAACTTGTTCACGGCTGCGGTAAATCATGTCGCCACCTCGCCTTCCGCTCGGGGCGACATTATTCACCACAGCCGTGAACAAGTTTCCAAGTCCCTTGCCATCTGACCGTACAACGAATTTATTATACTGCAAAGTTTTACCATTCCAACGTTTGTTAATGGAATTTTACCTGTTTTTTGGTTTAAAAAAATTAATACGCTGACGCAGTAGAATTTCCCTTCTGAGTGCCCCACATCAATGTCAATAAGAAAAAGACGTCGAAAAAAATTAAATTCTTTTTAGTTTTCTTTATTTTTGATATGCCTAGAATTCCGCAAAATTTATGCGAATGTGCCATTGGCATGCTTAATGCTGGTATGACGATGAATGCTGTTGCTATGAATATTGGATGTTCTACTCGTGCTATTCGACATCTTGGGCAACGTTTTCAAGCAACAGGGCATACGGAAGATCGACCACGTAGTGGACGTCCTCGCGTCACGACGCGCAGCCAAGACCGCTATATTCGGAACACCCACCTGCGCAATCGCTTCCCAACTGCCACTGCTGCTAACACCCCTGGTACACATAACAACCGTATATCTGCCCAAACTGTGCGTAATCGCTTGCGCGTTGGTGGGCTATGTGCACGTCGTCCATACGTTGGTTGTGTTTTGACGCGACGTCACCGCATAAATCGTGTTAATTGGGCACGTACACACCAACGCTGACTTAGACAACAATGGAATAGCGTTCTTTTCTCTGACAAGTCGAGGTTTTCCATTCATCGAGGTGATGGCAGGGTTCGAGTATACCGTAGGAGAAATGAACGTTATGCCGACTATTGTGCACTTGAACGAGATCGTTATGGGGGTGGGGGTTCTGTCTTGGTCTGGGCAGGCATTGCACATGGATTTCACACTAATCTCGTCATTATCAAAGGGAATTTGAATGCCCAAAGCTACTGAGATGAAATTCTTGCGAGGCACGTTATCCCACTGTTTCAAAATAATGCGAATATCACTCTTTTTCAGCATGATAATGCCACAAGCCATACAGCTAGGGACAATGTGAATTTCCTCAGGGCGAATAACATTGTATTTATTAATGACTGGCCTGCCAAAAGCCCTGATCTGAAAACCATTGAACACCTTTGGGATAATTTGGACCAGCATGTTAGACGTCGCCCTATTCCACCGTCAAACGTCATTCAGCTAAGACAAGCCTTAATTCAGGAATGGAACAACATTCCACAAGCCGAAATCAATACACTTATCCGTTCTATGCGCCAACGATGCCAGGCAGTCCTTCATGCTGAAGGTGGTCATACCCGGTATTAATTTGTGATTTTGGTGAGCGACCCCTTCCGCATTTTCACTACCATTTCACTACTTTTGGATAAACCCTCAGCAATAATTTTTTTCACACAAAGTCAAAATAATATAGTCTTTCAATGCATATAAATCTAGTTTAATCCTGATTTTCATATTTGTGTATATCTGCACTTAAACACAGGGGAAGTTTCTTTTTTGGTCCAGTATATATCCACATATACAGTAACTTGCACAATTTGGCCAGTATTTTTGCCCCTAACTCTTTACCAAGCGACAAAATTTTAGACAGGTCCAAATTCAAAGCACTTGCAGACGACAAATTCAACGTAACTCAAAAAATGATATTTGTTTCCAACAGGGTAGAAAACATTGCGGGAAAAGGAGAGAATGCTGGTTACCTGCATATTCTCCTTTTTCCCACAATGTTTTCAAGAGGCTTCTATCTCAGGGTCGTAAAAACCAGGGATTGTTTGGTAAAGGGTTAACCACAATGTTTTGTACCCTTTCAAGGACAAATAGCACCATTTGAGCCACCTTCTTGCCAATGGCCCGAATTTAGTTTTCCAGTTAATGTCTAGAATGACCTTCTCATCTAGATGCAATACTATTCATCTAGATATACTTTTTACAGAATTCTGATGGGGCCACCCAAATCCTCGCATGTCTCTACATGTGACAATTTGAGTTTTTGTCAGATTCTTACATGTCACTTAACTCAAATACATACGAGGTTTTATAATCCGAGCGAGATTTTACTTTCTAAACCCTCGCCTGTGTTTTCTTAAATCTCGCATCATGAATCAATGTTCAGTCATCCAGAACACAGAGACATGCTCTGTCGCCTGGTGTGTCAGTGTATATTACCCCGTTAAATAAGTGTACATGCGACATTTTTGATGTTTTAAATCCTCGTGTTGTCGCCCAGTGTACAAGTAAATAGAACCAATGGAGAATGGTGAATTCTTGCCCTCCATTTGGCAAATTTTGGAATGCAGTTTTGGAATCAGCCGAGTTGTAACAAGGATCAGTGAAATAAAGCAAAGAGGGAGGCTACTAGCACAGACTTACGTCTAGGATACGAAAAAGAGCTCCTTTCGCTACAGATCTACATTTTGTCATGTGGCCAAGACTTCAGAATTGTCTGGCATAAAGTGTTTAGGATGTAATGAGTTCGAGGCAATAGAATTATCTTTTTCGTAATGACATGAATTTTGTTTCATGCTGCTTTTCTAACAGAGACATTTTATTTTCAAGTTGAAGACATCTGAAAGCCTGATATTGTGAAAGTCTATACCATACGACAAATTGTTAGACCTTTCCAATCTGAAAGCATTTCTAGATAACAAATTTGATTTGAAAAAAATTGTGATATTCATTCACGGAGAGTGGAAAACATTGTTGGTAAAGAAGAAAATTCTGGTTACCAACTTTTTCTCCTTTTTCCGCAGTTTTTTTCAATAGGCCTTTTAAGGGGGGCGGGAAGAGTTAAAGCCTATGATTGTTTGGTAAATAGATAAAGCTTTATTTCCTGTGAAATTTTAATAAGGTGGTGTAGATCTGGGATAAGACCGTCTCATCTGGTTGCATACCACATTTAGATACATGTACCTTGTGGAAAGTCGCCTGTAACAAGCCATTTCTCTTTCACCACAATGTTTTTTTCATATGTCGTTTGTATTTTATATTTTCTGTAATGTTTTATCAAACCAGATTTTTAACGTCCCTGAGGAAAAGGGTTTCTGAAACTGTAACTGCCCTGTAGGAAAAGAAGAAACTGCTGATAACAAGCATATTTTCCTTTTTCCACAGTGTTTTCTAGCCTTTCAGAACCATATACTATTGTTTGAGTTATACTTGATTTGTTGTCAGCAAATGCTTTCAGTTAGGACAAAATCTAAATTTCGTTTGTTTGTTAAAAGCGTTAATAGGGATGGTTTCAAGGTAGTCTGGTGCAGGAGGTTATGTGATCATCAAGGCTATCTCCATCCCTCTTTGTGACTTACTGGTGCATGTTCTTTGTAAATACATGTACTGGTACATAAGAGCTGCACTCTGGCAAAAGGGGGTGTAATGCATTTCCATGGTGCATTATACTAAGCAAAGCATCTTACAATCAGCTTAATTATGAGGTAGAATGGTCCTAAGATATAACAAGAGGACCATGATGGTCCTATATCGCTCACCTGAGTAGGCCCTGATCTATCGATGTGGGGCAGAAAATGCAACAATTTGAAATTTGATCAGTCTTGAATTTTGTCATTATTACCATGGATACGAGTTACAGACTAATCCAAATGGAAAGTTGTAGCAATAGCTGATCATATCATCAAAAGGGCAACATAAATCTAATTTGAGTAAAAAAGGGTACAAAACATTGATTGTAATTGATTACGTTACCAGCATTTACAACTTTTTCTTTTACCTTATTTCCATACTATGGCCAAAATTTGAAGTATTTTGGTAAAGGGCCACTAGATGATTCTACATGCCAAATATGAAAGCTCTAGCCCTTATGTTTTGGGACAAGGAGATTTTTAAAGATTTCCTTCTTTATCTCTATGTGAAATCCGAGAACCCACAACATAGGGCCAAATTCGACACTAGGGCCATAATTTGAAGTATTTTGGTAAAGGGCCACTAGATGATTCTACATGCCAAATATGAAAACTCTAGCCCTTACAGTTTGGGACAAGGAGATTTTTAAAGATTTCCTTCTTTATCTCTATGTGAAATCCGAGAACCCACAACATAGGGCCAAATTCGACACTAGGGCCATAATTTGAAGTATTTTGGTAAAGGGCCACTAGATGATTCTACATGCCAAATATGAAAGCTCTAGCCCTTACAGTTTGGGACAAGGAGATTTTTAAAGATTTCCTTCTTTATCTCTATGTGAAATCCGAGAACCCACAACATAGGGCCAATTTCCACACTAGGGCCATAATTTGAAGTATTTTGGTAAAGGGCCACTAGATGATTCTACATGCCAAATATGAAAGCTCTAGCCCTTACAGTTTGGGACAAGAAGATTTTTAAAGTTTTTTTCTTTCGGTTGCCATGGCAACCAGAGTTCTTCATGGAATTCAAATCTTTGAAGTATTCTGAAAGTGAATCACCTAAGGATCATTTCTGTGAAGTTTCATTGAAATCTGATTGGCGGTTTAGGAGGAGAAGATTTTTTTGTAATTGTGAACGGACGGACTGACGGACGGACGGACGACGGACATTGACCAATCACAATAGCTCACCTTGAGCACTTCGTGCTCAGGTGAGCTAAAAAAGCTTACAAAAAGTTACAACCTAGGTCAGCCTGCGCAGTTTGACATGTAACTGAGTCTTTTTTTTTTTTACAAAATGTATTAAGCCCTCTTTCGCAGAGCATGGCTAACATTGTTTGTGAAAAGCTGTGAAAGCATGACCAAATGAATTTTGAAATTCAGACACTGTGTTATACCACTTTCAGCATTAATTAGTCATATGGTGGCAGTTGAGTAGCCTGAGTTTCTTTGGTTTCACCAGAACCTGGCTAAGGCTCTAGAGTGCGTTGCCACTTTCATTGCCCAAAAAATTAGAAAAACAATGAATTGTGATGTCTTATCATAGCCTGATTACCAGTGCAATAATGTGAAATTCAAAATAAAGGACCTTTCATGTTCTGCTGAAGTTTTGTAACATAATTTATTGATGTTTTGTTAGCCTGTTTGTATATTTCTTGTCCAAAAGGATCCATAGAACTGACAGAGATCTGTATGATATGTATGAACCATTTACCAAACAGCAAAATATTAGACTTGTTCAAATTGAAAGCATTTGCATACAACATACATATATATTATATATGGCTCAAATAATGAAGTCTCTGAAAGGTAAGAAAACATTGTGGGAATAGGAGAAAATGCTAGTCACCAGCATTAAAATTGGGAGTATGTAATATGTATGTATGTTATGTATGTATGTATGTATTGTTCATTGGCCAGTAACTTCCAGGGGCATAGTCAGATTCTAATATAATTTTGCATAATACAATCACCATAGGTAGAAAATGTGTGGCATGCAACAATCATGTTGCCAGATTGCAGGTCAAGGTCTTCCTGAATTTGATTTCAAACTCACAACGCCTTGATTAGAAACCCTGTCTGCAACTGACTTGCATATTAAGACTGCCTTTGCAAGAAACAAAAGTAGAATTGGCCTCTGATCTCAAGTTGTGCAGAGGTCAAACCTTTGGTTTAATCCCATTTGTCCCACATTTTGGTCTTTATACCAAAATTTGAATGTGGGACAAATAGGAATTTGTACTGGTAAAGGTACAGATAATCATTGCCTGGGGCTAATTCACAACTATAGTCTGTATCAATACTGATACTTATAGGCAAATTATATTTGAAAGAAATCAAATCTTAATTTTTTTCCCTATTCATTTCTAAAACATATTACATAAATGTTATAAATTTGTTAACCTTTAACCCTTTACCAAATGACAAAATTTTGGACTAGTCCAAATTAAAAGCATTTGCAGACGACAAGATAAATGTGAATCAAAAATTGAAAATTGATTTGGGAAGGGTAGAAGACATTGTGGGAAAAGGAGAAAATGCTGGTTACCAGCATTTTCTCCTTTTCCCACAATGTTTTCAAAGGCTTTCTTTCTCAGGGTCATTAAAAGTCGGGATTGTGTGGTAAAGGGTTAATTGGATGTAATTTCTGTAATATTTATTCTGTAGTGGACGAAAAAGTTAGCATAAAAAGATATATTTCTTCATTTGTTCTATGTTCCAAAATGTACAAAACTATTGTCTACCAGATTACTCTGTTTGATACAGACTATATTCGCACTTACCCTTATATCACCCCTAACCCATACAGGTGAGTACCTTATTGGTTTTTCCAAATGTGGGACAAATGGGAAGACACCAAACCTTTAATCTAACACATGGTTGACAGATTATTAAAGCACTGGAGCAAAATGAGCAGTGACATGCTAACCCTTTACTGCACAACAAGTTTTAACAACTTTGAAGAGTGCTTTTGAAAACATTGTGGGACAAGGATCAAAATGCTGCTAACCAGCATTTTCTCCTCTTCCAAGAATGCTTTTCAAAAGCCTTATTAAAGTCACTGGACCTTGGAACTGTTTGATATTAGGATATCTCAATTATTTGGTACAGGACAAATGTAGCCTTTCTAGAGAAAAACAAAAATACATAGTTATCTCTGTAACATTTTTATTTAACTGTGTGGTAAATTTAATTTAAATTGTGTGGTTAAGGGTTAATGCAGGGGTGCGGAATTCCTATGCCCGACTTGTCCGACTCGGGACTTTTTCCCAGGGGACAAGTAGATTTTTCTACAGCGCTTGCCTGTTGGCAAGTGAATTTTGAGCCATACACAAGTATTAAATGCTGTATTCATATCAATGGCAATCCTCAAATGCTCTATTCATTCAAACTTTTGCATAATCCACGTCTGTACTTTGTAGAAAGACTCTCTTAGGTTACAAACTATTTTATTTTCGATAGAAAAACAAGCTATATGTTTGCCCTATCGGTTGTATCAAGGCAAATATGCGGTGTTGTAGTTATATGAAGGCTGGTAAAATAGTTGCGAAGTGGTTTCTATTGCACCAAATGGATAATTTACCGTTAGATCTGGTAATTTAAAGCATTTCTACCAATAATGTAAAGCGCAAGCATGTGTTTAAGGATGGCTGATATGCTGCCTTTTATTGGCACTGACAGGACAATAGTTCCAATAGGCTACACTACTGTCATGTTTGTAGAATGTTTCCACAGATAGGACCTCAGCACTGTCCTTGGATAAATCTCAGCCTCAGGGTTCCATAACATGTACATATGTGGGTAATTCACTCACAGAAATATGAAGTGAAACTGCCAGGCACATACAGGTTTCATGGTTCCCATTGTCGATTGCAAGTGGCGCCAACTGGTACAAGTTAGAAAGGAAGGTATCCAAAACTGAAGCACTAGAGAATCTACAGGCAACAAGTCATGTCTATGCATTATATTTGAAAGATCAAAACTCGAACACACACAATAAGTTTGAAGTGTGTAGGATGCACGGGTCGCTCTTTCTCACAGGCCCTAATCAAGGTGGCATGTTATGTAAACCTATTAATGATATTAATCCAAACATCTAGTGTAAAATTATAGATCTGAAATTATATGCAACCCTAATTGACAAATTTTAGTCAAATCATGCTGAAATACTTCTCCAACAATCAACTAGCCTGAAACACATTGCTACAAAAAAAGCAGAAACCCATGACAAAATAGAAGTCGGTTTGATATTGTCCAAAGGCATTTCAAACTGTCTTTTTAGCTTTGATGATGACTTTAAACGGTTCATTTACATAAATTTCTCTGTAGAACAAAAAATTGAGAGCTACTGTGTGTCTGAAAGTGACAGTGAAATGGTAATTCTACTGGCCATTAGGTTGGAAGTTATAATTCTGAATCTGGTCCCGTGAGTAAGAGAAAGTTACAAGCAATTTCTTTATTACCAATGTTGTTGTAAAGATCAGTTGACTGCTGACTGAGATTCATCAACAGAAATTTACAATAGACTACTGATTTACTCCATTTATTGGACAAGTATATTTTAACTCCGGACAAGTAGAGATTCACCCCAACTTTTCCGTGGACAAGTGGGAAAATTGATACCCCTGGTTAATGTGAAGACTGGATGGTTGGAAAAGCGTGGTAGTCTGTAGATAACAAGGACTAGGACCGTAGTAGTCTATGGATAACAAGGACTAGAATTGTGGTAGCCTATAGATAACAAGGGCTAGAATCGTGGTAGCCTATAGACAACTAGGACAAGAATTGTGGTAGTCTATAGATAACCAGGACAAGAATCGTCGTAGTCTGTAGATAACAAGAATAATGGTAGCCTGTAGATAACAAGGACTAGAATAATGGTAGCCTACAGATAACAAGGACTAGAATCGTGGTAGCCTGTAGATAACAAGGACTTGAATCGTGGTAGCCTAGAGATAACTAAGACAAGAATTGTGGTAGCCTTTAAAAAAAGAAGACAAGAATTGTGGTAGCCTATAGATAATGAATGAATGAATGAATATTGTTTTATGGCGCATCGACAGCTTTGGTCATTTAGCGCGCATATTTAGCCCATAGATAGATGAATAGCGTTTTAAGGCCCGTCGACAACTTAGGTCATATTGGGCGCACTTACTTAGTAAACAATAATGCGAGGTGAAAATAACATAAATGTGCAACAACATAAGACAAAAATGAGGAATGGACGAAACACAAAATGATGCCCCTTTTGTCGCCTTTTACGACATGCATGCTGTCACTTTTGTTCCGCCAGATGAAATGGCAGATGTGACGATCGCGGGACTGCAGTGGTTTATTCTTATACCCCCGATTAAACCACATGGGGTCCCACAGGCCAATTGATTCCCATTCCAAACCCTATTTACATCGAGAAAAAAAATACAGGATTTGGAATAAGAACTACCCAGCCTGCTGCAATCCTACGAATTACGAGGAAAGCAGCCGTTTGTCTCTAATTTTAGTCGCCTTCTACGACATGCCATAGAGAAAGGCCGAGGTCCTATTCTTAGCCCATAGATAACAAGGACAAGAATTGTGGTAGTCTATAGAAAACGAGGACAAGAATCATGGTAGTCTGTAGATAACAAGGAATAGGATCATGGAAGCCTGTAGATAACAACGACTAGAATTATGGTAGTCTATAGATAACAAGGACTAGAATTGTGGTAGCCTAAAGATAACAAGGACTAGAATCATGGTAGTCTATAGATAACAAGGATTGCCTGTTCCAGTTGTATGCCAGTGTATGATCCAACCTTCCAACAGGGGGTAGAGAACTGTGGTTCATCTGTTTACTTTCCTTGAAAGGTGTGTCCAGAATAACAATGCCTCAGAATTCATCGACTCTGTGATTCCTTGCTCAACATCTATATAACTATTAGGGATTGGATATCTGGATATATTGGATAATCATCTGCAACTTTAGTATTGAAGCTAAATTCAGGATCGATGATCCACCCTCTGCTTCACCATACCCACTTTTGACCAATTATTCAGTTATTATTCAATTATTTTCCTCCACCTACAGATATTTACCCTTTCCACATGGCAAAATTATAGAATGATCAATACAGAAGGAATATACAATACAGTTTTAACATTTTTCAACTGACAGTATCTGAAAGGGTTGAAAAAAAGTGTGAAAAAAGAAGAGAGTGCTGGTTAGTAGCATTTTCTCCTTTTCCCACAGTGTTTTCAAAGCTGCTTTCTCAGGGTCTTAACTTGGAATTAGGTGGTAAAGGATTAATTTTGTCGTTAGGAATACAAGGACCAGTGTTTCCATTTGTCCAAGAGTTTATGGAGTCCATGGGACTTAGCGTCACCTAAAAAATTAAGTCCTTGTTTGAGTTTCTTCTAAGTTCCATATTTGCAAGCAAAAATCATCAGTTAAATATCTCAAAACCATGTGAAAAAAATAAAAACTGCTTTAATGAGAAATTTTTGGAAGCTATCTGCTGCCAAGAAACAGTATCTGTGATCAATGTACTGAAAATCACTATTATTCAACAAAATCTTAATTTCTTCACAAATTGATGTCACTAACAACTGAATATTGGAAAATACACTTCTGGTAACATTATGAACTTAAGGTAACACAAAGTTTGTTACCCGGAAACACTTTTAGGAAGAGAAAGTATCAAAAACCAGCATCACATATTCATTGTGAATGGACTTCAAATTCCAGAAGAATCATTATCAGCGGAAAAAATCGATATTTTGCATTAAATACAGCAGGTTTCTTAAATAGTGACGGCTTTACATTCGGCAATAGCTAAAGTCCAGACAATAACATTATCATCGTCCTACATTATTTTACCTTTACTAGTTGCGCCCATTTCTGAAAATGTAACCTTCTGAGGAAATTAAGAGAGACAATATGGTAGATTAACTTAAGTGTTTTCACCTGTTTTAGGCTACATTTAGAAATAAGCTTTGGTATTTTTCAACCAAATAAGATTATCATGCCTATCTACTTTTCATGACACAAACAGAAACCCTGCTTTGACTGTGCTTTTAAAATCACACTGAAGCCTCTCTTTGTCTGACCAGGCTATGAAAATGGTAGAAACATATGCTATGTAGATCTAAAAAACAAAAATGACACCTGTCACAAACAGTAAATCTCTTGTTTTGCCAGACTAGTGGTAGCGTGGCTGACAATACATGTACTATTTCCTGTTCAAAGATGGCAGAATAATGAAAGGCCACAAAGATGATTGATGATGAAAGGCCAAACAATTAAAGCGAAAGTGTTGCCTTGAACCTTTTTACTTAAAAGTGAAGGAGCAAAGAGAAGCAAATGACTTCACATAATCAATTAACATTAATAATCCTAGTATATTCTTATCCTAATAGTATTTCATGATGCCATATTAAAAATGATTGTTTTTTAAAAATACAATTTTTGACTACAAAAACAAAAGTAATGTTGAGCTGCTAAAACTTATCACATGATTGATATCAAAAATGAAACCTGTCACAATAACAAGAAATCTCTTGCACTGCCAGACTAGTGGTAGCATAGCTGACAGTAACATTTCATGTCATGTGACAAGCTACAGAGATAGGTATGTTGGGGTGATAAAACTATTCATATGATAGGCAATGACTCCTGTCACAATAACAGGAAATATCAGGTACTGCCAGACTAGTGGTAGCGTAGCTGACAGGTACTATTTCCTGTCATGTGAGAAGCCACAAAGATGGCAGATGATGAAAGGCCTACACAAAATCAGTTAACAGTGATAACTCTCGATTAATCTTATCCATTCAGTAAATTCAAAATGTTATATATGCGTGTTTTCCTCAATACAACACCTTATGAAATTAGCTTGTAGTAAGCAATATCTTATTTTCTCACAATGTTTTCATACATGTATTCATTTACCAAATCTGTGTTATTTTTCTCTGTTTTCATATTAGTTAATAAATACTAAAGTCATTTGACAGATACACGAAATTTCCAACTGTCTGAGCCCTGCAACCCTGATAAATGTCAACAGATGTAACCATTGGTAAATTCCTGCAGTATACTACTTGAACTATGCCAAACAATCCTAATGGTTTTTTGTCCTTTTCTATCCAGCTAAAAAAAAACCAAACATCCAGTTTCCTGTTCCTTTGGCCCTCATTTCCTTTAACCCTTTACCACACAGTGACGACTTTTAACACCCCTGACAGAGAAGGCTTTTGAAAACATTGTGGGAAAAGGAGAAAATGCTGGTTACCAGCATTTTCTCCTTTTCCCACAATGTTTTCTACCCTATCAAAGAAAAATAATTTCATATGAGCCACATTGAAACTGTCATCTGCAAATGCTTCCAATTTGGACAGGTCTTAAATTTGTCGTGTGGTAAAGGGTTAAATTTTGCCAAACAATAAACTATTACAATTGTTGAAAGTGACAGCATTTGCAGACAACAATCTATGAGTCACTAAACTGGTGGAGCTAGAGATAGGGTATTGTGGGAGAAGGAGAAAGTTATGGTTTCCAGCATTTTCTCCTTTCTCTACTATGTGTTCAAAAGCTACCTTCCTGAGGGACTTTAAAACCGGGAACAGTTTGAAAGGTTGCAGTGCTTTGAGAGTTCTTCTTGAGGGAATTAAAAAACAAACTAACAAAACATACACACTGTTAATTTTTTTTTCAGTAGCTCTGAAACCTACATATTTATACCATTGCATAAGTTGGTTTTATTTTAACCAAGTCCATGAGCAACATTATATTGAAAATGAGATGTGTTTGAAAAACTATCTGAAACAAACTTTTTTTCTTTCCAAGACCCTTTTTAATAGGAACCAAGTTCTATAGACAAACTTGGACCAAAGACAATATGCAACCCAACCTTTGATCTCAGGGGCATAAAAAACAGAATTATTATTTCATGACAGAATTCAGTCAGAATGTCTCAAGATATTGGACAAGAATGTCTCAAGATATTGGACAGTGTAGATTCAAGATCAGACTGCATGCTCTGTCTGATCTTAATCTACACTGGCCTAAATAAACATCAACTCTGGTAGGCACTTTACAGGTTAAGATCTATTCCACTCCACAAGTATATGTACCAAAGTTGTTTACCTGTCCAGGGCCAAAAATTCATAGTTATATGATAGTCTGATCTTTATCTATGCCATCTGCAATGCTTCATATTTCCTTGACAGAGAGAGGGTAAAATAAATCTGTTAATGCAGCTTCTAAAAATGGCCTTGTTTCATTGTGTAATTGTAATAATTTGTTTTTCAGCTTCTTGGCTTTTGACCAAAAAGCTCTGATGTTAAAGGTTGACTGCAAATGAAACATGGCTGTCCTTGAATAGACCAACAAAGCTCCATCGGTGGTGACTTTATCAGCTCTCTATTTGCATATAAGTGTGCATTTATAATGAACCTCCCATTAGTTCTGGAACAGTCTGTAGAAAAACCTTATGTCTCTTACTTGTTCCAATAACCAAACACACTCATTATTAGACTATGTTGAGCTTATTGAGTCATGTTTCAGAAAACTTGTGTTATTTTCAGTCAGTAGCTATGCTTGCTCATATAACTGCTGTACACTCAAATATGGCAGACTTTATGATGTACATATAACTGGATATGGACTTAAGCATTTTTGTGATAGTAAGCTATGGTGCTTCAAAACTTTGGGAGAATGAATTTTTGACAATTATCTGCCCCTGAATAGATTAACAACCTTTCTGGATTGCTTTAATCCGTCATTGGTGACAGTTTTTCTCCAGTTTTGAGTTTATTTTAAATATGAAATCAAAGTTTTGGTCAAAAGACTTCCGTTTTCCATAAAGTCACCCATCAATCCAATCTGATGGTGAAAAACGTTAACAAAGTTTTATCTCACCTAGTTTTTTGCCAATGCATACCAACAATTTCACAAAAGTTGCTCTAGCCATTTTAAGGATTTCCATCAACAGATTTAAGTTACCAATCAAAACTTTATCTGAATTGAGTGGTTTTCTTCAAAAAACAAAGACAACTATATAAAATCTGTTACACTGTACATTTCAATCAGTCTTCAACTTAAGTACTGATATACCTTTGGATTTAAGATCCTTCCAACATATCCAACACTGCATGAGACATGGATTTTTTTTAAATAACACTCCCCCCCCCCTTCCCCCTGAGATTAAAGATTGAGGGCATATTGTTTTTATTCTGTTTGTTCATTTGTAAGTTTGTCAGCCAATATAACTTGGTTTTCATTACATAACTCCAATTTTGTCAGATGTTATAAAAAAGAAAAAGGGATCTTCATATCAATGAGATGGTAGCTTGGTTTAATTGAAGTCAAATTCCATTATTGTATGGGAGAGTTATATGTTGATACTCTTAACACTAGAAACTTCTTTGCCTCTGTCAAACATCTTCAGTATTTATCAGTAGATTTACACAAAGTTTCCTTATGGCTTTATATCCATGTAATACCAGAGGCTTTTGATACAAGTAAAAATCTGACGAAATAAAGTTTAATAATTTTTTAAGTCATGTTGTTTTTCTTCACCAATAAGCAAAACATCTTGATAATCTGAGCCAAACATTCTGTTTCATGGTATTGTCAAGGCTAAGGTGAGATCTTTCTCTGCTTACTGTTAAAAGTTTGTGAAAATATCATCTACCAGCAAGCAAAGTTAAAGTTTGTTTTGCTTTCACTTTGCCACTATTCATATTTTAAACAAACTGAATGGTGAACATTTAATAAATATTTTCCACCCTAGAAATTCTTTATCGCCCATAGCCATGCTAGATTTGAAAAATTTGTGTATCTTTTTGCTGTAGGTTAATCAGACTACACATGGCCTTGTAATATCTTAGACCAACAAAAATAGTACAGGAAGTGCAAGTAACTGCTGTAAGTACATGTATACACGCAAAGATTTATATAGCATTTTCTTTTCATGTTTCCAGATAACTAAAATGATATCGTTATAGTCACACCATAAATATGGCATAATAAAAAAAAATGGATTTTTCTTTGTTTGCATACACATAAATACTTTGTGCAAAGATAAAAAAAATCTTTATACAGCAATGCCATTGAGATTTCCGAGATGGTATCAAAGAAAGTCATATGTGAAAAAATCTTATATTGGCTCTGTTGCTGCAAGCAAGCACATCAAGTCATTTATATATTGGCCTTGTCTTTACATAATTTTTTATATCTTTGTCTTTGATATATCAAAGAAATTTTGTCCTGGGTTCCTGCATTTTGAGTACAATGTCAAATATGTGTCAGTTTGTAACCTTTTACTACATAATCCTGGTTTTTAAAGAACTGAGGAATGAAGGCTTCTGAGGTCATGATCATTTATTTTGTTGAGTAATTAAGAACTACGCACCCTCAGTACAACTTCTTGCAAAAAAATTAAAAAGTGATGATATATCACTGCTTTTAAATACAGACACTTCTTGCTTTTTCTTTCTCATATTCACTCTCTTTCCTATGCTGAATTATTATGCAAATGTGGCATACAGGGTTTCTGTTTACAACATAAAAGTATCACGAAATCCACTTGGATGGAAATATTAAAGCTGTAAATACCAAACTGCAAAGTGACATTCACAGTATCAGTATTGAAAACAATTAATGAAGCTTTTAAGTCTTACTAAAAAAAAAATTAATGAAGCTTTCAAGTCTTACAAAAAAAAAAAGATGATCAGAAAATGAAAATGTAAGTGAAAATCAGATTTTCTGTATGTCTGATAAAGGTATACCATTATTTCACTCTGTTTGTACTTAACTCTTCACCAAATGACAAAATTTATGACCCAACCAAACTGAAACCATTTTCAGACAACAAATTCAGTGTAGCTCTACTAAATCACAAACGAATCAATTTATGCAAATTTTGGCAATGTGATTTGTTAGGCATTTGGTTATCAGAAGCAATTTGAAAGAAATTTACTTGACATTGAAAACAATTTGAATACAATCTCTTAACTTAGAAACAGTCTAGTCACAAAATTTGGTTACAATTTGGAAGCCTAAGTTTTACACAGCTTGATTTGTTAGTGATTTTTTAACTTAACTTACAGGCCTAGACTGATCTGAATACAACTTGTTAACTTGGTACCAAATGCCTTGTGATTTGGTTACAATTCTGTGGACTTTGGTTTCAAAACTGGATTTGTATTGTTTAGATATGATATTGGACTAATGATCTCCTCCCACATTTTTTCAAAAGATTTATTCATCAGGGTTGTTTTAACTCAGGATTTGTGGTTAATTTAGACTGTTTTGAATACATTACCACTGGAACAATGACAAGTTTATTCTTCTGAACAAACCTCATTTAGATCTATATCTATAGGCCTATGCCCATAGACAAATACGGCAACGTGTAATAAAGCTTATGCGTGCCATCAGTGATGCAACTTTCTAAAATCTAAATCATCTAGGAAATTGAATAATTTGTCATTAACCCAAGTCTGATCCTGCTTCAGTATCAGTAGACTTATAGTACAGGGTTTATTTAAGATAAAAATGATTTTCTGGCAGGGGTGTGCAAGTTTTCAATTTTCCCACTTGTCCATGGACAAGTTGGACTGGCTTTTCCGCTTGTCCTCAGTTACAGTTTACTTGTCCAAAAATAGAGTAAATGAGTGGTGTTTTGTAAAGTTGTGTTGATGAATCTAATTCTGGAGTCATCTGCTCTTAGAAACAATATGGGTAAAAAAGAAGTTGCTTGTAACTTTCTCTTACTCATGGGACCAGGTTCAGAGTAACAGCTTCCAACCTGATGGCCAGTAGAATCACCATTTCACTGTCAGTTTCAGACACCTATTAGCTTTCATTTTTTTTCTACCGAGAAACTTATGTATATGAACCGTTTAAAGTCATTATCAAAGCCAAATAGACAAGTTGAAATGTTTTTGATCAGACTATATCAAACCAACCTTTATTGTGTCATGGGTTTTTGCGTTTTTTGTAGCGATCTGCGTTTCATGCCACTTAATTTTTGGAGTGGTACTTCTGCATGATTTGACTTAAATTTGTCAATTAGGGTTTCATGTAACTTCAAATCTATAATGTTACACTAGATTATGTAATCTACTTAAACAACACACCACCTTGATTAGGCTACCTGTGAAAAAGAGCGAATCTTGCATCCTTCACGATGAATACTTACTGTGTGTGTCAGAGTCTTGATCTTTAATATAGAATACAAAGACATGACTTGTTGCCTGTAGATTGTCTAGTGCTTTAGTTTTGGAGCCATTTCTCTCTAACTTGTGCCTATTAGCCCCACTGGTGGTTGACAGCGGAAGCCATGAAACCATGCTTGCCTGCATGTTTCACTTTATATTTTTGTGCATGATTATTTAATCAAAGGCATGAAATACTCAAATATCAGGCCTCCTAGTGGCCCACTTGAAAAATATAGGTTTTTATATAGGTTCCTTTTACCCAAAATATAGGTTCTTCAATGACTTTTATACTCACTTCCATCACAATTTTAGCAGCTTTCTCCCAAATACTGGAGCTTCCATATCGTGAATTGATATATTGCAAAGTAAAATGATAATACCTGTCAGCAGCATAGACTATTTCATGATATACCTCTTACAGCAGCAAGAAGGTTCATGAGCCAGTCAGATATCTTCTTCTTCAGACCATAAATAGAAAAGGCTCATCCAGTCCAGCAACCCTGCCTCTGTTAATGGTCTGATGAAGAAGAGCATCTGGAAAATTCAAAGAAAAACAAAAAGAGCACAAACAGGTGTTAAAAAAATGCATTTTCAAAACATTTACTAGCACCAGAAAAAAACACTGGTCTTAAAATGATTCATTAGGCTTTTCTGCAAAAATGATAGGTTTTTGTAGAAAAATATAGGTTATTTATAGGTTTTTAGCCATTTTTTGAGCAAAATAAAGGTTATATGGGTTTTTACAGGTTTTATAGGTTTCGCTAGGAGGCCTGAAATATGCATGTGAATTGGAAGGCTGAGATTTTCCCAAGAATGGAGCTATGGTCATATCCGCAGACTTCAGAGACATTCTACAAACATGACCATAGCGCCAATTAAAGGCAGCAAATCCACTATCCTTAAACACATGCTTCATTTTGCATCATATTCTTTGTCTCTATTCCCTATAGATTTATGCTTTTAGGATGTGTGAACTACAACATCTTACTGCAAATTTGTCCATTTGGTGCAATAGAAACCACCTTGCAACTAAATTACCAGGCATCATATTTACTACAGCACCGCCTATTTGCCATTTATATGGTCAATGTAGATAGCTTGTATTTCTATAGCATCTGCCTCAAACGAGAGGCCTTCCACAGGTAAAATAGTTTGTAATGAAGTGTATATTTCTGCAAAGTATAGACATGGATTTTGCAAATGTTCGAACAAAGAGCATTTTAAGCCCAATTGATATAAATGTGGCATTATCTACGTATGGCTCCAAGATTTACTTGTCCTCGGACAAGCGCTCTGGAAAAATCTACTTGTCCGCCAGCAAAAAGGCCCAAGTCGGACGAGTCTGGCAAACGAATTCAGCACCCCTGTTCTGGGGATTTATTTATGGAACAAGACTGGTTTACGCATTATTACAGCACAGTACAATGTAGAGTTGTTGTAAATAGGGGCCCAGTCAGTCTTAGGTTCTTTATATTTTATAACTTATTTCTCCCAATTCTGGCAGACTTCACGAAATACCGTCAGTCCGCCGGTCATGTCAGGTAAAACTGATAGCGGTCCGCTAAATAAGCACAGAATACAGGACCGACTGACCGACAAAATTTAGCCGTACGCTTAACATGAAATGACATACCGTAAAAAGTAAACAAAAACAGTTTTCCCGTTTTAAAACCGGAAGTTCTTCATGGAAAATTCCCAACTTTATAATCGCAGTATTTCAGATATACATAGGCAATATATCGGTTATGTAAACTAATGTACATCGCGGAACAATCCGAATGACCACTTTTATTTTCCTGCTTCCGGGAATTATTCTATTCCGTGATTGGCTAACATAAATCTGGGTTGCATATCATTAAAATTTGATCCCCGCTCGGTATTTTGTATGCCCAATGCAGAGAAATAGGCCAAAAACCATCTCGGAAAATTAATAACTTTTTGTTGTTTTATGTTGTCATATTTTCGGTCCGGTAAAATTTGGTTTGATATGATAAAAATTTGAAGTTTACCAGACCCACTGTCCTGTGAAAAATTTGAGTATTTCGTGAAGTCTGTTCTGGTAGATAAAAGTACAAAGTACCAGTCTGTTCTGTTGGCAGAAAAAATGTCATGATGATGTATACTGTAGCATTCTTTTTGAATGTCTGCTTCTTACGGCTGCCGATCACGCTACATCAAGCAGCGATTCGGAATTGAATGTATTGTCTGTCAAAAACAGAAGTCGAGCTTTCAGTCAGAACTGGCTTAAAGACTATACTTGGTTGATTTAAAAGTTGAAATGTATTGTAATCCATGCTTGAAGACAAAGGCACCCATTTATCTTGACCTCCAAAACTAAAGAAATGACCCTCAACTAAATAGACATGGAGTCACTATGACCCCCATTTTTCAATGCCGAGGGAAAACCCAGAAGAGTTAATATGATCCTGTATAATCAATATTTATTGGTGTTGTTGATTTCAAGACATCCTGACAGTCCTTTTTATGATTAAGGTGAGAAATTTAAAAATGCCTCACAAGCCTTGTGTTCTTGATCTCATGATAAACAGACAAACCTTTGCATAATTCTGGTGTGAAATCTTAAAATACCTCAAGAAGCTACATAGCCCATTAGGGAAATACCATTGAAAGATACTTTATTCTTACTTTTGCTTTTGTTGTTTAGTGGTTTACCAGCTATCACCTTACTCAAACAAGTAATAAAACATTCTTAAAGTTTGGTGCAATTAAACTTTGGGGTGCTAAATGTGACTCACTGACCTTTTGTGGACAATGCAGATCAAGATCAGACTGCACAGAATGTGTAGTCTGATCTTTGATCTACACTGTCTGTTAAGGAGACATTTTTCTCCAAGAAATGAGCTGAAAATAGCAATATATGGGTTTTTATTATCGATATGAAAGTTTCATTTAATTTATATAGCAGGATAAAGATTAATAAAATCTGACCAGTCCCCTTTATCACTTTACTAACAGACAAAATCTTTGCCTTGTCCAAATTGAAAGCATTTGCAGATGATAAACTAAAAGTGACTGAAAATTTGAAATTTCTTTTGGGAAGGGAAGAAAACATTGTGGGAAAACCAGATAATGCTGGTTGCCAGCATTTTCTCCTTTTCCCACAATGTTTTCAGAAGGCTTCTTTCTCAGGATTGTTAAAAGTCAAGATTGTGTGGTAAAGGGTTAACTCTTTACTAACAGACAAAATCTTTGCCTTGTCAAAATTGAAAGCATTTAGCAGATGAAAAATCAAATGTAACTCAAACTTACAGCTCTCTTTCAAGGACTAGGAAACAATGTGGGAAAGGCAGAAAATGGTGGTAAGCAGTACTTTCTCCTTTTTCCACAAAAATTTCAAAAGTCTTTTTCCCCAGTGTTGATGATTATTGATTAATTATATGGTGTTTAAACCATTTTCAACATACTAACATATTGCAGCAGCCAATGCACCTATTCCAAATTTCCTAGAGTCTCTGTTACCAGTACTCCGCACAATTTATTTTACCAAGCTTTTTTTTTTTCCAAGCTGCCGGCTGCCTTCTGATATAACAACTGTCAAAACAATGGTCAGCGGTGGGAGAGGAATGAAACCTGTCGCTATGACTATCATCAATCCTTGAAAAGACATTGGCTGAGCCAGGGATCAAACGAACAACCCCCTGTTCTCAAGTCCTGCACACTACTGACTCAGCTACCAGGACTCAGCTCTGTGACAGTAAATTCTGGATTTGTTTGGTAAAAGGTAAAAATCAGTAAAAAGTCTCGCTAATGTTTATATACTTTTGCATTTAACTCTTTACCAAAGGACAAAGTTATAGACTGAAATAAATATTGCTCAATAGATGACATTAGTCTTTGCTAGGATAGAAAACATATCTGAAAAAATGCAGATTGACAGCATTGTCACCTTTTCTACAATGTTTTCAAAAGGCTTGTTTCAAAGGATCGTTAGGATTGTTGATCGATCCTTGGAAGGAAAGTTGGGATTATTTAGAAAATGTTAAGATCCTACACCAATACAGTATATGCTTGACAATGAGATGCCTTTGCTTATAAGACACTCCCCCAATTTGTGATTTCAAATCAGGGATTTCATTGATGACCTTCTATAAGATACAGGTAGACTTCATACTGACCGTAAGAATGCTAAAATTGTGATTGTTCAGCTGGAAATATGCCACACAGATATTACAATCTATTGTCCAGTATTGGAGCGGCATCATTCCAAAAATGAATCTCCTGTATCTGAGCCGATCATACCTTGATTCAAGTCTAGTTTCTATTTAAAATGGAAAAAGTAACATGAAAAAGTGTAATGCACAGCCCAAACCACTCACACTATTTGTTGAAATAATCCTATCTGGGGAAATTAGGCCTTCAGTGGTTCGCTCATACAGTGGAAGCCTGTTAGAACGAACTTCGCTAAAGCGCTGACCCTATTATAACGCAGGTGTCCTATGGCTCCCAAAATTTCGGAGGATTGACCATTTTCGAGTCTGATCCGAATCCACTGTTGCTCTGATAAGAATTCTCAATGTAAAAAAAAAAAACACCTATCGGTCAAATACTGATGTAAAATCGATACCGTGCACATAATGTGACAATTTTTCACACCTATACCTTGTCCATTACTTTTATCACCTAATGGCTGTGCACAATTGCTTTGTTTGACAAATACACACACAGTAGGTAAGAAAAGGACTTCATCCCATAATTGACTTTGCATAAAATACACAATCTTACATTATACAGACTCTACATCAATTATGTCTGTATGTAGATCGTTAACGGCGATATAGAATGTTCCGTAACTTGCAAATGTATTCGGACACCCTAAATGTTCGGACACGTTAAATTACTGTCAAAAAATATTTTATGTCAAGTTCTGTCTTAATATAGTCTGAATATTAAGGAATAATTAATACTTGGACAGGCTGAAAAATATATTTTTCAAAACATGTCTTTTAATTTTTGGAAAATACTGTAGATAGGATGATCGGCTGCATGGTGAATGCACAATTGTAAATCATGCGTAAAACCGTCATGTACATGAAACCTTCGAGAGTCGAGTTGGCGCCACAGGTGAAAACAGTCACTTTTGAAGACGGCATCGATCAAGATCAAACTGCACACAGTGAGGTGTCTGATCTTTGATCTATTTTGTTCACTTGCGTAGTCAAGCCTATATAGTCAAAATCTTTGTGAGTTTTGATGGATTGTATTTAGAGCCATCAAAAGAGGTAGAGTTTATTCATTTGGCAATGAAAGAGTTAATGACTGATAAATACTATAAAATATACTTTTACTTCAAATATAAAGCCACTGGTGGTTACAATCAAAGGCCTCAAAGTCTTGAAAAGCAGATATGCGACACAATATTAAATAGAGGATATTTATTTTTTCAGTGAAAGATCAGAATTTATTTCATCCAGTAAACGCCTGTGAAAATATTACCAATGATGTTTACTTGATGAAATAAATTTTGATCTTTCATCGAAAAAAAATATTCTGTTTATTTCATGCTTCTAACCCCCTTTTTTTGTGGACTTGCATCAAAAGCCAGTACGGTTGTTTTCGGTAATTCCCCCAGCGCACCCCTCCACATAACAACACATTACAATATTACATGTACAGGGGTAAAAGTTAAAAAATCTGAAAATACTGAAAATTGAGCTGGGGGCCTGGGGGCCTGAGATTTAGCTATTTTATAAGCATCAAATACCTCTAATGAGATCCAGTTTTAGCATTTTAAAGTTGAAAAAATCTTGAAACGAATGAAAGATATGATATGCTAAAACCTAAGAAAATCTCAAAGTTTTTAGCACCCATGTTATTTTTGTCCTCTTTTATCTCCATTTTGTACACAGGACCTAATCAGATTAGCCCTACATCAGTTTTGTATTTGAAAGTACAACAAGTATGAGAAAAGACATATCTAGTATTTAATATTTGATTCATTAAAATGCAATCACGTGTGCTAAATTTCTGTCAAAAGAATAAAATCAAATCTGTCAAATAGGAAAAGAACACTCTCTTTAAGAATGGCTAATTTATCAGGGAGAATGTGACAGAGTGTGCTGTGCATTTTCTAGCTTGGGGTTTTTGCACCCTTTGGTAACTGGAGTTTGGGGTACACAAACAAGGATGGGGGTTCAGATCTAAACTACATATTAATTTCATTAAAATATCAAGTTTTAATGACAGCCCATTAAAAGATAGACTGTTTTCATGCAACATGCCCAAACAAGATTTTATAGATACATCTACATGTTCACTGTTAAAAGCTCTTCAAACACTTTAAGAACCTTTCCTAAAATGTGCAAACATTTTTGGCAAAATCAATTCTAATGTTTGCTAAAACAAGCAGGTAAGTGATATACCATGGAACTGGTCCAATTCCTGTAAAAAATCTATCAAATCGGCAGTGTGGGGCAATCAGTTTAAATGCAAAAATGATTATCACTTTGTAACCTGAAGAGCAAACCAACTAGCTATTGGTTGTACAACCAGTTTCTCCATTGAACTTGGAATGCCTTTTTGCTTTAAATACTTTGACAATTTGTCTACATGATATCAAGTTTATAAATATGTGATGTTTTGTACTTTAAATTTTCTTTACTTTATTTAATATCATTTATTTTGATCTTTAAATTTTTATTTCCAAACCAGTTAAAAAATTTTCACATATTTCAAGCATTTGCAGACAACACCCCCCTGCCCCCTTTAGATCTATATTTTCATTTCATAAAACAACAATTTTTTCACTCATGACAGAATTTTACATTCCACTTATTGTTTTATTCAGAGATTTGTGTAAATTCAATGTTTAAAGTCGAGAAGATAGTTTGAAGTCCGTCTGATCGGACGATGTCACGCTGAGCATGGTAGTATCACGGGTTTTCACGTTTTTTTTTGACGATCAATTTTTCGTGTCAATTAATTTCTAGAGAAGTATTACCACATGATTTGACATCAGTTAGTCATTTTGAATAGCAGGTAACTTTAAAATCTGTCACTTTACACTAGATCAGAGGATTAACACCGTTATTACGTTCTCGTAAATGACTAGCCAGCTTCATTAGATCACGCGCGTGTCCGTCACATTTTATACTGATCGTGTTTAGCCCATATTTCTGCCGGATGCGCACAAGCTAGGTTATATGAAACTCTTGACGATAATTTCATGCGTCAGATTGACAATTAAGCAAATATTTTTCAGCGTCAAAGACATGTCATTTCAAATTTCCAAGCGTCAAAACCCGGTCTCAGGGATCAAATAAGAAACTTGCCGAGTTGTCGAGTTTTGACAACACATCCATGGACAAAAATTTCTTTCTCATTCTTCCGGCCAATTTTCGTGTTTGTTATCACTATATTGAATCCTAGAGTGTGATTAATATCAGTCACAAAACCAAGCGCTACAAACCAGTATTCACGTTTCACGACCGAGCGAGCTTCGGTACCGACTGCAATCGATTCCTGGATTTCTCAAGAGCTAATCGCAATCGGAAGCCAAAACTAACTGACTTTTGACTATAGTCAATCATTGGCCCACCACTACAAATCGGACTACAGTGTATGAATGAAACTTTTCCCCCTTTTTCGGTCGCTTCGGCATTTGAGTAGCACGTACTGTCAACTTCGGAAGATAGTTGCCGATCCCCAGCTCTGACATCCATTTGTTATTGAAAAGAACAAAGATAATTTAAACTGAGCCATCTTTCGCGAGCAAATAATCAAATTGCAGCCAATATTTGTCCCCTAAAACGAAGGGCTTTGTTAATGCTTTATTTTGTTTTACAATCCTAGCGGCAAAAATAATAAAGTCGGCAAACCGATCAAAACACAGCCGCAACATTTTGGACACGAACAATATAACATCATACGATAACCTTAGAACGTTCCGGTTCAGCATCTATATTTAGAATCGGGAAACCCTAAGCAAGAGTGAGTGACTGTAAACATTTCGGTGCAAGTTATCCCCGAAATTACAAAATTCTTTGAATTTCATTGTTTTTAAGGCGAGTGCGTCTGACGGGGGACATTAATGACCGAGATCAGCCCCGGACAAAGCAAATGCAGTGGGGTAATAAATTTTATTGATACTGCATCTGGAAATCTATTGACTTGCAACAGATACGAGATAAAGGGGTACCCCTCCCCCCCCCCCAAGAAAATTTCTCAGATTTAAACGATTTGGAAAAATGACCTGGTCGGCCCCTGAAAATACGGAATTCCGTCACAATACGGAAAACTTTTACCCCTGCATGTACACAGTGTGATAAATATAGAATTAATTACATCATATTTCCATCTGGTTGAATGGCATGCCCTGGTTACCTGGGTAACTAGCGCGCAAGAGCTACTATTTCCACCATCAACGGAAGAGTTCGAAAATAAAAATGGTATTTTTTACAAGTTGTAACAATAAAATACTCAACAATATTTCAGTTATTTCTTGATACACTACCGAAAAGAATGAAATAAGCTTGATATTTTGTAATGAAATTTCAATTACATGTAAGTATTATGTACTTGGTTTGTGGAGTTAGCAAGGGCAAGGGAAATCAAAGTTGTCTTGCTCAGCGGGTGGGCACACAGTAACTATTATTCTATCACTTATTAAGAAGTGCACTTTTGGTCCATCAATCTGGGGCAGTTTTCCGCAGGTAGAGGATTTAGGACTGGATATATAGATGTAGGACTGTATATAAAAAAAAAAAAGGTTAAATTGCAAGTAGAATGAGTTGAGAGGAAGCATATACGACAGTATTTGGTTCAGGTCAAACCAATTACATAGTAAAAACCAAGTGAGCATGGATGCATCGATCTGCATGATGTATTTGGTTCCGGCAAGTTCCATCATAGTAGGCGGATTTGCTATACATTCAAATGGTGGATTGGATGCACTTCAATCAGCTCCATGTATGCTACATGTTGACTTTTGTTTGTTTTGTGATTAATGCCATTTTCAACATTATTTTAGTTATATCACAGCAGCTGATGCACCTATCCATGCATTCCTGGAATTTCGTTCACCAGTACTGTGCACAGTATTCTTTCAAAGCCACTTCTTGCTTTCCCATATAATCATCCTCGAAAAAATGATCAGCTGTGAGAGAGAAATGAATCTTGTTACAATGGCTGTCATTAATCTTCAGAAAGAAATTGGCTGAACTTGAGACTCAAACCAGTGGCCCCCTGTGCTCAAGTCCGGGACACTACAGACTGGGCTACTAGGCTCAGCTTAATGTTGACAAATGGTACTCTAAAATATTAAATCTTTACCAAATGGCATATTTATAGACTGGTCCAAATTGAAAGCATTTGCAGACAAAATAAATGTGACTGAAGAACCGAAATTTGATTTGGGAAGGGTAGAAAGCATTGAGGGAAAAGGAGAAAATGCTGGTTACCAGCATTTTCTCCTTCTCCCACAATGTTTTCAAAAGGTTTCTGCCTCAGGGTCGTCAATAGTCATCATTGTGTTATAAAGGGTTAACACCATTCTCACAGCTTACCATAGGTCATATGACAGTGGTCAGTGCACCTACGCTTGTGTTTCCTGGCTTTCTCACACCAGTACTGACACAACTTTCTTTCCAAGTCACTGACTACTTTCTTACATGCATCAGATGTGAGAGATGAAAAATTTCCGGAAAGAAAGTTTGTTTTATCTGGATATTGAACTCACAACCACCATGTTACAAGTCTATACTCTATACTCTAATAACCAAGCTACCCAGGTGGGCATGATGCTTTTCCGCCTATATCAAGTATCCAAATTATGCTATTTATAAGGTACTTTTTGGCAGCAGAGTATCTCATTTTTGGAAAGTGTAGATTCAGGATCAGACTGTGCAGTCTAATCTTGATCTAAACTGTCAAAAAAAGGTTCTTGAGGGTTAAAATCCAGAAACAGGCATGAAGATTGTACAACATCCATTCCTTAACAGTTTACCAAATGACAGTGGTCAAAATCCAAGGCACATAAATTATCAAATGCTAGTATAAATATGAGATTTTTCTTAGAAAGGGTAGAAAACATTGTGGGAAAAAGAAAAATGCTGGTTACAAGCATATTTTCCTTTTGCCACAATGTTTCTAAAAAGCCTTCTTCCTCAAGGTTGTTAAAATTGGGGATTGTGCGGTAAAGAGATAATAATACAAGTTTGTACCCAAGTTGTGTTATATTATCACATGTAAGATTAACTCTTTACCAAACGACAAAATTTTAGACAGATCCAAATTGAAAGCGTTTGCAGACAACAAAAATAAATATGGCTCAAAAATTGAATTTTGTTTTGGGCAGGGTAGAAAACATTGTGGGAAAAGGAGAAAATGCTGGTTACCAGCATTTTCTCCTTTTCCTACAATGTTTTCAAAAGGCTTCTTTCTCAGGGTCGTTAAAATTGTGTGGTAAAGAGTTAACAATGCAAGACAAACTAGAGCTGTCACTGAATGTGACTTAATACCCCCGCCAGCGCTTTGACAGAAACAGGCAATTACTAGTATTTTGTACACAGACGGACACACAGACAGACAGGCTGATTCCAGTATACCCCCGAAAACATTCATTTTGCGGGGGTATAATTATATACAAAATCAAGACAACTGATGAAAGCACACTGTAGCTTATTTAAATGGTAGAAATATTGGGATGATTAACATGAAACATAACAGAATGAAAACCATCTCAATAATGGGAAATCTCTTTTACTACCAAACTAGTGGTAGCATAGCTGACAGTACTATTTTCTGTCATGTGACATGCAAGAAGGTCATGCTCCATTCCTTTTAAATTTTTATTTTAATAATATAACGACAGCTCATAAACAAAAGCTAAACAAATTATGAAACCACACTTAAAGCCTGTCACAGTAACAGGAAATCTAAGGTACTGCCAGACTAGTGGTAGCATAGCTGACAGTACTATTTCCTGTCATGTGACATGCAATAAGGTCATGCCCCATTCCTTTTTACCCATTACCAAACGACAATATTTTAGGCTTGTCCAAATCGAAAGCATTTGCAGACGACAAAATAAAAGTGACTGAAAATTTGAAATTTGTTTTGTGAAGGGTAGAAAACATTGTGGGAAAAGGAGAAAATGCTGGTTTCCAGCATTTTCTCCTTTTCCCACAATGTTTTCAAAAAGCTTCTTTCCAAGGGTTGTCAAAAATCGTCATTGTGTGGGAATGGGTTAAACCTTTATTTTAATAATATATAAACAAATTATGAAACCACACTTGAAGCCTGTCACAGTAACAGGAAATCTAATGTACTGCCAGACTAGTGGTAGCATAGCTGACAGTAAGTACTATTTCCTGTCATGTGACAAGCTACAAGGATAGCAAATAATGAAAGGGTAAACAATTCAAGGGACAGTGTGGCATTGAATCCTTTTGCTCAGAACAGCAGACAGAGCAAATCTTCTTTCAAAAATCAATTTTATCACATAACCTCTCTTCATTTCAGAGTAATATACCCATTATGAATTTTCTTATTTTCACATGTTTGAAGTATGTGTTGGGTGATGTCATGTTAAGTTATGTGACATCATTTTATACTTCTTTCAGAGAAGTGAAACTGGTTTTTAACACACTTTTTACAGCTTAGGTCATATCGTGGCGGTCAGCATAAGTACGCATCTGTTTCCTTGCTTTCTCACACCAGTACTGACAGAACTTTCTTTCCAAGCCACTGACTACTTTTTTACATGCAGCAGAGGTGAGAGACAAAATTACCTATAACTTGCATAATTTTGTAAAGTGATGAAAATAATCTGATATTTATTGGCATTTGAGATAAAAATTCAGTAGACTCATCTACTAAAGTAGATATGGAGCTCACCAGAGGTTTGCTTGATATAATTCATCAAATTCCATCTCAAACACCAACTTAACTCTTTACCACACATCTCGACTTTTCACGACCCTCAGAAAGAAGCCTACAGAAAACATTGTGGAAAAAGGAGAAAATGCTGGTAACCAGCATTTTCTCCTTTTCCCACAATATTTTCTACCCTATCAAAGTCAAAAATCATCATATTAACAAAATTTAATTTGTTGTCTGCAGATGCTTTGAATTTGGTCCAGTCCAAAAATTTGTTGTTTGGTAAAGAGTTAACTCAGATCCTTAATATCATTAACAACCTTCTAATGGTATTACCCTCAGAATTTCTATCATGCATAAATAAAATGTGTGTTTTTTCCAAAACAACATAACCTTTGTATCTGTACCACACAATCCAAATTTTTTAATGACTCTGAGGAAGAAAGCTTTTTTAATATCACTGTAGGAAAAGAAAATGCTGCTGACCCATATTTTTCCTTTTCCTACAATGTCTTCTACCATCACTTGATTCACAGCAAATTTGTCATCTGCCCATGCTTCCTGTTTATGCAGCTCTAACTTTTGTTGTTTGCTACAGCAGTATTATTGCTCAAATTCAACGAAATTTTACCCCATGAAACTGATGTAATACTATGATGCAAATATACGAGGGCTGTTCGATATGTAATGTGAATTGTACCACAGCGCGATAACGCTTTCAACGATTTCATGGATGATGATACGCTTGAATAGCTCTATTCAATACCTTTCCAACGGTATAAACACGAGCCTTTAGCTCAACATTGTAAGTTTAAAACTTACAGTCATTTCATTAGAGCTAGTCGTTGACCACTGTTGTAAAAATGGTTGGGAAACGGATTAAGAATATTGAAGAAATTAGAGCTTATATAAAAGTTTGCACAAAACTCGGTCATTCAGTAATGCAGATTTTTACTGAATTGGGGGAAGTTTATGGGTCTGATAAGGTATCTTATGAGACAGTTCATAGGTGGAGAAAGAAATTTCTGACTGGCACAGAGTCCGTCAAAGATGCAGCAAAATCTGGCCGAACTGTGACTGTAACAAGCAAGGCAAATGTCTCAAAAGTCAGGGAAATAATTGAAAGTGATGGCAGATACACGATTCGTGATATTGCCAACTCTGTTGGCATATCGCTATCGCGGATGCATTCCATTTTGAAGCATATTTTGAAAGTACGAAAGATTTCTGCCAGATGGATACCGCATATATTGACAGATGACCAAAAACGGGTATGAGTACAAACTGCTAAGCAATTGCTCAAAATGTTTCCCAAATTCAATCAAAGACAATTTGCAAACATTGTTACTGGTGTCGAAACATGGGTTCACTATTTCGAACCAGTAAGAAAAATTGGAAACAAAATATGGCTAACTAAACACGGTAGAAGGCCTCTATTTGCCAAAAGAAGCATAAGCACAAAGAAGGTTCTTTATTGCATATTCTTCTCATGTGATGGTATAGTTGTACAAATTCTGGTGCCAAAGGGCAAAATTGTTACAGGTCGGTATTACCGAGATGTTATACTAAAAAAGCTCAAGAAATATTATCTTAAACGATGCCCTGTGTCAGGATTTAGGCATGTTCGTCTACTTCATGATAATGCTCCATCACATACATCTGAGCTTGTGAAGCAATTTTTGAAGTCAGAGAAGGTTACTGTCTTGCCACACCCACCATACTCTCCAGATCTAGCCCCATGCGACTTTTTCCTTTTTCCAAAACTTAAAAAGTTCTTATCTGGTCGTCGTTACAAGTCCCAACAAGCCCTTGGCTCAGCCATCAGTCAGTGCCTCAGAGGTCTACCTAAATCAGCGTACCGTGACGCATTTCAGAAATGGATTCAGAGATTGAAATTATGTATTTCAAACCGCGGAGAATATTTTGAAGGGATGTAATGTTCATCTCACTATTTGAGTAGAATGCTTTTGAGATATCGTACAATACACATTACATATCGAACAACCCTCATATATACTAAATTAGAGCTCTTAATTTTGTCAATGGTAATCAGCAGACTTATTGAAGTGAAAATATCTTCTAAATATGTGGTGTCATCTCGGCATCATTAATTTCTGACAAAGCTTCATTTATTTTCGTCCGCAATTATAGATAGTATTTGAGCATGCGCAAAAAGTTGCTTATGGCAACAATCCAGGCAAGTTGCTAAGGATGCCGGATTAGATTTTTCAACAGTTTGAAGATTTGCAGCAATCAATGTCAATAAAACAATTTCAGAACTAATAGAACTGACAAAATAAATAAATTGATTAGAATTTGAAAAATATTATGCGCTAAGTCAATCACAGTTTGCTCGGAAACGATTTCCAAAAGCGTTCGGACGAGGTGACAGATATTATGGTAATAGACAAGTTAAATAAATTGGACTTGCATTGTAAATCTATGTTTTGGTAACACAGTGAGTATATAGTGTTAATGCACTTTGACTTTTTTCACATCCAATACTTGATATTGATTTGTTAAACTATTTTATCTTTTTTAAGTTCCACCCATTTTCAGTTCTATTGCTTCTTCCTTGGTGTGCTAAATAGTACCCGTAATTAATAAATTTTGTCCGCCATACCTCATTTTTTTCCCTCAAAAGCTTAATATATAGACTGTTACCCTCTTCTTTCATATACAATTAAAATGTTGCAAGTTAATCAGGCTTGGGAGATCAAGGATCAGACTGCAGTTTCTGTGCCTGCAAAACCACCAGACCTTATGCTTAGCTTTGTCATATGTACACAGATTTTCTTTTTCTATAACTATTCCGAGTTAAACAGAAGTCATGAATCAAATGATTTTAATCTGTGCCACACTTTCAGTGATTCCATAGTCCACAACAATCTCAAGCTGTTGGATGAGGTCCGCCTATTGTATCAATCTTGCTGTTAAAACAAATATCACAAGCCTAACAGTCTTACACAAGACCATCCAACATAGGTTAAGATATTAACCCTTTACCAAACAATCCCTTGTTTTTACCTCCCAAATGAAGAAGCCTTCTGGAAACATTGTGGGAAAAGGAGAAAATGCTGGTAACCAGCATTTTCTTCTTTCCCAGTTTTCTACTCTTGCAAAATCAAGTTTCAATTTTATGAGTCGCATTTATTTTGTCGTCTGCAAATGCTTTCAATTTGGACGAGTCTAAAATTTTGTCGTTTGGTAAAGAGTTAACTCTTTACCAAATGACAAAATTTTGGGCAAGTCCAAATTGAAAGCATTTGCAGACGACAAAATAAATGTAAAGCGAAAATGGAATTTTGATTTTGGGAGGGTAGAAAACACTGTGGGAAAAGGAGAAAATGCTGGTTACCAGCATTTTCTCCTTTTCCCACAATGTCTTAAGAAGCTTTCCTTCTCATGGTCCATAAAAGTCGGGATTGTGTGGTAAAGAGTTAAACCATTTCTTTTTTTCATTTCTGAATCAAAGACTTCTAACAAGTCACCATGCCAGACACAGATATTAAAAATCGATTTCTCCTTCTTTATTCATCTGCTAAAGTCTCTCATTGAGTGTTTCACTTGTACATGTTTGGAATAAAGATCCTGAACATATGAATTTGCATGAGATAATTTTTTTTCATCTTGGTTTCAGATCTAAAACGTGATTGCATGAGATATGGAACTAAAGGATTGAAATCTCCTGGACTTTGGATGAGCAAAAACTTTCTGTAACATTGTTAAACATTTTCTAGTCACCACACACACACACACACAAACTTCATAAATATACACACATCTTTTTTTCTTTTTTCTCCTTTTTCCATTTTTTTAAAGTCTTTTTTGAAAAATTTCATAAAAAATATCGATTTTTATTTCTTTTTCATTTTATTTCATTTATTTATTTTTAATTTATTTATTATTATTTTTATTATTATTATATATATATTTTTTTTTTTAAATTTATCTATTTATTTTTCTTTTTTTAATTCATTGTCATTTTTATTTTTCTTTATACATAAAATATTTCATTTTTTCTTTCTTTTTTTTTTAATTTTCTTTTTTTTTTTTTAAAGTATTTCAATCTTGCTTTCCATTTTATCCAAATAAGTCCTTTTTTTTTTTTTTACTTTGTTTAAAATTGTCATATTCTTGATGATATAAACATTCTTACAAAAATCTTTGCTAATTCATTCACTCTCACATGCATCCAGCAAGTAATGAACTGCTATGATGTATGAAATGTATTTGGTCTTCAGTCATCATACCAGTTACTTGCTTGGAAAATAGTGCAGCAAGTACAATTGCTTGTACAATTAATTGATATGTATGTAGTTTGCAAAATCTTATCCTTTGTAAAATTAACTACACCCGTCATCAGGCAGTAAAATGTCATTCATATCTTTAAGTAAATCTTAGCAGGGATATGCTAAAGCCATGATTCCACGATATTATTGTGGAAAAATCTGAGAAATCTCATTAAAAATCTCCAAAAGCAAGAATCCCATTCCAAATAAAAAATTGATTATCGCAAAAGATATTTTCACATTCATTTTTGTTGGTCAACAACGGACATAAGTTGATTATGCTGGTGTAAATGCAAGTCTGCAGACAGAGTTTTTGACTGAAAAATGCCACCAAAAAAAAGAAGTTGAAGGCCAAAGAGGAAAGTAAATTTTTTTTTGAAATGACCATTTTTTCCAATTCAAAAATATCTGCCTTAGCCTCAAGCTGATGTGCGAAATATGGGCTAAAGCCTATATTAGAACAAACATGCATAGAACCTACAAGTGTGTTGATTTCTGCCTGTGAAATGTTACTCCACTGCCGATTAGGGCTTGTGTTAGTTAATTGATGTCTGATGGTGAAATAGGGCGACATCTAACATGTTGGTCCAAATTATCCCACAGGTGTTTGATGGGATTTAGATCTGGACTTTTGGTGGGCCAATCATTAAAGTCACAATAAAGTCCAAATGTAAAAAGGCCTGTTTATAAAATAAAAGTAAATTTCATTTTTACCATGTAAAAATATGGTGATTATAATGACTTTAACTATATGTAAAGGTGCAGTTCGTAAAAGTTCCAGTCAATGGCAGAAAAATGCAACAAAGCAAAACTTTCATTCACTTGATCGTTTTGTCCCCATTCTAAGCTTGATAAACTAAGTTTATCAACATTGTAAACAGAAACGACGACACATGCTGATCGTCACTTATTCGTTTATCGTCAATGCAGGAAGAGTTTACTACATCGAAATAAGAAAACAGGTTCAGAATGAGCAATCTTATTCTCCAATGACATAATATTGGAAGTGTAAACAGTAGTCCTGTGTACTATGTCATAGCACTAATGAGATGCAATGTTATCATGTGATGTTCTCGAAGACCTAGTTTGAATATACACTAACAATCACGAAGGTTGTCTGGATCAATGGCGTCCCTGAAATCGACAGGCTTCTCCATGCATTTTCGCACACGTATATCATGGCAACCAATGTAGTAACTGACACGTTTGGGTTTTCTCCAATCTTATATATGTGTGTTGTGATGGGTAATCCGTTATATTCTCGGATTATAAACGGTGAAAATTAACTTTTTTTTACTTTACAGGGGCTTTCATGAATGCAATATTATAGAACATGAGGAAATTCACAGTATCTCTAGCTTTATGGCTAGTGGCATTACCATGTTGAAACAGAGTGATACTGGCATTATTTTGAAACAGTGGGATGACATGCCTTGCAAGAATCTCATCTTGGTAGCGTTGGGTATTCAAATTCCCATTGATCATGACGAGAGGTGTGCGATAACCATGTGCAATGCCTGCCCAGACCAAGATGGAACCTGCACCACAAAATGATCTCGTTCAAGTACACAACTGGTGGCATAACATTCAATTCTTCGACAGTACACACGAATCCTGCCACCATTTCAATAAATGGAAAATCTCGACTCATTGGAGAAAAGAACGCTATTCCATTGTTGCCTTATCCAGCAATGGTGTATACATGCCCCATTAACATATTGCCTTATCCAGCAATGGTGTATACATGCCCAATTAACACGATTTACACAGTGACATCGCGTCAATACACAGTCAACGTAAGGACAATGTCCATATAGACCACCTTCACACAGATGATTGCGTACAGTTTGGGCAGATATTCGGTTGTTATGTGTACCATGGGTGTTAGCAGCAGTGGCAGTGGCAGTTTGAAAATGACTGTGTCAGTGTGTGTTCATGATATAATGGTCTTGACCAGGCATTGTGGCACGCTGACGTCCACGCAGTAAATCTTCTGTATGCCCTGTTGCTTAGAAACATGGCCTAAGGTATCAAATAGAACAGCTAGAACTGCCAACAACCGTAGCTACTTCATTCATCAACATACTACCATTAAGCATTCCAATTGCATGTTCACGTGAATTTGGTGGAATTATAAGCATATCAGAAAGAAAGAAAACTTAACAATTTTTTTTTTTTAAATGTCTATTTCTTTTTGACAACAAAGTCTATAAAATCAGGTTTGAAAGGTTTGGTTTTATAAGTTTACTCAGATTATACTGGATTTGTACATACACAAGAAAATCAAAATTTACCATTTTCTTTTTTTGTGTAATGTGTAGATATAATTGGTTTTATTTGACACATAATTGAGAACCCAAACATAAGAGGATACTGGACATGTTTATTTCTTTTCATTACATTGAAAAAATATGTAAAGAGACCAGAAGTTTCTTTTTTGGTTCAGTATATATGAACAAGGCTGGATGTACTTGAATCAAGGGTAATAATGCATTCCACATTTGGAAGACCAAGGCCAAAATCTTTTTGAAAAATTTCTTCACTTACTAAATAAGTACAGAAAACTAAGAACCCTTGACGGACTAAATCCCTCTACTGGCAGTAATTCTGCTTATTCTCTAGCATTCATAAATATGTATGCATTGTGAATTGAATTTTGAAACAATTAAATTACAATATCTCAGTGCTCTCAATAAGGGCCCATTTCAGGAATTTTTCTAAGTCCATGTTCAAATTTTAGGAATTTTTTTTTTTTTAAAAATCAGGAATTTTTTGTTCTGTTTCGCTCAATGTGGTCATAGGCTATAGATTTATTTTGATTGCATCACAGAATGTCCAATCATAATTTCAAACCCTATGTTGTGATTACTCAAAAGTATTATCCAGAAAGACATGTCCTTGGAATAACCATAATAATAGGAATAGAAATGCATATATATCTATAACAACACTGATTATGACCTGTGATTGGCTGGGAATGATGGACCATGGTTTTCAAATCAAGTGAACATGCTAAACCATCTATCTTGAATTTGTTGATGTGCATGATTTTCTTTCAGTTTCTGAGTGGATTTTGGACGAGATATATCTCCGATAACGTGGTTTCTTTCGTAACGGCGGTCACACTGCACGATAATAAAGAAAACTGCCAAAGTGCGCTGCATAATTCCCAAAGGAAATGCGTACTGAAACCATAATCTGCCAGTTTTTAAAGAGTTGGACAAATAATTGACAATACTCGGTTATTTCAATTTCTTTCATGTTGCATGTTTGCAAACAAAAAACATTCCCCGATCTTCGATTTCGTGTCTTATTACTTGCAATTATCAGTTAATTTCTACAGCTGAAGTCAAAATAAAGGCAGTTGATTACTAACTGATCATAATTGACCGACTAATAAAACACTTACAATAATCAGGTCATAATTGGATAAACAATCGCAAATGTGTTATTGTCATCTGTACACCATAATCTGGATCACAAAAACCCTTTAACATGATTAGAGACTCTTTTTTAAAGCGCCTTTGTTACATTGAATAGACGATATGGAAGTTTTCCACACGTGTCAAACCCTTTGTGTATTGTTTTTTGATATAACGTCCAGGTTGAAATTCTCAGATGTTTTTGTCAAAATCTGGACGTAAAAAAGCTGTCTGACTTTCAAAATGCCGACATTTTTTCTCAAAATTTGGACATACCACACGTCAATGTCCGCTTATTGAGAGCAATGATATCTCAAATATCAATATTGTAGAAAAGGTGAAACATACATTGCGTTAAATTTGCCTGGAACCACATGTCCAAAAATGTTTTGAATTTATCTTTAATTTCAGCCCTAAACAACTGCATTGATCCCTTATTCCTGTCTTTCTCCCTCCCTATACCTTTCATCATTCCTCTTTTCATTTCCCTCCCCAACCTTCTGGTCCCTTCCCTACGTGCCCCTCCCCTTCATTTCTCCCTCAGCCCCTCACCCCAATTCCCCCCCTCCCTTCCCTTTACCCTCCCTTCCCCTTACCCTCCCTCCTTACATTACCTTATTTAACTACTCTACCATCCTACACTTTCTCTCTTCCCCTTTCTTCCTCCTTTCTCTCCCTTTCTCTCCTTCTCTCCCCCTTTCTTTCTCCTTTCTCTCCCTTCCTGTCCTCTCTGCCCCTTCCTTCCATTCTTCCTTCCTTCTTTTCTTCCTAACTTCTTTCCTTCTTCCTTTCCTCCCATCCTTTCTTTCCTTTTCTCTCTACCCCTTCCTTCCTTTTTTCACGAACTCCCCATTCCTTCCCCCTCTCTCTCTCTCTCTCTCTCTCTCTCTCTCTCTACTTCCTTATTTACTTCCATTCCTCCTTCCTTTTGTCCTTTCTTCCTTCCTCTCCACTAACCTTAACATTAACCTACCTTGCTATCTACACTATATTTCCTTACTTATTAAAACTACCTATCTACCTATTTCACCTACCAACTTGGTCTTTCTACCAACCTACCTACACTAGCTACCGACCTATCTATTCTAGATGTCTCACTCTATCTAATAAAACTCTAAAAACATACCTACTCTACCAATCTACCTAGCTTCTCAACCTACCAACCTACTGATACACCTACCTACTAATCAAGCTACCAGTCTACCTGCCCATCCTTCCTGCCAACTGACTTTACCTACACACATAAACTACCAGAAAAAATATCCTACACCCTCTCTTCTCTATGCTTCCTACCCACCAACCAACCTACCTTCCTCCTCTTTCTGCCTTTTAACTCTACCTACACAACATACACTACCAAACTACCAACATGAATACCCTACATCATCTCCATTCTTCCCACCCAGTTGACTCTACATTATCTACCTACCTACCAATCAACCTACCTAGTGGATTCTACTTACTTTACCTACCTACCTACTCTTTCTGCCTACCAACTCTACCTATCTACATACACTACACACATGCCTACACTACATCCTTTCTACTTTTCCTACTACCCTGGCTGACTCTACAAACCTATGTACATAACAAACCTAACTAACTACCAACTCTTTCTACATAATGACTCTACATACGTACATATCAACAAACTGACCTACTTACTTTACTCCACTTTTTCTATTCTACTTTCCTACTATACCTACATTCCTACTCTCCTGAGCAACCTACTTAACCAAACTACAGACTGCTTTTCTACTTTCTTCTCTATAGTTGTACTGACCTATCTTCCTCCTTACTCTTTACATCTAACTTTCTACTTCTACCTTCCCTCTTCATCTACCCCTCTAGCCTGTTATTTATTTCTAACCTACTCACCTACTACAGCTACAGTATCTTTCATAGTTTCCTAATTAACCTCACTTTACTATCTAAATTACTCACTCTACTTAAACTATCTAGCTCATCTACTTAACCCTTTACCAAACAATCCCTAGTTTTTATGACCCTGAGATAGAAGCCTTTTGAAAACATTTTGGGAAAAGGAGAAAATGCTGGTAACCAGCATTTTCTCCTTTTCTCACAATGTTTTCTACCCTGCTGAAAACAAATTTCCATTTTTGAGTAACCTTTATTTTGTCGTCTGCAAGTGCTTTCAATTTGGACCAATCTAAAATTTTGTCATTTGGTAAAGGGTTAAATACTTAATCTACCCACTTAACCTACCTACTTACAGTAATCTACCTACTCTACCCTACTCTACTTACCTACCTAACAATTCTACTCTACTAACCTACACTACTAAAACTACCTTACCTACTCAACTACACTAAATACCTACATACTACCCCTCCTAACCCAAAACCCACCCCTTCCCACCCCTCCCCAACCCACCCCACCCCTCCCCTACCCCACCCATCCCCAACCCTACCAAACCCAATCCCCACCCCTCCCCACAAAACCCAACCTGCAACCACTAACCCAACCTACAATCCAAGATACTTCCTCCCATTCCAAATCCAACACAACTTAAACCAGCCCATCTTTTCTAAGAAAAATCCCCTTCCCAATTCCCTGATTAGAATAGTTATAGCAATAAAATTACAGAGGGATAAAGTAAAATGACATGTGGTTCCAGTATTGTTAGATTGAATAAAGAAAGTTCAGGGTAAGAAATTATAACTAGGGTTCTACAATTGCTAGAATGTCTTTGCCATAAAAAAAAAAATCTTAAATTTGAAATTAAAGAAAAGCTTAGAATAATGTTAAAGTAAAGAAAAGCATGGTACAATGTACAAGTAATAACAAAGCAAACTAGAGGCGCTTGAGCGCCTGTATCGCTCCACAGGCCTGATATTTCTATAATGGCGAAAGGAAGTTTTTATCAATTATCATTCAATCCTGCATTTTAGCTCACTGAAGAAACAATTTGGTAGACAACCACCATAGGAACTTACCTGCAAAACAACAATGAAATCCAATGAATAGTTTTAGAGAAGAAATTTTTCAAAGATTTTACTTTATACCATAAAAGGAAAATGAGTTTCTGAGGAGAAATTTTTTAAAGAAAAAGTTTACGGACGCACGCACAGACGGACGGACGCACGCACGCACGACGGACACAACGCCATGACAATAGCTCGCTGGCCTTCGGCCAGTGGAGCTAAAAACATTAAATCATTTCATTTCTCATTTCTGAAAAAAAGACACTGATATTGAAAAATCGATCTCTCCTTTAACCCTTAGCCTGCTAAATGCAACTCACTGACCTTTTGTGGATAGTGTTATCAAAATAAGACTGCACAGAACATATAGTCTGATCTTGGATGTACACTGTTCAATGAAGAGATATACCTTTGAAATAGCAATATTTGGGTTTTTACTATCAGCCTTGTTTCATGTTAGTTATTTGACAGGATAAGGGTTGAAAATCTGCAAAAGTCTCTCACTGAGTGTTTTACTTATATATTTTATGGAATAGAATTCCTACACATATGAATGTGATGATTCTTTTTCATCATTTTAGTTTCAGATCTGAAACATGATTGCTTTAGATTTGGAAGTAAACGACAGAAACCTCCTACACTATGGATAAGCACAAACTTTCAGTAACATTAAATTTAGTAAAAAATACTCTCTAGTCTCAACACAAACACTTCTTAAATACACACAATTTTTTTTTCTTTTCATCCTTTTTCCATTTTTTTTTTGTCTTTTATTGAACTTTTTCATAAAAAATATCAATTTTTATTTCTTTTTCTATTTTCTATTTTTTTTTTTTTTTTTTTTTTTTTCATAATTATATTTTTTTCTTAAAAAACTTTTTTTTTTTTTTTTTTTTTTTTTTTTTTTAATGAATTTCAATTTCTTTTCCATTTTATCCTAAAAAGTCCTTTATTGACTGTTTAAAGAAGAGATGAAACTTCTCAGAAACCTTTTTATTTTTATATTATATTTTATAGCAAATCATAATAGCATATCATAGCATATTAGATGTACATTGTATATGCTTTAATAGCATATTACAGCATTTTATAGCATCTTTTAACTCTTTAACACACAATACCTATCTTTGATGATCCTAAAAAAAAAAGCTTTTGAAAACATAGTCGAAAAAGGAGAAAATGCAGGAAACCAGCATTTTCTCTTTTACCACGCAATGTTTTCTACCTTTCCTTAAAGAAATTTTAAGTTTCAAATTTCGTTTATATTGTTGTCTGCAAATGTCTTTTAACCCTTTCTCAAACAATCGCAGGTTTTCACGACCCTGAGAAAGAGGCCTTTTAAAAACATTGTGTGAAAAAGAAAAAATGCTGGTAACCAGCATTTTCTCCTTTTCCCACAATGTTTTCTACCCTTCCCTAAACAATTTTCAATTTTTGAGTCCCATTTATTTTGTTGTCTGCGAGTACTTTAAATTTGGACAAGTGTATAATTTTGTCGTTTGGTAAAGAGTTAATTTGGAGGTATGAAGTTTTGTCATTTGGTAAGGAGTTAACTTTTTCCCAAACAATCCTGTGTTTTTACAACTGTCATCACATTTTATATCATATATTTTGATCCATAAGGCTTTCACAAAAGTTCTTGAAAGATGGTGAAAGATTGTACATTGTATATGCCTTAACCTGGCGACTTTTGACCTAGGTTCAAAATTCATTTTTCTGTCAGTGACTAACACTTGGACAGATCATACAATAACATATACACATTAAGTTCCATACTTTATAATGTTAGGATCAAAATTTATTGGCGTTTGACCTCCCCATTGTTCACTTTTGGTCATTCTTGAAACTTTAAGGTAGGAATGAATGTGCACTGGTGCTGAACCAGAATTTAATTACTAATGCAGACTGTGTAGACCAGGATCAGACCACTCAGAACATGTCTGTTGCTTGATTTTCACTGTTTGCTTCTTTGCTAGTATTCTGACAAAAAAAAGCTTTCAAACGGAACATCTTCAGTACTGAGAACATCCAGCTCATTTATGTATAGCTCATTTATTTACCACTATAAGGATAAAATTATGTCAGGAGAGTGACTCGCTGCCCATGAGGCAAGGATGCTCACTTTAAAGTAGCACTTTAACCCTTTACCAAACAATCCCTGGTTTTTACAACCCAGACTAAGGAGCCTTCTGAAAAAAATGTGGGAAAAGGAGAAAATACCCTTCTAAAGTCAAGTTTCAATTTTTGATTCTCGTTTATTTTGTTGCCTGCAAATGCTATCAATTTGGACAAATCTAAAATTTTGTTGTTTGGTAAAGAGTAAAGGATAGAAATACATCAGGAGAATGCCTTGTTACAAAAGCACCATGGATTAAATACATGAGGAAAATGCCTAGATGCCCATGAGGCAAGGATGCTTGGTTTGCAACAAGGGAATTAGGCTTTTGGTCTTCTAATTTTGTTATAACCCCCACAACAAAGTGGAGGGGGATTATACTGGGATCGCCATGGCTGGCTGTCTGTCCGTCTGTCGGTAGACACAAATTTGTCCTGCGAAATACTCCGACAGTTTTTCAGGTACTTAACTCAAATTCTCAAATTTACACAGTGATCCTACATGTACAAATTTGTGCATGTGCAATTTCCATGACCCTGTTGCAGTTTGTTGTGGAATTATCTCCCCTTGAACTTTTTTCAACTCTTACTTTTGTACTAAACCATGCTGCATTCTGTTTTGTGACAAGGAGCTGGTGGGGGGGTAAGATCATGTTTAGTGATAGCTCTAGTTTATTTTACTATATTTCATTTGTGCACTAGTTTCATGAAGACCTGTGAGAGTGTCACATGATCAGTGACACACATTAATTAGGGGGATGTGTATTCAAATTAATATATATGATGATGTTATATCTGATGTTATGAAAATTAGAGTTACCAATAATTGAGAAACAACTTTCCTGTTATTTAAGAGCTTAAAATTTCACCTTTGTATTGAATATAGAGATCAAGTTTGTATGAATATAAAGGAAAATTAGATCTTAGAAGAAGCTCTGACTTAGAGCATGAAAACCAGATAGCTATCTGTAACCCTGTACCACACAATCTTGAGTTTTAAAAACCCTGGCAAAGAATGCTTTAGAAAACATTGTTGGAAGCTTCCCGCATTTTCTGCTTTTTCCAGTGTTTTTTTTGTCCTTTCACTCACAACTTCCATCATTTTAGCCACATTTAATTTTTTGTCTGTAAATGCTTTAAAAAATGGATCAATCTAAAATTGTGTTGTTTGATATAGAGTTAACGCTTAACAACAAAATGCCGAGTTTTCACGACCTTGAAAAAGAAAGCTTTAGAGGCCTTTGTGAGAAAAGGAGAATATGCTGGTAACCTTGTTTTCCCACAATGTTTTTGAACATTTCACAGACAAATTCGTTCATTTGAGCCACATTGGTTTTTTGTCTGTAAATGCTTTGAAAATGGACCAGTTCAGACCTGTTTAATATAGAGTTAAGGTATATACCCTCCAATGCCAAATGACTAGAATGACAGCATAACTGTTCCATCCAAAATTTTACATGAAATAACTAAAACCAATTATCTGTGACAGAAACTCATGCAGTCTGATCTTTATCCGCACTACAAAGTTTTAAACAGCAACTAAGATTGTGCATGGCACTCTAATTGTAAAACTAATAAGAAAATTTTATAAACTTGAGGGAGAATACTTAAAAAATATCATGGAAAAAGGAGAAAATGCTCACTTTTCTAATCAGTATTTCCTCCTAGTCCCATAATGGATTTATTAAAACTTTCAAGCCGATATCAAACACCTGATTGATGCTATTTTCAAATTTATTTTTTGGAAAAAAATGTCTCTGTATCAAACAGTGTACATCCAAGATCAGATTGCATGTTCTGTGCAGTCTGATTTTGATCTACACTGCCCGCAATAGGTCAGTGAATCGTGTTTAGCAGCCTAAAGGTTAATACCGTTTAAATGTTACCCAGGATTTTCTTCTAAAACATTATTTAGAGTCCTTGTGACCCTTTGTCTGAGAAGTAGAGGTTCATTTTTCTTAAATTCATAGGTCAAAATGAATGAGTGTGAATACTCTCCCCACCCCATAACACTTTTAGAGGCTGTCATCTGTTCAGTTGTGAATTGCTGTGTATGTGAAAGAATGGAAATATATGTAGTGTTTGTAAGTTTGAAAAACAAAGGCAAAAGAGGAGGAAAAAAGAACTGTTTTGTTTTGCTATTAACCCTTTACCAAACAATCCCTGGTTTTTAGGACCCTGAGCTAGAAACCTTTTGAAAACATTGTGGGAAAGGGAGAAAATGCTACCCTTCCCAAATCAAATTTCAATTTTTGAGTCACATTTATTTTGTTGTCTGCAAATGCTTTCAATTTGGACTAGTGCAAAATTTTGCCGTTAGGTAAAGAGTTAACTCTTTACCAAACGACAAAATTCTAGACTTGTCCAAATTGAAAGCATTTGCAGACGACAAAAAAAAAAATGTCAATCAAAAATTGAAATTTGTTTAGGGAAGGGTAGAAAACATTGTAGGAAAAGGAGAAAATGCTGGTTACCAGCATTTTCTTCTTTTCCCATAATGTTTTCAAAAGGCTCTTTTCCCAGGGTCGTTAAAAGTCGGGATTGTGTGGTAAAGGGTTAAACATCTTTGACACCTTTTCTAATGGAGCAGATACAAGCCCTGGTAGCTCAGTTGGTAGCATACAGGTCTTGAGAACAGGGTTGCTGGTTTGCTCCCTAGCTCAGCCATTTCTTTCCGAGGATTGATAAAAGTCATTGCAAAAGGATTCATTCCTCTCTCACTGTCGGCCATTGCTTTGGTGATGGTTATGTGGGAAAGCAGCCAGTGGCTTGAAAAGAATATTGTGCAGAGTATTGATAAGTGAAATTCCAGGAAAGCATGGATAGATGCACTGGCCACTGCGATACAACTGAAACATCGTTGAAATTGTGTTAAACGCCATACAATCAATCAATCTGATGGGGCAGATGAAGATCAGACTGCTCAAAATGTGTAAATGGGTTTTTGATGAAATGGACAACCTCGGTCCTATAACTGCAGATGATAAATTTCGAAGCTGCTTTTGTCAGAACATCTGGCATAAAACAAGACTTTGTAGATTCAAGATCAGAGTGCACAGTCTGTTTAGTCCGATCTTGATCTAGACTCTTAGCATAAGCAAGTAAATCTGGCTTCAGCATGACTAGGGTTAATGAAAATTCTTATTTTCTTTTTCTTCTTTCTCTCTTCAGGTACAGGAGGATTCCAGATTTAAGCCAAGTATTATTTACAATGGTTGCACTTATAGTATCTGCGATTGGTTATACTGCTGATCTTCTGTCATGGGCACAGAAGAAGTTGGTGGAGGCTGACACAGCCACCCCATCTGACTTCGGTGACCATGACGGAGACTCTGTTGATGTCTCCATGGATGAAGGCACATTGGTCGACGAAGGAACTGCGGGGGACTCCATGACGTGGGATTGTTTCGATGCTGAGGAGGACTTGGAGGAAGAGGTTAGCTCTTTTGAGCTAAGCTGTTCTTCCCTGTTCTCCACGGTGGAGGATGTGGATATGGGGGATGAGATCTGTATGGATCTCAGTCTCATATCCACATCAACTGAGATGTGGAATGGGTTACCGACTGAGGCCCTCAGGATTGCCTTCATTGAGGAGGAGGAAGAACTGAGCTCTGATGAGTTTGGCTCTGCCTCCTGGTCAGTGGTAGAGGATGAAGAGATGGAGGAATGGGACGCTATGGACCATTCCTTCAGCTCCACATCACATGGGGAGACCGAGGTGTTGGATGACATGGAGCTGTTCAGAGGTGTAGATAAAGAGGAAGACTGTGAGGTAGAAATCAGCTCTGTCGAGCTAAGTTACACCTCATTGTCCTCCCTGCATTGGACTTGGACGCTTTGCAGACTAGCAAGGATTTTGTTGTCCTGGCTGATGGAGAAGAGGCTGAGCTGTGTTTAGACTCTTTCTCCATTGGTCAGGGAGGCGAACTAGAACTCTGTTCTGTTGTACAGAGTTCTTGTTCGCCTGCTGTTGAGTCAGAGCCAGTGGTAGTCACCCGCAGTGGTCGCCGTAGCTGTGGGCCTGATAGGTATGGGGACTGGGTGTACTACTAAATGTTTTCAAAAGTTTGTCAGTTGCAGATGTAAGTTTTCAGAATCTCATCAGTTTGAAGATGGCAGTACATTGCAAATGGTTCAAGTTTTCAAAAGTTCTTGATGAACAAACAAGTTTTCAAAAGTTTTTTAGTCTAATGTGTTCTCTTGCCTTATCCAATGAAATAGGTAAATTGTTTGCCACACAATCCTGAGTTTTAACAACCCTAATCAATAGACCTTTGTGAAAACATTGTGGGAAAAGGAGAAAATGATTGTAACATGTATGTTTTCTACACTTTCCGAGAGAAATTTAAATTTTTAAGTAAAAATTACTTTCTTTACATTTGGCAAAAATGCATGTTTTCACTAATGTGTTTTGGGGATTGTTGACTTTGATTCGTTGAGGAGAAGGAGATAAGGAGATGGTGGTAAATAGACGAGGTAGAGGTGAAGGTTGTTGAGTGGAAGTAGAGAGGTCTCTGTAGTTTTTTTTCAATTTTGTTAGGTATTAAGATAAGGCATGATGGAATCTGCATTTTGACCAGGACTTGCAGGTTTTTGAAATGCCTCTAGTTTTTTATTTTTCCTATTTTATTAGGCATTAGGGAAAGGTATTGATGGCAGGACCTTTTTGAAAACATTGTGGGATAAGGAGAAAATGCATGTAACATGTAACTATGTTTTCTACTCTTTTCAAGAGAAATTTAAATTTCTGAGTCACAATTACTTTGTCGTCAGCAAACACTTTCAATTTGGCAAAAATGCATGCTTCACTGATGTGTTTTGGGGATTGTTGACTTTGATTCGTTGAGGAGAGGGAGATAAGGAGATGGTGGTAAATAGACGAGGTAGAGGTGAAGGTTGTTGAGTGGAAGTAGAGAGGTCTCTGTAGTTTTTTTCAATTTTGTTAGGTATTAAGATAAGGCATGATGGAATCTGCATTTTGACCAGGACTTGCAGGTTTTTGAAATGCCTCTAGCTTTTTATTTTTCCTATTTTATTAGGCATTAGGGAAAGGTATTGATGGCAGGACCTTTTTGAAAACATTGTGGGAAAAGGAGAAAATGCTTGTAACATGTATGTTTTCTACACTTTCCAAGAGAAATTTAAATTTCTGAGTCACAATTACTTTGTCATCAGCAAATGCTTTCAATTTGTACCTGTCTGAAATTTTGTTGTCAGGTAAAGAGTTAAGGTATTTAGGAATTGTACGGATGGCAACAAGAACCTTACAAGTATGAGAAAATTAGATACATAATTTAATGATATGGAACAGAGCAATCTGATCCATACTTCTTCACAGTCGGGTGCCTATTGTGTAGATTTAAAAATGAATAATTCCTCTGACACTTTTGGGTTGGTGTTGATAACTTTGATCAGCAGTTATACCAGTGGGACTTCTATGTCATATTTGGCTGATATTAGGAGCTATCACCTTCGTGCTTTGTGATAGACCATTCAGCTTGTGAATGGTTTCATTGAAACCTTTGTTTAACAAGTTAAAAAATTTCATGAAAGTGCCAAATTTGCTATAGCGATAAGCAGTTTTCTGTTATGTTTGCAGTTTTGAGATTTTTGTCCAGTAACTGTGTGTTAGCACATCCACCTTTTTGTTATTATTTGTTGCCATCCTGTTAAGGTTGTTTGGTTAGTGAAAGACTGGGTTTAAGGTGCTAGGATTAAGAGAACAGTAGATTCCATTTGAAAAGTACATTTTTGAACTTTTGGATTTTGGATATTTGAAATTAACAGACTACATCCACGGTGTGGACATATTGTTTTTCCATTGAGAACCTGTAAGAGTAAGGATATTTCACGCATACCAAAAAGAACTATTTTAGGACGTCTTTGGCTTACTGATTAGTATATGGAATCTATTGTTATGATTAGAAATAAGCTTACCCAGTTATGAATTGCTAATGTCAGTACTCTTTGCCTCAATTTCAGTCATTATTACGGTAGTTTGCTCCTGTAATTTAATCTGTCTTGCAGAATTGATGAAAAGATACCGGTCTACGGCAAAGGTAAAATATCGACTGTGCTTCTAAAATCTTAAAATAGCATGCATGTGTACAGAAACTAAAGTCAAATTATAACAAAGTATGAGATGAAAATTAAGAATTTCATATTCAGTTAATAGAATTATTTGCTGACAGTAACAGCCTAAAATTTCTGGAAGTCAATCCCTTAATTTAATGCAAAGATGAAAGTTTTACCAGTACTCAAGACTGTAACTGTCACTCATACATGCACAATAAACTATAATGTCAAAGTTGAAGACCACCACAGTCTCCAAGTTATTGGTATGACCAGGCCATGGATAGAACCATTCTGTCATTAAGTTGCAGCTCTGCAAAAATATTTCTAGTCAGAATGAATTTCACTTCGCCAGTACTTAGGGGCCTATTGGTGTATATATTTATTTGCCGTAGTTGATGGCATTTTGTAAAGTCTTCCTGGTATGACTGGGCCATGTATCGAGCCATGAAGTCATTTAATTGCAGCCCCACAAAAATACTACTAGATATGACAGTTTTACTTTGCCAGTACTAAGGGGATTATAGGTGTATGATTACTCACTTTTGCCCATGATTTGTAACACACACACTTGAAGCCATAGTCAAATTGAAGGTTTTTTCCAGTCTTTCAGACATGGGTTGATATGACCAGGCCATGTATTGAATCAAGAATTGTTCATTCAACTGGCAGCTCAGTAAAACTATTTTGCTCACAATGCTTGATTGAACAGTGGATTGAACTTGTTACCAGTACTATTTTTTGTATTGACTAATATTACATACTTCTGTGAGTGTGAATATGAGCATTTACATATTGAGAACATGGAGCAGACACAGAAAAGCTATAAAAACTCATGAACATAAATGCATAATGAAGGTGATCATTTGCTTGGTTGCCTAAGATTGCGTTTCAGCATGGTCAATTTGGTGGAATGGTTCAGCGTGTTGTACCGTGGTTGTCCAGTTGAAAGGAATCATTATATACCTTGGAAACGTCACAGGTGAGAATCCATATCATACTTACAAGTTTTAGGCATTACAAGTAATTAGCTGAGAAACATGAAATATCTCTATGCATCTGACATTTGACATCCAAGATCAGACTGGACATTCTGTGCTGTCTTATTTTGATCTACTTTATCTAGGGAAGTGCATTGAAACAATTTTAAAGGAGATCAATGAATTTGGTGGTGTCTGTCAAAAATCTGTATTTTTGCACTATAACCTATGTTGTTCAGAGTAATCATTTCATAAGGACAATTGAACCATGCTCTGGCAAATGGGGTTTTAATGCAGCTGTGTGGTACCTGATACGAAGTCATCACATTATTATAGATCAAAAAAATCCAAACACCTTGAATCATGAGATACACCGGTTCTTTGATATGCAGAAAATTGAACAATAACAAAAGCATTGTTTGTCAGGGTTGTTAAACCTAGAGATTGTGTGGTAAAGGGTTAAGCCTGTCCCAAATGACAAAATTTTAGGCTGTTCCAAACTGAAAGCATTTGCAGACAACAAAAATTGAATGTAGCACAAATGATAGGATATGAGCCAGATAAGGTAAAAAACTTGGTTCAAAAAGGAGAAAATGCTAGCTAGCTACTAGCATTTTCTCCTTTTCCCACAAATGGGGGGATCGTCCTGCTTGGCTCAGTGCTAAACTGGAAGCCCAGGGTTTAAGCCTTACTGAACACACTTAGTTTTTTGTGAGAGTGTACTTGGTCAAGAGACTTTAGAGACCTTGCCTAGTACTGGTAAAACCAAGGACATGTATGAATAAGAACTGTCACCATGACATGACTGAAATAATATTGAAAGTGGCATTTAACACTATTCAATCAATCAGTCATTTCCAACAATGGTATCGAAAGTTTTTACTTTGGGGTCGTTAAAATACAGGATAATGTGTAAATGGTTAAATGTAAGAGCGCTGCATTGATGAAATGGACTTTTTGGAGAAGGGGAAAGCAGCTGAAACAGTGCTATTTTAATGTTGTTTTGGCCAGAATATGTAGCTAAGTAGTGGACAGTGTAGGTCTAAGATCAGACTGAATATTTTTGTCTTCTAATCCTGATCTACAATGTCTACAAATACAACTTAATCCTTTACAAAAAAAACCAGTATTTTACACTTGTCCAAATTGTTAGCATTTTGCAGGCATCAAATATAATATGGCACAAAAGATCTCCTTTTCCCACAATGTTTTCAGAAGGCCTCTTTCTCAAGGTTATTAAAACTTAGCAATCTGTTACTGTACAGTCAGTCAAAGTGTTATTTGCTGGCAGACAATTTAATTTCTTAAATAGGACATAGGTTAAAAGTTGCCAGGTCACTCGATCTTTTGTTTACCTTTAGTCTGATTTTAAAATTCATTTTTATGTCAGTGACTTACTCTTGGACCGACTATGCAAGAACAGATTAGCATCTTCACAATATTTGCCATACTTTTAAATGATATAATTGATATTTAAATGCATTTTAACTCTTTACAACACAACCCCCACTTTTAACTCTTTGCGAATCGACAAAATTTTAGACTTGTCCAAATTCAAAGCATTTGCATACAACAAAATAAACGTGACTCAAAAATTGAAACTTGACTCTAGAAAAGTAGAAAACATGGTGAGAAAAGGAGAAAATGCTGGTTACCAGCATTTTCTCGTTTTCCCTCAATGTTTTCAGAAGGCTTCTTCCTCTGGGTCGTAAAAGCCAGGGATTGTTTGGTAAAGGGTTAATTTGTATTGTTCTTCAGCCACTTTTATGTTTTAATTTTGGGTTTGTTAATTTTTTTCTGGAAATATTTAATCGTATTGACTTTAGTATTTTTATTTTCATATTTAGGTTGATTTTGTTATTGTCATATTTTTTCTAGTATTTACTTTGAATTGAGTTATTTTGGACCTGTTTTATTAATTTTAGTTGTATTATTATCGGTCTCCTCTGTTTCTGGGGACTTTTACCACCAATATGCCACAGAGGCGAAGGCAGCCACCAATTTCTAAGGCCCCGAGTGGCGGGGGCCCTGAAGCTATTGATAAGATAAACTCTGCATGTTTCTTGACAATCTGACAACAAATGCAGACTTTATTGCGTAATCAAGAAATTGAAATTTTCAACTTGAAATGGCTACTTTTCCCATACTATTTATTAGATTTTTTTCAAAATCAATTGGGTTAAAGCTATTGATGAGATAAACAAACTGTGCAAGTTTCACAAAAATCTGATAACAAATGCAGACTTTATCGCGTAAACAAGGAATGAAAATTTTCAACTTGAAATGGCTACTTTTCCCATACTGTTTATTGCATTTTTTTCAATAGGGTTGAAGCTATTGAAAAGATAAACAAACTGCAAGTTTGACAAAAATCTGATAACAAATGTAGACATTCGCTTACACAAGAAATAAAAAATTTCAACTTGAAATGGCTACTTTTCCCATACTGTTTTGTTGGATTTTTTTCAAAATCAATAGGGTTGAAGCTATTGATGAGATAACCAAACCGTGCAAGTTTCATGGAAATCTGACAACAAATGCAGACTTATTCACGTAAATAACAAAAAGACTAATGGACAGACAGACAGGCGGAGAGACAGATGGACGGACGGACAACTGAAACCACTCCATGACATAAGTTCTGCTGGCTTTCAGCCAGTAGAGCTAATAATAAGAAAACCAAAGGAATCCATAACAATGACCTGGGGTTCCAGGCAAACTGCCTTCAGCATTAACACAATTGATTTCTTCATTTCTAGCATAACTCCATTGCAATTATGGCTTAGTAAAACCATGATTTGCACTAAACTATCCTAGACTATAACTCTTTTCTTTATGACCCTTTCTGTAAGGGTTTATGCTTGGAAAGAAGTCAGTTTCATTTAAATTAAAGTAAAACTAAAGGCTCAGTAAATCTTAAGGAATCTAGTTACAGCATCTTCTTACTTCCAAGCAACAAGAGATGAAGTTTTAAGATCTAAACTTTTGAGTATGGACAGACAGCAGACATAAACAGACTGTCCAAACAACTTCACATTAAAAAAAAAAAACCATCACAAAAAAAACTTGGGAAGGTTCACAAAACTGATCATTTATTTCAAATTTGGTAGCATTAGGCTAATCTTTTCATTGTGAGATAAAACTTCAAACTTGCCCAAATTTGCAATCTTTTTCAAAAATGAATCAAACCTGGCCAGAATATTGCAATTTCTCTTGGACAATGGTAAAACCATGTTTTCGAAATTCACTTCCAAAGGGTCATCAAGAGCAAATTGTGTTGTAAATGCTTCATGGTTTCTTAAATGACTTTAAAAGTCTTTCCTAAATGAAAACAGCATTTTTTTTCTTCATTTTACAATATTTGACTCAAAGGCCATAACTTAATCCATCTTGAAGCAGGGTCACATGCTACCCAACAGCTTTAATTTCAACAGTCCTGGTAGAGAGATTCACAAAATGTTACTGCATACAAAAATATTACAAGTTCTAAGCCTAATGGTCACACAAGACCATCTGACAAAGCAAAAAACATTAAATCATTTCATTTCTCATTTCTAAAAAAAAGGACTTCTAACAACTCATCATGTTAGACATTGATATTGAAAAATCGATCTCTCCTTATTCCTTTACCAAACAATGAAATTTTAGACTGGTCTAAATTGAAAGCACTTGCAGACGACAAAATAAACGTAACTCAGAAACTGAATTTTGTTTCCATCAGGGTAGAAAACATTGTGGGAAAAGGAGAAAATGCTAGTTACCAGCATTTTATCCTTTTCCCACGTTTTCAAAACACCTCTATCTCAGGGTCGTAAAAACCAGGGATTGTTTGGTTAAGGGTTAACCCGTAGCCTGCATAATGCGACTCACTGACCTTTTTTCGGATAGTGTAAATCAAGATAAGATTGTACAGGACATAGTCTGATCTTGGATCTACACTGTTCGATGAGAGATAAAATAGCAATATTTGGGTTTTTACTATCAGCTTGAAAGTTTCATGTTAGTTATTTAGCAGGATAGGGGTTGAAGATCTGCAAAAAACTCTCATTGAGTCTTTTACAGGGGTAAAAGTTAAAAAATCTGAAAATACTGAAAATTGAGCTGGGGGCCGCTAGGGCCCCCGGTGGGTCCAGGGCAACGCCCTGGCCAGGGGTCCAGAGGCCCCCGGAAGCTCCTGAGATTTAGCTATTTTATAAGCATCAAATACCTCTAATGAGATCCAGTTTTAGCATTTTAAAGTTGAAAAAATCTTGAAACGAATGAAAGATATGATATGCTAAAACCTAAGAAAATCTCAAAGTTTTTAGCACCCATGTTATTTTTGTCCTCTTTTATCTCCATTTTGTACACAGGACCTAATCAGATTAGCCCTACATCAGGTTTGTATTTGAAAGTACAAGTATGAGAAAGGACATATCTAGTATTTAATATTTGATTCATTAAAATGCAATCACATGTGCTAAATTTCTGTCAAAAGAATAAAATCAAATCTGTCAAATAGGAAAACAACACTCTCTTTAAGAATGTCTAATTTATCAGGGAGAATGTGACAGAGTGTGCTGTGCATTTTCTAGCTTGAGGTTTTTGAACCCTTTGGTAACTGGAGTTTGGGGTACACAAACAAGGATGGGGGTTCAGATCTAAACTACATATTAATTTCATTAAAATATCAAGTTTTAATGACAGCCCATTAAAAGAAAGACTGTTTTCATGCAACATGCCCAAACAAGGTTTTATAGATACATCTACATGTTCACTGTTAAAAGCTCTTCAAACACTTTAAGAACCTTTCCTAAAATGTGCAAACATTTTTGGCAAAATCAATTCTAATGTTTGCTAAAACAAGCAGGTAAGTGATACACCATGGAACTGGTCCAATTCCTGTAAAAAATCTATCAAATCGGCAGTGTGGGGCAATCAGTTTAAATGCAAAAATGATTATCACTTTGTAACCGGAAGAGCAAACCAACTAGCTATTGGTTGTACAATCGGTTTCTCCATTGAACTGGGAATGCCTTTTTGCTTTAAATACTTCGACAATTTGTCTACATGATATCAAGTTTATAAATATGTGATGTTTTGTACTTTAATTTTTTTTTACTTAACACCGTTATTACGTTCTCGTAAATGACTCGCCAGCTTCATTAGATCACGCGCGTGTCCTTCACATTTTATACTGATCGTGTTTAGCCCATATTTCTGCCGGATGCGCACAAGCTAGGTTATATGAAGCTCTTGACGATAATTTCATGCGTCAGATTGACAATTAAGCAAATATTTTTCAGCGTCAAAGACATGTCATTTCAAATTTACAAGCGTCAAAACCCAGTCTCAGGGATCAAATAAGAAACTTGCCGAGTTGTCGAGTTTTGACAACACATCCATGGACAAAAATTTCTTTCTTATTTTTCCAACCAATTTCCGTGTTTGTTATCACTATATTGAATCCTAGAGTGTGATTAATATCAGTCACAAAACCAAGCGCTACAAACCAGTATTCATGTTTCACGACTGAGCGAGCTTCGGTACCGACTGCAATCGATTCCTGGATTTCTCAAGAGCTAATCGCAATTGGAAGCCAAAACCAACTGACTTTCGACTATAGTCAATCATTGGCCCACCACTACAAATCGGACTACAGTGTATGAATGAAACTTTTCCCTCTTTTTCGGTCGCTTCGGCATTTGAGTAGCACGTACTGTCAACTTCGGAAGATAGTTGCCGATCCCCAGCTCTGACATCCATTTGTTATTGAAAAGAACAAAGATAATTTAAACTGAGCCATCTTTCGCGAGCAAATAATCAAATTGCAGCCAATATTTGTCCCCTAAAACGAAGGGCTTTGTTAATGCTTTATTTTGTTTTACAATCCTAGCGGCAAAAATGTTAAAGTCGGCAAACCGATCAAAACACAGCCGCAACATTTTGGACACAAACAATATAACATCATACGATAACCTTAGAACGTTCCGGTTCAGCATCTATATTTAGAATCGGGAAACCCTAAGCAAGAGTGAGTGACTGTAAACATTTCGGTGCAAGTTATCCCCGAAATTACAAAATTCTTTGAATTTCATTGTTTTTAAGACGAGTGCGTTTGACGGGAGACATTAATGACTGAGATCAGCCCTGGACAAAGCAAATACAGTGGGGTAATAAATTTTATTGATACGGCATCTGGAAATCTATTCACTTGCAACAGATATGAGATAAAGGGGTACCCCCCCCCCCCAAGAAAATTTCTCCTCAAATTTAAACGATTTGGAAAAATGACCTGGTCGGCCCCTGAAAATACGGAATTCCGTCACAATACGGAAAACTTTTACCCCTGCAGTTTTACTTGTATATTTTATGGAATAAAAGTCCTAAACATATGAACTTTATGATTCTTTTTTTTTTCATCATTTTAGTATCAGATCTGAAACATGATTGCTTGAGATTTGCAAGTAAAGGACTGAAATTTCCTGGATTATGGATGAGGAAAACCTTTCAGAAATATTTAATTAAGTTCATACTCTCAAGTCTCAACACACATACACACTTCTTAGATATACACATTTTTTTTTTTAAATCCTTTTGCCATTTTTTTTTTTTTTCGTCTTTTATTGAAGTTTTTCATAAAAAATATCAATTTTTATTTCTTTTTTTCTAATTTCGTTGTCATTATTGTTTTTTTTAAACATTTTTTTCATTTATTTTTTTTTTTTAAAGTTTTCATTTTATTTATTCCCCCCCCATTTTTTTAAGTATTTCTAATTTCTTTTCCATTTTATTCTTAAAAGTCCTTTTCGACTTTAAAATTGTTATAGATATTAATGTTCTTACAAGAATCTTTGCTAATTCATTCACTCTCACACTTCTTAAATACACACAAATTTTTTTTTTCTTTTTATCATTTTTCCAATTTTTTTTTTCTTTTATTGAAGTTTTTCATAAAAAATATCAATTTTTATTTCTTTTTCTCCTGATTTTTTTTGTCATAATTTCTTTTTCTTTCAAAAAAAAAAAAAAAAATTTTTTTTTTTTTATTTTTTATTTTATTGTTTTTTTCATTTTCCATTTTTTCAAGTAATTCAATTTCTTTTCCATTTTATCCTAAAAAGTCCTTTATTGACTTTGTTTAAAATTGTTATATTCTTGATGATACAAACATTCTTACAAGAATCTTTGCTAATTCATTCAATCTCACATGCATCCACAAAGTAATGAACTGCTATGATGTATAAAAGGTATTTGGTCTTCAGTCATCATACTAGTTATTTGCTTGGAAAATAGTGCAGCACGTTCAAATTGCTTGTAAAATTAATGGATAAGTATGTACTTTGCAAAATCATATCCTTTGTAAAATTAACTACACCCTTCATCAGGTAGTAAACTGGTATTCAAATCTTTAAGTAAACCTTAGGTGTAGTCTCTCTTAAAACAGTAGGGCAAAGGACCAGATGACCTGAACTATAGTGCTGTTCTTTAAATGTAGACAGTCCACTCTTACATGTCTATGTAATCTTGTTTCAGTACCAGTAGGCATTCTTTTCTGCAGAAAATTTTTGACATCGTTCAAATGAACTGAATCATTGTTTTTATTCTTGATGGTTGTGAAAGCATTATATCTATAGATCACCAAGACCTGAATGGCCGGTTTCAACTTCTAGTGGGTGCAGTGCTGTGCCTATTTGCTGTATTTCCTGGAAAGGCTTTGCAAGATCATGAATGCCTCAGAAAAGAAGATATTTAAATGACAACTCCTCTAACATGTTATAAAAAACATCATGTACAGGCAATGGAAGCTAAAATTAGCTTCTTGATTGCACATAAGGTCTTTGTATTACTTGACCTAGTCATACTTTCAACCAGATTTCAACCAGATTTCAACCTCATTTCTGATAATATTGCAACAAATATTCTGGCTACATCTCATTAACATTGGAATAACAATGTAGATTACAATGGGCATGTAAGATCTTTTTGACATTATCTTTAGTCAGGATGACCCAGTTAAAAAATATTATCAAGTCCAGTATTCTGACATTTCATTAATATTGGATCATAATGGAGTCTCTAGATACAGTTCACATATAAATTTTAAAGACTGCAAAATTTGACCAACAAATTGACCCACAATTTCGAACTACACAGGTAACTTATGGCCATATTTCATGAGCAATGGACTATAAATGTGACCTAATTGGTGCACATTTTTTCCCCCGGCCATTTGACCTCCTTGTCAACCAAAGTTGATCCACTTTCAAAATACTAATAGTCCATTGATATTGTCAAACCTTCATAATTTTTTTATCATTGTACTGAAAATATCACCTCTAGAGTAAACCCTCTGTTTTTCTAGTGCCTAGTGAATGCAACTTTTTTACTGAAGGCAACACATCATTGAACATGTACATACCAAGACAAAAGAAATCTGCACCTGTGCATGATTTTCTGCAGTTCTTTATGTACAATAATTATGTTCTTCTCAATCCCTGGCTGCATTTCTTTAACACCCATCTCAAAGAATAAAGTCAAGGGTGAGAGAGGAATAAACCTTGATGCAATGACTATAATCAATCTAAGGGAAAAATAAATCCCCTGATGGAGATTCAAACCAGCGACCCTCTAGCCTCAAGTCCTGTACTCTACTTGATGTTTTTCCTAGGCTTTGTTTAAAAACTTCTATGCAAAGAAAGAAAATATATAAACGAGACTGGATGTACCTGAATCAAGAGTAATAATGCATTCCACATTTGGAAGACTAAGGCTAAAATCTTTTTGAAAACTTTTCACTGACAAAATCAGTGCAGAAAACTAAGAACCCTTGATGGCCTAAATCCCTCTACTGGCAGTGATTCTGCTTATTTTCTAGCATTCATAATTATGTATGCATTGTGAATTAAATTGTGAAATAGTTATATTAAAATTTGTCAAATATTAATATTGTAGAAAAGGTGAAACATACATTGCTTTAAATTTGCCTGGAACCACATGACCAAAGATTTTTTTGAATTTCTTTAATTTTAGCCCTAAACAACTGCACTGATCCTTTCTTCCTGTCTTTCTCCTTCCCTATGCCTTTCATCATTCCTCTTTTCATTTCCCTCCCCAACCTTCTGGTCCCTTCCCTACGTGCCCTTCCCCTTCATTTCTCCCTCCCCCCCACTTCTTCCCCCTCCCTTCCCCTTACCCTCCCTTCCCTTTACCCTCCCTCCTTACATTACCTTATTTAACTACTCTACCATCCTACACTTTCTCTCTTCCCCTTTCTTCCTCCTTTCTCTCCCTTTCTCTCCTTCTCTCCCCCTTTCTTTCTCCTTTCTCTCCCTCCCTGTCCTCTCTGCCCCTTCCTTCCATTCTTCCTTTCTTCCTACCTTCTTTCCTTCCTCCTTTTCTCCCTTCCTTTCTTTCTTTTTCTCTCTATCCCTTCCTTCCTTTTTTCACAAACTTTCCATTCCTTTCCCTTCTCTCTCTTTCTCCCTCTTTCTCTCATTCACTCACTCTCTCTCTCTCTCTCTCTCCCTTACTTCCTTATTTTCTTTCATTCCTTCTTCCTTCTGTCCTTTCTTCCTTCCTCTCCCCTAACCTTACATAAACCTACCTTCCTATCTACATTATATTTCCTTACTTATTAAACCTACCTATCTACCTATTTCACCTACCAACTTGGTCTTTCTACCAACCTACCTACTCTATCTAATGACCTATCTACTCTAGATGTCTCTCTACCTAATAAAACTCTAAAAACACCTACTCTACCAAATTACCTAGCTTCTCAACCTACCAACCTACTGATACACCTACCTACTAATCAAGCTACCAGTCTACCTGCCCATCCTTCCTGCCAACTGACTTTACCTACACACATAAACTACCAGAAAAAATACCCTTCACCCTCTCTTCTCTATGCTTCCAACCCACCAACCAACCTATGTACCTACCTACCTACCTACCTCCTCTTTCTGCCTTTTCACTCTACCTACAGAACATACACTACCAAACTACCAACATGAGTAACCTACATCATCTCCACTCTTCCCGCCCGGCTGACTCTACTTACCTACCTACATTATCTACCTACCTACCAACTTACCAATCGACCTACCTAGTGGACACTACTTACTTACCTACCTACCTATTCTTTCTGCCTACTGACTCTACCTATCTACATACACTACTCACATGCCTACGCTACATCCTCTCTACTGTTCCTACTACCCTGGCTGACTCTACAAACCTACCTACATAACAAACCTAACTACCAACTCTTTCCACATAATGACTCTACATACATATAAACAAACTGACCTACTTACTTTACTCCACTTTTTCCATTCTACCTTCCTACTATACCTACATTCCTACTCTCCTGAGCAACCTACTTAACCAACCTACAGACTGCCTTCCTGCTCTACACTACAAACCTACCTACATAACAAACCTAACTAACTACCAACTCTTTCTACATAATGACTCTACTTACCTACATATCAACATACTGACCTACTTACTTTACTCCACTTTTTCCATTCTACCTTCCTACTATACCTACATTCCTACTCTCCTGAGCAACCTACTTAACCAACCTACAGACTGCCTTCCTACTCTACACTTTCTTCACTATAATTCTACTGACCTATCTTCCTCCTTACTCTTTACACCCTTCTACTTCTACTCCCTCTTCATCTACCCCTCTAGCCTGTTATTCATTTCTAACTTACTCACCTACTATACCTACAATATCTTTATCAATATAGTTCCCTAATTAATCTCTCTTTACTATCTAAATTACTCAAACTATCTAGCTTAAATACTTAATCTACCAACTTAACCTACCTACTTAAACTAATCTACCAACTCTACCCTACACTACTTACCTACCTAACAATTCTACTCTACTTACCAACACTACTAAAACTACCTTACCTACTCAACTACACTAACTACCTACATACTACCCCTCCTAACCCAAAACCCACCCCTTCCCACCCCACCCCACCCCTCCCCTACCCCACCCATCCCCAACCCTCCAAAAACCCAATCCCCACCCCTCCCTACAAAACCAAACCTGCAACCACTAACCCAACCTACAATCCAAGATACTTCCTCCCATTCCAAATCCAACACAACTTAAACCAGCCCATCTTTTCTAAGAAAAATCCCCTTCCCAATTCCCTGATTAGAATAGTGATAGCAATAAATTTACATACTCAGAGGGATAAAGTATGACATGTGGTTCCAGTATTGTTAGGTTGAATAAAGAAAGCTCAGGCTAAGAAATTATAACTAGGGTTCTACAATTGCTAGAATGTCTTTGCTATCAAAAAATCAATACTTTGAAATTAAAGAAAAGCATAGAATAATGTAAAAGTAAAGAAAAGCATAGTACAATGTACAAGTAACTAGAGGCCCTGAAGGGCCTGAAATCGCTCTACTGGCAGTGATTTTGTTTTTATGCTAGCATACATTATGAATTCCTGATGCAAAAAGAAAAAAATACCAAGATTAAAACAAGAAATGCTGACTTCATCACTTAAACAAGAAATCGAAATTTTCAACTTGAAATGGCTACTTTTCCCATACTGTTTGTTTTATTTTATCAAAATCAATAGGATTGAGACTACTGACGAGATAAACAAACTGTGCAAGTTTCACAAAAATCTGATAACAAATGCAGACTTTTATCACGTAAACAAGAAATGAACATTTTCAAATTGAAATGGCTACTTTTCCCGAACTGTTTGTTGGATTTTTTTCAAAATCAATAGGGTTGAAGCTATTGATAAGATAAAGAAACTGTGCAAGGTTAATTGAAATCTGACCACAAATGCAGACTTTATTGTGTAAACAAGAAATGAACATTTTCCACTTGAAATGGCTACTTTTCTTATACTGTTAGATTTTTTTCACAATCAATTGGGTTGAAGCTATTGATGAGATAAACAAATTGTGCAAGTTTTAACAAAAATCTGATAAATGCAGACTTTATCGCGTAAACAAGAAATGAACATTTTCAAATTGAAATGGCTACCTTTCCCATACTGTTTGTTGGATATTTTTCAAAATCAGTAGGATTAAAGCTGAACAAGAAATGAAAATTTTCAACTTGAAATGGCTACTTTTCCCATACTATTTGTTGGATTTCTCAAAATCATTAGGGTTGAAGCTATTGATGAGATAAACACACTGTGCAAGTTTCATGGGAATCTGACCACAAATGCAGGCTTTATCACATAAACAAGAAAAAGACTAACGGACAGACAGACGGACGGATCATGGATGGACGGACGATGGAAACAACGCCATGACATAAGCTCTGCTGGCTTTCAGCCAGTACACCTAAAAATACAAAGATTAAAACAAGAAATGCTGACTGCACCGCGTAAACAAGACATGAAAATTTTCAACTTGAAATGGCTACTTTTCCTATACAGTTTGTTGGGTTTTTTCACAATCAGTAGGGTTGAAGCTATTGATAAGATAAACAAACTCTGCATATTTCTTGACAATCTGAAAACAAATGCAGACTTTATTGCGTAATCAAGAAATTGAAATTTTCAACTTGAAATGGCTACTTTTCCCATACTATTTATTAGATTTTTTTCAAAATCAATTGGGTTAAAGCTATTGATGAGATAAACAAACTGTGCAAGTTTCACAAAAATCTGATACCAAATGCAGACTTTATCGCGTAAACAAGGAATGAAAATTTTCAACTTGAAATGGCTACTTTTCCCATACTGTTTGTTGGATTTTTTTCAATAGGGTTGAAGCTATTGATAAGATAAACAAACTGCAAGTTTGACAAAAATCTGATAAATGCAGACATTCGCTTACATAAGAAATGAAAAATTTCAACTTGAAATGGCTACTTTTCCCATACTGTTTGTTGGATTTTTTTCAAAATCAATAGGGTTGAAGCTATTGATGAGATAAACAAACCATGCAAGTTTCATGGAAATCTGACAACAAATGCAGACTTATTCACGTAAATAACAAAAAGACTAATGGACAGACAGACAGGCGGACAACTGAAACCACGCTATGACATAAGTTCTGCTGGCTTTCAGCCAGTAGAGCTAATAATAAGAAAAACAAAGGAATCCATAACAATGACCTGTGGTTCCAGGCAAACTGCCTTCAGCATTATCACAATTGATTTCATTTGTAGCATAACTCCATTGCAATTATGGCTTAGTAAAACCATGATTTCCACTAAACTATCCTAGACTATAAGGCCTAAATTAAAAAATTGTTTGTTTGTCCCTTACCTACCCAGTATTTCAGTCTTGGGTAGGTAGGTAGGGAAATTAGTATATTATATTTTGCGTTCTGTAGAAAGCAGACAAATAACAAAGATTTTTAAAGATTTTAGCCTCAGTACTTGCTGCTTGCATAGCCTTTTATTTTACATGTACTGTATCTGTTTTTCATTGAATGAGTATTTTAAATCATTTTTAACATTGCTTTCCATGTCTCTGTTTATACATATTAAGCTAAAGGTTGTAGTTTAGTACTTTCATGATGAGCACTAGTATTACTAACCAAATATCTGTAGCATGTGTATGTCTGACCTAACCACACCTCAGTAGAATAGATGTGTACCTTTATCCGTTACCAACAGCTTGTAGATGTACCCCAAGATCATAAATATTGGAACAAATGCAATCATGAGCAAACAGTCTAGACCTAGACATGAAGTTTAATACAGCAATGACATTTGAACCTTACAAATGCTTGGTGCCGCTGTTAAAATATTTGATCTTATTGTAGCATATGTTGAGTATGTTCCAAATTTTAATCATTGTGGTACTTCTTAAATTTGGCTTATATTTGGCTTCTGGGAATATAATTTTTATGTCATCTTTTGTTCATGTTTCCATAATACTTTATGCTGCACCTTTGACAAAATGTTAAATACTGACAAGAAAACATTTGTCTCTATTATTGCCTAAAAATAATCAGGAAAAAAAAAAACATTCTCAGAGGCCAATTTAAGCATAGTAGCTGTTTTGCCTTGCCTGTAATTTCTGTTCTATTGTGAGAGTCCAAAGTCTCTAGAAAGTGGGAGGGGGTCAGAAAACAAGAGTATTATAAAAGTCTGTGAACTCACTTTTCAGTCTATTTGTTGGTGGGGAGGGATCAAATGATCATTTTTCTATCAGTTTGACCTGTCAGATATTCTTTGCTCTAAAGAAGGGGCCTTAAATCACCAAAACATTTGGTTAGAAAAGAAGAATGAATTCACAGATATTTAAATGAATTAAATCTCTAAGAATTGTCAGCAACAAGAACATTTTAATAGATTTTCTTTTTGATACAACCAACAAAAAAAGAATCAATTCTGCCATACAACTTTGGATAAAATCTAAAATGTACCAATAAACTGACTAGAACTTGGGAAGTCTTGTGTGCATACACAGTGAAGAAACTGCTATGGCAATTTTATACATATACATAGACGCAACTCTTTTAACCAGTTACAACAGCAGGAGTCAACTAGCAAAGAAGAAAATCTGGTTTTTAGGAACAGCTTTACATTTCAAATTGAAGTGCTTGGCATATAGTATCACAATTTTTCTAAAAATTTGCACATCCTTATCTCTATTACCATATGACATAATTCTAGACTGGTCCAAATTGAAAGGTTTTGCAGATGATAATTTAGATGTGCATAAAATGTTAATATTAATTCTCTTACAAAAGTAGAAAATCTGGTGGGAAAAAGAGAAAATGTTGGTTACCAGCATTTTCTCCTTTTCCCACGTTTTTGAAAGCCTACATTTCTAGAGTCATGAAAACCAGGAATTGTTTGGTAAAGGGTTAATAACCTTTAACAGTGGGTCAAAACATGTTGACAGAATTTCACACAGATGGATCCTGATCAGACTACTCCTACAGGAGCGGTCTGATCAGGGTCTGGTCTGTTTTTAAAATCAGAACTCTCTCAAAATAGTTGGAATCATCAAGTTTATTGACGTTGATGGAAAATGTGAGGCCTGTACAATAATCCACTTTCTCAGCAGCCATTGTGGAGAAAACGATTTCTAATTCGGCATACATCGGTTGATCTGGATGTAGGTATGGATTCGGCCGAGTTGTGACGAGTGAACACTATTATAGACGGGTTTTCGTGTTATTTAATGGAAATTGTAATCTTTCTGTCTGAAAATTCTCCCTGCACAGTCTACCATCTGTCTTGAGTGTATGAACGCTTGATTATGCGTATTAATGTGACAACAAAGCTTCAGCCAGATCAAGAGGAACGTCCATGCCTGGCATCGAACTACCGAGCTTGTTTGATAAAACTGGATTCCACGCAAACTACCGGGTGTTTCAGCCGCAAACGATAAAAATATTTTTTCCTCATGAGAATGCAATATAATTTTTTGAGTCGGGGGGTAAATTGTGGGTCGGGCGGTCGAGGACAAACAAACAATATTTTACTTTCAGCCTAACTGTTTTCTTTATAACCCTTTCTGTAAGGGTTTAAGCTTGGAAAGAAGTCAGTTTCATTTAAATTAAAGTAAAACTAAAGGCTCAGTAAATCTTAAGGAATCTAGTTCCAGCATCTTCTTACTTCCAAGCAGCAAGAGATGAAGTTTTAAGATCTAAACTTTTGAGTATGGACAGACAGCAGACATAAACAGACTGTCCGAACAACTTCACATGAAAAAAAAGCCATCAGAAAAAAAACTTGGGAAGGTTCACAAAACCGATCATTTATTTCAAATTTGGTAGCATTAAATCTTTTTCAAAAATGAATCAAATCTGGCTAGAATATTGCAATTTCTCTTGGACAATGGTAAAACCATGTTTTCGAAATTCACTTCCATAGGGTCATCAAGAGCAAATTGTGTTGTAAATGCTTCATGGTTTCTTAAATGACTTTAAAAGTCTTTACTAATTAAAAACAGCATTTTTTTCTTCATTTTACAATATTTGACTCAAAGGCCATAACTTAATCCATCTTGAAGCAGGGTCACATGCTACCCAACAGCTTTAATTTCAACAGTCCTGGTAGAGAGGTTCACAAAATGTTACTGCATACAAAAATATTACAAGATCTAAGCCTAATGGTCACACAAGACCATCTGACAAAGCAAAAAACATTAAATCATTTCATTTCTCATTTCTAAAAAAAAAGGACTTCTAACAACTCATCATGTTAGACATTGATATTGAAAAATCGATCTCTCCTTATTCCTTTACCAAACAACGAAATTTTAGACTGGTCTAAATTGAAAGCACTAGCAGACGACAAAATAAACATAACTCAAAAACTGAATGTTGTTTCCATCAGGGTAGAAAACATTGTGGGAAAAGGAGAAAATGCTAGTTACCAGCATTTTATCCTTTTCCCACAATGTTTTCAAAACACCTCTATCTCAGGGTCGTAAAAACCAGGGATTGTTTGGTTAAGGGTTAACCCGTAGCCTGCATAATGCGACTCACTGACCTTTTTTTGGATAGTGTAGATCAAGATAAGATTGTACAGGACATACAGTCTGATCTTGGATCTACACTGTTCGATGAGATAAAATTGATATATTTGGGTTTTTACTATCAGCTTGAAAGTTTCATGTTAGTTATTTAGCAGGATAGGGGTTGAAAATCTGCAAAAAAACTATCATTGAGTCTTTTACTTGTATATTTTATGGAATAAATTATTATTATTATTATTATTATTAATTGGTGTTTTAAGGCGCATCGACAGCTGTGGTCATTTAGCGCGCATGAAGATAATAATTAGAAATTAAACAATAAAATGTTAATTTGAAAGTCTATATTTTATTATAAAAATCTATCTCTTTTAGGTATTCTAAAATGTTATTCTGTTGTACATGTAAAAATAAATTTTGTATGTTATCAACACTAAAATGTTTTGACCGTATACGGTCGAAATTTTTACAGTTTAATAAAATATGTTTTATAGTTAAAGGTTCATTACAGTTTATACATTGTGGTGCTCTCTCATTATTTAAAAGATGCACATGTGAAAACCTTGAGTGTCCCACACGACATCTTGTTAAAATTACTTGACTTTTTCTGTTACAATAAAATTCATATTTATCATTAAAATTTGGCTTGATTGCTAAAAGCTTGTTGTTAAAACATTGTTGCCATTTAATTTGACATTCAGACTTGATAAATTCATTTATTTGTTGTTTTTTGTCAGTATAAGGAATTTTTATGTTGGCTATGTTCATATTTACAGCATCCTTTGCTTCTTGATCAGCTATTTCATTACCTTTTATATTAATGTGGCTGGGTATCCAGCAGAATGTTACTGTCTTTGATCTACATAAGTAAACATATTTTCTAAAAAATTGTTGAATCAGTGGATTTGGGTTATCAGGATGTTTTAAAGATTGTAAAACTGACATTGAATCAGAAAAAACTATGAATTTCTTGTTATTATTGTTTTGTATTGAACAGAGAGCAATGTTTAAAGCCACAGCTTCTGCTGAAAAAATAGAGCTATGATCTGGTAGTCTTATTTTGGCAGTTTCTTGCTTGTGTACTGAAGCGCAACCAACTTTATTATCTTGTTTCGAACCATCAGTATAAATTGAAATGTAATCTTTATACTGTGATTTGATTTCTAAAAATTTATTTTGATAAAATAATGGATTTGTAACTGATTTCTTATTTACGTTGAGATCAAAAATAATATTTGGTGGATCTATGGTCCACGGCTCTTTTATAGGAAGTTTAAAGGGCTTAATATTCTTTACATTTATATTTGATTCATCAAGAAGAGGTTCAATTCTTAGACCAAGTGGTTTGATAAAATTAGGTTTATTTTGAAAAAGTATTTTGTTTGGTGAATTAAAAATGTCATTGTAAACCAGATTCTTCGTATTTGAAGCCAGTTTAGTTACGTACTGTAAGGATAGTTTTTTCCTTCTATCATATAAGGATGGCTCCTGGGCCTCTGAATACAAACTTGTGACAGGTGACGTACGGAAAGTTCCCAAAGCTAACCGAAGACCCTGATGATGAATAGTGTCCAACTTTTTTAGGTAGCTTTTCCTTGCAGAGCCATATATAATACATCCATAATCCAATTTTGACCGTATTAGAGATCTGTATAGATTTAAAAGAGTTTTTTTATCTCCTCCCCAGTCAGAGTGGGAAAGTACTTTTAAAACATTCACAGCTTTTTGACATTTCAGTTTCAAAGCATTAATATGTGGAATGAAAGAAAGTTTTTTGTCAAAGATAACTCCTAAAAATTTTGCTTGATCTACTATTGGAATTGGACTATTATATATTTTCAGTGATGGATTCAAGTGCAACCTGCGCTCTTGGCAGAAGTGTACACAGTTTGTCTTTGTCTTGGAAAATTTAAAACCATTTTCTATAGTCCATTTCTCAATTTTGTCTAAATTATTTTGAAGCTTAGTTTCAATTGTTTTCATATCTTTGGACCTGTAACATATTAAAAAATCATCCACATATAAGGAACAGTTCACATCGTCATCTAAACATTTTACAATATTGTTAATCTTGATATTGAACAGAGTAGGTGAGAGGATACTTCCTTGAGGAACTCCCTGTTCTTGTTCATAGTCATCAGAAAAAGATGTGCCTACCTTAACTTTGAAACATCTATTTGATAAAAAGTTTGAAATAAACTTAGGTAGATTTCCCCTTAATCCAATTTTATGAATATCTTTTAAGATGCCATGTTTCCATGTGGTGTCATAAGCTTTTTCTAGGTCAAAAAATATGGCAACTACATGTTGTTTCTTTACAAAAGCATTTCTGATAAAAGATTCTAATCGTACTAACTGATCTGTCGTGCTTCTGTTTTTTCGGAACCCTGATTGATGTTCCGATATAGTATTATTGGATTCGAGGTAAAAATTAAGTCTATTGTTTATCATTCTCTCCATGGTCTTACATATACAACTAGTTAAAGCTATGGGTCTATAATTTGTTGGATTTGTATGATCTTTATTTGGCTTAGGAATTGGAATGATTGTAGCTTTGGACCAACTTTTCGGGAAGGTGCCTTGTTCCCATATAATGTTAAAAATGTTTAACAGAGTTTGTAATGAAATACGAGGTAAATGTTTTAAAAGTTGATAGTGTATTTCATCTGCACCTGCAGCAGAATCATGAGCATTTTTTAGAGAATTTTCAAGTTCCGATAGTGTGAAAGGTAAGTTGTAGTTATCATTTGTATCCGTTTCAAAATTAAGTTCTTCCATTTCTGCTTCTTGCTTATGTTTTCTAAATTGTGGTTTATAATTCGCAGACGAGGAGTTTGTTTTGAAAGTTTTACCCAGGATATTAGCGATTTCTTCTTTACTTTCATAGTTTTTGTCATCTACCTTGATATGCGAGTGTTTCATGGTTTGATTCTTTCCATTTATTTTCCTTAACATATTCCAAATGGTTGTCATGGGAGTTCTAGCATTAAGTTTAGAAATGAAATCTTTCCAAGATGATCATTTTGCTTGTTTAATAGTGCGTCGAGCCTTAGCTCTCATAATTTTGCAAACATTTAAGTTTGATTTTGTTGGATATTGCTTGAAACGTTTTAAACTGTCTTTACGTTTTTTAATAGCTTCTTTACAACCATCATTAAACCATGGCTTTTTCTTCTTAAAAGTATTTGTTGAAATCTTTGGGATGCACTGATTTGATATGTCAATTAAAGTTTCAGTAAAAGAAAGCATTGGATCTTCTGAATTTTCAAAATTGTCAATCAGTAATTTTTCATGGCAAAGAATATTGAATTTTTCCCAGTTAGCTTTTTTAAAATTCCATTTTGGAATTTTCTCATCTTCTGTTTTCTCAGTTTCTTGTATAATGATAGGAAAATGATCACTTCCATGAGAATCTTCACATACTTTCCATTCATAGTCAAGGTACAAGGAAGGATGGCAAAGTGAAAGATCTATTGCTGTGAAAGAACCTGATCCAGGATGCAGGTATGTATGTTGATTGGAATTAAATAGACATAAATTATTCTCTGCAATGAAATCTTCAATTATTTTACCTCTATCATTGGTATCTGAACAACCCCATAATTCGCTATGTCCATTAAAATCACCACATATGATGTAAGGTTGAGGTAGTTGTAGTAAAAGATTTTCTAAATCATTTTGATCTATTCTTTTATTTGGTGGGATATAGATAGAGCATATTGTTATAGTTTTATTTAAAGATGCTTTTATTGCTATTGCTTGTAGATTTGTGTTTAAGTCTATCTTACGATGAGGTACCGTAGAATGTATTATGATAGAAGAACCACCAGATGCTTTTTGGCAATCATTATGTATGTAGTGATAGGAAGAATAATTGCGAACTTCCAAGTTATCATTGGGGGTTATAAAAGTTTCTTGAAGACAACAAATTTGTGGATTTAATAAAGATAAAAGAATTAGTAGTTCATTAAAGTTGGCTTTTAGACCTCTACAATTCCATTGTAAACTTGAGTTTTGACCCATTATACTTGTATATTGGGAGTTTGAATTTACTTAAAAGTTATTTGACTGAGGAGTCAATTTCCAATTCCATATCTTCTAAACTTTCAAATTTATTTGCCAGCTTAATAGGATCCTGTGACCCTTTCTTCTGTCTATTTGACTGTTGTTTATCTTTTTCTTTTTTATCTGGTTTATTTTTCTGGCTTTTATTTGGTGATGTAGGGCATGAATTAGCTCTAGAACCTGATCTTGATCTACTAGAGTCTTTTGTTTGGTTAGATTTTGAACCTGTTTCAGATGTTCGAGGTGGTTGGACAGATGGAGATGTAGACTTCGTGGAAGGTTTAGCGCCTTGCTCAAAATCCATGGGATCATACTGTGTCCCACAAGTTCTCGTCTGAGGTTTTGCTGTTGCTGATTGAACTATCTTAGAGTACCTAGGTTCAAAAGCTGTCTCATATTGTTTTTTTGCCTCAAAGTAAGAAATCTTTCTTATTGTTTTAATTCTCATAATTTCTTTTTCTCTTTTCCAGACTTCACAGTTGGTTGATCTTGCACTGTGATCTTTACCACAATTTACGCATTTGAAAGGTCTTTTGCAGATGCTAGATGTGTGTTTGGATTCACCATATCTATCACAGATTACTGCATCTGTGAGCTTGCAGTTGTCTTCGTGGTGTCCAAATTTTTGACAATTAAAACAGCGCAAAGGATTTGGGATGAACTGTTCCACTGGTACTGTGCGATAAAAGATTCTAATACTCTGAGGCAAAGTGGTGGTGTTAAAAGTGAGGAGTAGTGTATTGGTTTCAAATTGAACATTATCTTTTTTTATTTTGAATCTTTTGCACGCAACAACTCCTTGCGGTGCAAGATATTCAATAATTTTTTCCTCTGTTTCTCCTTTCAGTACCCTGTCTTTCACAATTCCTCTGGATTTGTTAAGTGAGTTGTGTTCTGAGACTGAGACTTTCAAGTTGTAAAACTTTTTCACTTTTAATAGAGATTCAACTTGACTTGCTCTTGATGTTTCAACGAGTAGCAGTTCGTTTTTTAATTTTTTGACTGATTTTGGAGTGCCTATTAAACTTTCTATTTGTTTTTCAATTATGAATGGAGATAGAGATGTGATGGTCTTTGCCTCCTCACTTTTAATAACCAAGAACTTTGTATTGTTTAAGTAAGACGTTTCGTTTTCGTTATTCGGTCGGGGTCTTTTGTTTTGGGAAGCCATGATTTTGATAGTGTAATTTCAATAGCTATGCGCTCCACCCTCCTCGGAGCCCTACAAGGGGACGTCTAATGGAAATGGGTTTCCTATTTCCGACGCCAGAGCTACATAGCTATTATACTTAACAAACCTTAAGCGAAGAGAAACTATAGGTCTATTAATTAGCCCATCAGCCACCGCTTTATAAAGGAAAACAATGTAAAAGATAAGAAAAAAGAAAAAATCTAACCCGGTTGGTATCATAAGATACAAAGAAAGAAATATAGATAAAAGTATGTAATCCTAAAAGCTAGACACAACCGAGCCGATTGAGACGGGTCGGGCCTAACCCATCCCTCTCATCTATCCGAGGCCAGGGCCAAAGCAGTGTGTTGAGTGCTGGAGATCCCTGGGCACTCTCAACTACCAGGATCCCCTTTTCCGGCATACGAGATGCCACCCACGGCAAACAAGTGGCTTCTGAATTAAAGACAGAAATCTTTTATCAGAAGAAAGTTTGCTCAATGAAATATTTACAATCAAGAAAGCTTTAGATATAGAGTGTTAGCATGATAACTTTAATGATTAGAGCTGATAACTTAGAGCTTACTAGAGTTCCCATTGTAGATCTCTACTTGTAGGTAAGGTTCTAAATACAAGTATGCCAAATGTTTCAAATTCTTCAAACATATAGTGCTAGAGATTGGAAAAGGTGTTGACGAATACAAGAACAAAACAGATGTTATACACAGATGCTGTTATACTCTTCGTCCAGTGTGCTACCCACTGGCACAGATGATACACACACAAATGAGCATGTTAGTATATGAGACAGGAAAGTGTATAGGAAAGATATGACTTCAAAAAATGAAAAAATAAAAAATCACTTTTGGAATGAAAAATTTGTTTTGGAAATCATTTGATCTTAATTTGTCTTGTTCTTCAGCCACTTTTTTGTTTTAATTTTGGGTTTGTTAATATTTTCTAGAAATATTTAATTGTATTATTTAGTGTAATATTTAGTGTTTTTTTTTTCATATTTAGGTTGATTTTGTTATTGTCATTTTTTCTAGTATTTACTTTGAATTGAATTATTTTGGACCTGTTTTATTAATTTTAGTTGTATTATTATCGGTCTCCTCTGTTTCTGGGGACTTTTACCACCCATATGCCACAGAGGCGAAGGCAGCCACCAATTTCTAAGGCCCCGAGTGGCGGGGGCCCTTTTATGGAATAAAAGTCCTAAACATATGAACTTTACGATTCTTTTTTTTTTTCATCATTTTAGTATAAGATCTGAAACATGATTGCTTGAGATTTGGAAGTAAAGGACTGAAATCTCCTGGATTATGGATGAGGAAAACTTTCGGAAATATTAAATTAAGTTCATACTCTCAAGTCTCAACACACACTTCTTAGATACACACATTTTTTTTTTTTTTATCCTTTTTCCATTTTTTTTTTTTTTCTTTTATTGAAGTTTTTCATAAAAAATATCAATTTTTATTTCTTTTTTTCTAATTTCGTTGTCATTATGTTTTTTTTTTTTAACTTTTTTTTTTTTTTTTTTTTTAAGTTTTCTATTTAATTTTTTTTTTTCTTTTTCCATTTTTTTAAGTATTTCCAATTTCTTTTCCATTTTATTCTTAAAAGTCCTTTTCGACTTTAGAATTGTTATAGATATTAACGTTCTTACAAGAATCTTTGCTAATTCATTCACTCTCACACTTCTTAAATACACACAATTTTTTTTTTCTTTTCATCCTTTTTCCAATTTTTTTCTTTTATTGAAGTTTTTCATAAAAAATATCAATTTTTATTTCTTTTTCTTCTTTCTAATTTTTTTTGTCATAATTTTTTTTTTTTTTTTCCCCTTTTCCTTTTTTAATTTTTTTTTATTTTATATATATATGTATTTTTTTGTTTTTCTATTTTTTCAAGTAATTCAATTTCTTTTCCATTTTATCCTATAAAGTCCTTTATTGACTTTGTTTAAAATTGTTATATTCTTGATGATACAAACATTCTTACAAGAATCTTTGCTAATTCATTCAATCCCACATGCATCCAGAAAGTAATGAACTGCTATGATGTATAAAAGGTATTTGGTCTTCAGTCATCATACTAGTTATTTGCTTGGAAAATAGTGCAGCACGTTCAAATTGCTTGTAAAATTAATGGATAAGTATGTACTTTGCAAAATCATATCCTTTGTAAAATTAACTACACCCTTCATCAGGTAGTAAAATGGTATTCAAATCTTTAAGTAAACCTTAGGTGTAGTCTCTCTTAAAACAGTAGGGCAAAGGACCAGATGACCTGAACTATAGTGCTGTTCTTTAAATGTAGACGGCCCATTCTTACATGTCTATGTAATCTTGTGTTTCAGTACCAGTAGGCATTCTTTTCTGCAGAAAATTTTTGACATCGTTCAAATGAACTGAATCATTGTTTTTATTCTTGATGGTTGTGAAAGCATTATATCTATAAATCACCAAGACCTGAATGGCCGGTTTCAACTTCTAGTGGGTGCAGTGCTGTGCCTATTTGCTGTATTTCCTGGAAAGGCTTTGCAAGATCATGAATGCCTCAGAAAAGAAGATATTTAAATGACAACTCCTCTAACATGTTATTACAAACATCATGTACAGGCAATGGAAGCTAGAATTAGCTTCTTGATTGCACATAAGGTCTTTGTATTACTTGACCTAGTCATACTTTCAACCAGATTTCAACCTCATTTCTGATAATATTGCAACAAATTTTCTGGCTACATGTCATTAACGTTGGAATGAAAATGTAGATTACAATGGGCATATATGATCTCTCTATTTGACATTATCTTTAGTCAGGGTGACCCAGCTTAAAAATATTATCAAGTCCAATATTCTGACCACATTTCATAAATGTTGGACCATAATGTAGTCTCTAGATACAGTTCACATATAAATTTTAAAGACTTCAAAATGTGAACAACAAATTGACCTGAGAATACAATAATTTCAAACTACACAGATAACTTAAGGCAATGGACTATAAATGTGACCTTATTGGTGCACATTTTTTTTTTCAGCCATTTGACCTCCTTGTAAACCAGAGTTGATCCACTTTCAAAATAGTCCATTGATATTGTCAAACCTTCATAATTTTTTTACCATTGTACTGAAAATATCACCTCTAGAGTAAACCCCCTGTTTTTCTAGTTGATTGAATTTGCGTTTATTTATCGTCGCCACCGGTTGCCCATATGGGCGACGCCCCCTCAAGGCTGTTAGTATTGTTACGGGGGATAGTGCAGATACAGGACGAAACCCATCTTAAGTTACGCCTGGTTCTTTTACGTGCTCGGTGTATAGCACCGTCACACAGGACCTCGGTTTAACGTCTCATCCAAAAGACTATTAATAATTTTAGATAGCCAGCCGTGGGGATCGAACCCACACCCTCAAGTGACTCGAAACATGTTCACGAGTCCTACGCTCTACCTATTGAGCTATGCGGGCTGGTCGTTTTTCTAGTGCCTAGTGAATGCAACTTTTATACTGAAGGCAACGCATCATTAAACATGCCCTACATACCAAGACAAAAAAATCTGCACCTGTGCACGATTTTCCGCAGTTCTTTATGTACAATATATTCTTCTCAACCCCTGGCTACATTTCTTTTCACACCTTTCTTAAAGAATAAAGTAGGGGTGAGAGAGGAATAGACCTTGATGCAATGACTATAATCAATCTAAGGGAAAAATAAATCCCCTAATGGAGATTCAAACCAGCAACCCTCTAGCCTCAAGTCCTGTACTCTACTTCATGTTCTTCCAAGGCTTTGTTTAACTCTTTACCAAGACAAAATTTTTGACTGGTCCAAATTGAAAGGATTTGCAGAGGACAAAATAAAGGTGACACAAAAATTGAAACTTGACTTTAGAAGAGTAGAAAACATTTCAGGAAAAGGAGAAAATGCTGGTACCAGCATTTTCTCCTTTTCCTACAATGTTTTCAAAAGGCTTCTTTCTCATGGTTGTTAAAAGCCCCGATTATATGGTAAAAGGTTAAAAAACTTTTATGCAAAGAAACAAAATATATGAACGAGACTGGATGTACCTGAATCAAGAGTAATACAGTAGAATCTCGGTGATTCGAACGCCCAATTTTTCGAAACTACCAGGTTTTTCGAAGCTTACCATCAGTCCCGATGTATTTTGCTATTATTTTATTTAAAAATATTACCTATTTTTCGAATTTTAATCATTCGAAAATTCAATTTTTCGAATAAATCTGTCAGCCCCAATGAAAGAAATTCCCATTAAAATCCATCTCAAAGTTCCAAGTTAAAAAATGTCCAGCACAGTGGAGCATAAAGGTCATGTTTCCTCTGAGCAGTAAATATCGATTGTTACACACCTGATTGATTTCACAGGTACATTGTATTTTTGCATATACAGGTAATTGACACATTGTCAAATCGTTAACTCACTAGAGTGATCATCCTTAATTGATTAAACGTTGATTGGGCATCATTAAAAAAATAAACATTGATCATGTGATGTTTTTAGAGTATGGACGATCAGTGAAAATGAAAGTATCATGAACATGAAATACTTTACATCTGTATTGAGGTAGATTCTGGGGAAACTGAAAGTAGACTATTTTCGGAGAATTCAAGGACAGTTGAAAGTAAAAGTAGAAAATAAAAATGCACAACAGACCAGTTGGCAATCCTCGGGTGATCCGTTGATCAAGTCAGAAGTAGTTACGGAATCAGCCAAGTTGTGACAAGTGCATAACGGACGTGACTAGTAAAATGTGGATTGCCTGCAAAGATCTTCAATAGTGTATTTATTGCATTCTGATGCAGATCGTTGCTGGCCACTCACATGAGCCATTTCTTTCCTGCTTTTTTTATTGGCAAATTAGTCATCAGTATGAGTACATTTCATGCTGTTGTAGGATGTAAATAAAATAAAAAGGTAAGTTCATGTTGTTTTGTTTTCAAGGGTTGTCAAGGATAAGGAGCGATGAGAAACTTTGCTAATCATTTTTAATGCCAATACAGGAGTCTGTGTACATCGCCTACGGGCAAACTGTTTGTCAAATATCATTACCGAATGGAAACTTGCGAACACTTCCGAAAACTGATTTCAAAAATTCGAAATTTCGATAATTCGCAGAAAATCTGACAGTCCCTATCACTTCGAATTACCGAGATTCGACTGTAATGCATTCCACATTTGGAAGACCAAGGCAAATATTTTTTTTTTTTAAATTCTTCACTTACTAAATGAGTACAGAAAACTAAGAACCCTTGATGGCCTAAATCCTTCTACTGGCTGTGATTCTGCTTATTGTCTTGCATTCGTCATTATGTATGCATTGTGAATTGAATTGTGAAATAATTAAATAATTTCTCAAATATTAATAACAATAATAATATTATTAATGTAGAAAAGGTGAAATATACACTACATTTAACTTGCCTGGAACCACATGACCAAAAATCTTTTTGAATTTCTTTTTCTTTAATTTCAGCCCTGAACAACTGCATTGATCCCTTCTCCTCGTCTTTCTCCCTCCCTATGCCTTTCATCATTCCTCTTTTACTTTCCCTCCCCCACCTTCAGGTCCCCTCCCTACGTGCCCCTCCCCTTCATTTCTCCCTCCCCCCTCCCCCCACTTGTCCCCCCTCTAACCCCACCCTCCCTTCCCCTAACCCTCCCTTCCCTTTACCCTCCCTCCTTACTTTACCTTATTTAACTATTCTACCATCCTACACTTTCTCTCTTCTCCTTTCTTCCTCCTTTCTCTCCCTTTCTCTCCTTCTCACCCCCTTTCTTCCTCCTTTCTCTCCCTTCCTATCCTCTCTGCCCCTTCCATTCTTCCTTCCTTTCCTCCTACTTTCCTTCCTTCCTTCCTTCCTTCCCTTCCTTCCGTCTTTCCTTTCTCTCTTCCTTTCTTTCCCTCTATTCCTTCCTTTCTCTCCCTCCCTCTTCCTTCCTCTTCTCTCTCCCTCCCTCCTTTCTTCCTTATTTCCTTCTGTCCTTTCTTCCTTCCTTTCTATCCCCTATAAAACTACCATAAATCTACCTTCTTATCTACTATTTATTTCCTTACCAATTAAACCTACTTACCTACTTTTTCTACCTACAAAATTAGTCTACCAACTTACCTACTCTACTTTCCAAGTTATCTACTCTAGACGTCTCACTCTACCTAATTAAACTCTGAAAACATACCTACTCTACCAACTACCTAACTTCTCAATCTAACAACCTACTGATACACCCACCTACTAATCAAGCTACCAGTCTACCTGCCATCCTTCCTGCTGACTCTACCTACATGCACTACCAACATAAATACTCTACATCCTCTCTACTCTACAAAGCTACCTACATTCTCTTTCTATGTACCGACTCTACTTACGTACATACATAGACTACCAGAATAAATACCCTTCACCCTTTCTTCTTATGCTTTCAAAATACCTATCAACCTATGTACCTACCTAGCTACCTTCCCTTTCTGCCTCCTAACTACCTACATACATACACTACCAACATGAATACCCTACATTATCTCCAGGCTACCTACCTACCTACCTAACTTTACTTACCTACCTACATTACCTACCTACCTACCTTCCCACCTACTTACCAATCAACCTACCTAGTGGACTCTACTTACTGACCTACCTGCCAACCTACTCTTTCTGCCTGCCGACTCTACCTGCATACACTATGAACCTACCTACACTACATCCTCTCTACTTTTCCTACTTATCTGGCTACAAACCTACCTATACTACAAACCTACCTAATAACTCTTTCTATGTAATGACTCTACTTACCTAAATATCAACAAACTCTACATCCTACTTTCTCTACTGACCTACTTACTTTACCCTTCTGTACTTTTTCCATTCTACCTTCCTACTATACCCACATACCTACTCTTCTATGCTACCTACTCTACTCTACCAACCTTCAGACTGCCTTCCTACTATAAACTTTCTTTTCTAATTCTACTGACCTATCTTCCTCCTTACAACTACCTATCTACCTATCTACCTCTACCTTTCTACTTCATCTACCCCTCTAGCCTGTTATGCATTTCCAACCCACCTACCCTATCTACAATATCTATCATAGCTATATCTTCCTACCTAACCTTACCACTTTACTATCCAATTTACTTACTCTTCTCAACCTACCTTAACTTATCTACTTAAATACTTACCTACCCACTTAATCTACCTACTTACACTACTCTACCTAACTACCTACCTACTCTACCCAACTCTACTTACCTACACTACTAAAACTACCTTACCTACTAAACTACACTAACTACCTAACTACTATCCCTCCAAACCCAAAACCCATCCCTTCCCAACCCAACCCCACCCGCCCACCCATCCCCAACCCTTCCCAAAACCCAATCCTCACCCCTCCCGACAAAACCCAACCCACAACCACTTACCCAACCTACAATCCAAAATACTTCCTCCCATTCCAAATCCAACACAACTTTAACCAGCCCATCTTTTATAAGAAAAATCTCCTTCCCAATTCCCTAATTAGAATAGTGATAGAAATAAAATTATATTTTATATACTCAGAGGGATTAAGTAAAATGACATGTGGTTCCAGTATTCTTAGATTGAACAGAGAAGGCTCAGAAATAATAACAAGGGTTTTACAACTGCCAGAATGTCTTTGCTATAATCAAGTCCTAAATTTAGTACAAGGAAATCATAGAATAATGTAAAAATAAAGAAAGGCATAGAATAATGTACAAGAAATAACAACAAAAACACTGATTGATTAAATGGGGTTTTATCCTGTTTTCAAAATTATTTCAGTCCTATCATGGCAACAGCTCACAAATATAGAAGTTGTTAACTAAATGAAAATATGCTTATTATTATTTTGTCTTTTGACAATATTTGGCTCAAAGGCTGTAACTCAATCTATCTAAAAGCAGGATCACTTTTGACCTGACAGCTTTAATTCAAACAATCCTGGTAGATAGTTCACAAAATATTACTGCATACCAAATATTACAAGTTGTAAGCGTAATGGTCTTAAACAAGACCATCCAACAAAGCATAAGACATTAAATCATTTCTTTTTACATTTCTGAATCATGTTTGACATGAATATTAAAAACTAAACTTTCCTGCTATAACAATCTGCAAAAGTCTCTCATTGTTTTACTTGTATTATTTTTACAATAAAAATCCTCAACATAATTATGACTTTCCATGAGATGACTTTTTTTTTCATAACTTTTGTTGGCAGACAATAAATAATACCAGCAAAACTCTTTCAGCAAGAGTTTCAACATACTTTTGTATTTGATCTGTCAGCACCCAACATTGCATAAAACATCCAGTTATCATTATTATCTTATTTCTAGATCAAATATCTCTTACATAAATCAATATGCTACACATGAATAGGCCTATCAAAAACTGAAATTTTCTTCATTAACAATCTGAAAAAGTCTCCCATTAAATGCTCTACTTGTACATTTTTGGAATAAACATCCTGAATATTTCATTTTCCTTATGATGATTATCCTTTTACATTTTTAGGTTTTGGTCTCAGATCTGAAACACAATTGTTTGAGATTGGATGTAAAGAACTGCAATTTCCTGCACTGAGCACAATCTTTAGGTAAAGTTAAGACCAACTATAGTTTCTCAAGTCACCATACACACACACATCTATACACACACACTTTTAAATATACACATTTTTTTCTTTTATCATTCTTTTTCCCAATTACTATTAATTTTCATGAAATATATTAATTTTTATTTAATGTTATTTTCTTAATCATTGTCAGAATTATTTTTCTACAGACATAAAATGATGCCACGCTGCTTATTGTAGTGTCATGGGTTTTCCCGTTTTTTTGGCGATCTATTTTTTCGTGACAATTAATTTTTGGAGAAGTATTACTACATGATTTGACATCAATTAGTCAGTTTGAATAGCCTGTAACTTTAAAATATGTCACTTTACACTTGATAAGAAGATTAACACCTTTGTTACTTTGTCATAAATGACTCGCCAGCTTCATTATCATCCGCGTGTCCTTCGCATTTTATACTGATCGTGTTTAGCCCATAGTTTTGCCGGATGCGCGCAAGCTAGGTTATATGAAGCTCTAGACGATAATTTCATGCATCAGATTGACATTTAGGCAGATATTTTTCATCGTCAAAGAGAGGTCATTTCAAATTTCAAAGTGTCAAAACCCGGGCTCAGGGATCAAATGAGAAGCTTGCCGAGTTATGAAGTTTTGTCAAGACATCCATGGACAAAGATTTCTTTCTCATTTTTCTGGCCAATTTTCGTGTTTCTTATCCACTATGTTTAATCCAAGATCACGATTTATAATAGTCACAAAACCAAGCGCTAAAAACCAGAATTCAAGTTTTGGCACCAAGTGAGTTCAGGAACCGACTACAATCGATTCCGGGATTTCTCAATCGATTATCGGAATCGAAAGCCAAAACCAACTGACTTTCAACTATAGTCGATCATCAGCCCACCACTAACTTTCACCAACTTTTTCTTTTTTTGTGCCAAATTAAAATTTCTGTTGCGAATCGTATGAAATCCCGTGAAAGTTTAGGTCCTGTTTATTTAATGTTCCTGTTGTTATTATTATTATTATCGGTCTCCTCTGTTTCTGGGGACTCTTACCACCCGTATGCCACAGAGGGTGAAGGCAGCCACCTATTTCTAGTGGCGGGGGCCCTGGAAATTAACAAGACAAACATATGGACTAAGTTTCATGAACACTGAACAAAAAATGTGGTCTCTAGAGTTTCTACCCACCTTTCATGAATACTGAATTGTAAGTATCAAAAGAGTTCCTTGAACAATGGATCGAGAATACATATAAGGATTTGCTAAGGTACACTTCATCACCTCTATTTTGACCAAGTGTGCCCAATTTCATACTTGTCTCAGATACCATCGAGAAATGTATTCTGAGTTTCATGAGCTGTGGACCAAAAACAGTCTTTACAGCACAAGGTTTTTCCACGGTATGAACTCATGACTTACTTTTTGGCCAAATGTCATGAACACAAGATCTGTGGCTGCTAAAGGGCATACAGGTAAGGACTTTGTGGTCAAGCAAGCTAATATCTAAAAACGCACAAAGAACCCACCCAACTTTTTCAACCCCAAAGTGATACAAAAAAAAATCCATACAAGCTTCAAACTGACTGGATAAAAAAATAGGCTGGATCATGAAATCAAAAAAATTTTCAACCAGCATTTATTCCTTTTTCCACAATGTTTGCTAACCAACCAAAGACAAGTTCCATAATATGAGTCACATTTAAATTGGCGTCTGCAGATGCCCTCAATTTGGACAAGTCTACAATTTTATTGTGCAGTTAAGACTATAAAGAATCAATATGAATTTAAAAGGGCTTCAGTACTCAATATAATCAATAATCCAAAAGTCATTCAACCTTTACGACACAATCCAGACTTTTAATTAACTTGACAGAGAATAATTTTGACATTGTGGGAACTGGAGAAAATGCTGGTAACCAGTATTTTCTCCTTTTGCAAAAATATTTTCTAATCTTACAAATTTCATAATTTGAGCAAAATTTATTTTGTTGTCTGCAGATGCTTTCAAAAACAAGTCTAAATTTTTGCCATTTTGTAAGCTTTACAATAGCTTGTTTTGATGACCTTGAGATGAAAGGCCTTTGAAAATATTGTGGGGAAAAAAGAAAATGTTTGTATTCAGGAAGGTCCTCGTTTAGAGCAAAGTACCTGCCAGTGTAGATTCAAAACAATGGGAAAATTCTCTCCAGTTTTATCTTTTATCAAATTGCCTGCAACTTGGCACTAAACTCTTGCCTCAACATTTGTTGCTGTGTGCAGTCTGATCTTGATCTATACAATACTTTTTTTATGATCCCATGGTGATGAAAGAAATAACTACAGATTATATTTTGTGTCTTTGGCCAGATCTCTTTTGAAAAACATTGTGGCAAAGGGTAAACGTAAATTTATAGAAATAAGCAGTTCTCATTTGCAACAATGTATTAACATTTGTTCTATCTTTTGTATTCTCTACAAATATGTTTCAAGGTAGGCCACTTGACACTTTACCATAAAATCCTAAATTTTAACGACCCTTAGAAAAAAACTTTTGAAAACATTGAAGGAAAAAGGAGAAATGCTAGTGATCAGCATTTTCTCCTTTTCCCACAATGTTGTCTCTACCCTATCGAAGACAGGTTCCATCTTTTGAGCCAGAGTTAATTTGTCATCTGCAAATGCTTTAAATCTGGACAAGTGTACATTTTTGTCGTTTGGAAAAAAGGGTTAAATGAAAGACTTACCCAAAAATGGTAACCCTGTCTATCAATTTAACCTTTAGATGCCCAGCACTGTTTCATCACTGTCTAGAAAGTTCATTTAGTGAGAGGTTGTAAGTTCAACTTAATCTATCTGCAAATAAATAATTTATTGAATGGTGTTTTACACTGCTTTCAACATTATTTCAGTCATATCACTGCAACAGCTAACATATTTAGGGCTTCCCCTGTAAATTTGTGTGCCATTAAATTGGCCAGCTCATAAAAATTGGGGCCAGTAAGAGCCAAGTTAGGAAGCCACATAGTACATTAGACACTTCAGTTTATTGGCCCATGTAACAGCTACTAAATCCATTGCTCAGTACAAAACTGTTCATTCCTTTTTGTGTTCCTTTTTCCCCTAAGGGTTTTCAAGGTTGTGAGCCGCGGAAACAGAAATTGTGTTTGCACTGTAATACAGTGCAGAAAATAATTCATTTTCTTCAATATTTGTATATTGAAATATGTCATATATACTGCATGCTTTGTAAATAATTATGACTATTGAGCTTATAAAAAGTTATGCTTATGTGTCAAAAGAAAACTTCTGTTCTGTTCTGTAATACAGCGCTGTACTTTTAAAACTGCAAACCTGCCAGAATTCCTGGCTTTTTAATGACGATTACAGAAGTAATTTTGGATTGTGTGAAAAAGGGATAATTGTATTATTTCATTTTATCTTTAAAAAAGTACTAAAGGTTACATCTGTTAAATGGTCCTTTTATTCTGGTCTTCACTCTCTATATGAATGTCCTATACCTTCTCTGACACTTGTTTCAATGCTATCACTTAGAGAAAGTGGCCTACTAATCTCTTCTTCTTCCCCCCTCCCCCACCCCGTCTTATTCAACACATTCATTTTATAAAACCACTTAAGTTTTTCCCTCATTATTAGTCAGCAATTTTAGCATTCACTTATATGTATCCCACTTATAGTTTAATACATTTGAATAACTTTACTGCTTAAAGTCATTATCAAAGCTAAAGAGCTAGTCTGAAGTTTTTCTAAATGGACAATGTCATATTGACATCTTGTTGTGTCAAGGGTTTTCATGTTTATTTGTGGGGATTCTAATTTTCATGTCAGTTAACTTTTGGTATTTTCGAATGATTTTACATAAGGGTAACAAGAAACTTTATTTTACTCTAGATAAGCAGATTAACACCATTATTAAGCTTTGCACAGGCCTCGGCGAGTGGGCAATTTGGGCAAAAAAGTTGCCTGATTTCAAAAGACTTTGCTCGATTCGCCAAGAAAAGCGAAATCCAAGTCACCTGAAAAATTGGGAAGTCACCTCGCGTATACTGACAAATCATCTGGTGTCTAATCTACATTCTTACGAACAAAGTCCGTAACAAAGAAACAAATGAACAAATGCATGGCTGAAATACAAACCGCATCCGGCAGGATTCGAACCCACAACGGACAAGATTTTTCAAGGTTTAAAAGACCAATACCATAACCACTGAGCTAAAGAGATATCTCCCTAACGCAGTTGTTAGGTATTGTATTTAAGTCGGGACGAAGCCATGCATGAAGGAGTGGTCTCCTGTAACAACATAATCAGCGTGTGCCTTACCCGATTTACAGCTAGTGTCCAATCAGCGAGTTTAATTAGTTTACAACATACCAAGAGTCTGATTTAACAAGTGATTGTTAATTAAAGCCAATAGAGACAGAGTGTGCTGTGCTTTTTCTAGCTTGAGGTTTTTGTACCCTTTGGTAACTTGAGTTGGGGGTACACAAACAAGGATGGGGGTTCAGATCTAAACTACATAATTTCATTTAAATATTAAGTTTTAATGACAGCCTACTAAAAGATAAATTGTTTGCATGCAATATGCGCATACAAGATTTTATAGATAGATCTACATGTTCACAGTTATAAGCTCTTCAAACACTTTAGGAACCTTTCCTCAAACTGTGCGAACATTTTTGGCAAAATCAATTCTAATGTTTGCTAAAACAAGCAAGTAAGTGAAATACCATGTAACTGGTCCAATTCCTGTACAAAATCTATCAAATCGGTAGTGTTGGGCAATCAGGTTAAAATCACAAATGATTATCGCTTTGTAATCCGAAGAGCACACCAACTAGTTATCAGTTGTACAATCGGTGTCCCCATTTAACTGAGAATGCCTTTTTGCTTTAAATACTGTGACAATTTGTCTACGTGATATTAAGTTTATAAGGATGTTGTGTTTTATACTTTAAAAATCAATGGAAATACAATACCATTTAGATTTTTTGCTTTATTTAGTATCATTTATTTAAGGGTTTAAGCCCTTTACCACACATTGCCGACTTTCAACGACCCCAAGGAAGAAATCTTTTGACAGCATTGTGAGAAAAGGAGAATATGCTGATAATAGCATTTTCTCATCTTCCCACAATGTTTCTTATTTTCCTAGTCGAGCAACGAAAATTTGCTTCATTTTAGATACACTGACATTTTCGACTACAAATGTTTGCAATTTGGATGGGTCAAAAGTTTTGTCATGTGGGAAAAGGGGTTAACAAACCACTTTCTGTATGTAAATGTCTTATTTGTAAATAAAAGCCACACCCATTTATCTCTTCCTGTTATTTCGTTTCGAACAAGAGAGAAATAAGTGGATACTTTTATCTATGTAGTTATATAGCAATTCAATAACTAGAATGAGTAGATATGACTGAAAAAAAAAATATGATGGTGATATTGTTGGTAAAAGAAAAACGGTTGAAAACAGCAGTTCTTCTTTTAATAACACATACTCCTCTCAAAAATAATTTCTCTCAAAAATAATACCTATCAATAAACTGTTCTTTAAAACATTTATCGAAAATAACAATGGTTTTGAAAACATACCCTTCTCTCGTATAACCTTAAAGTGAAAGGGAGGTAATCAGTAATCAACTAAAATTATTTTCCTTCAGAGTTACTTCTCTTTATCAAGTTTTTTTTCCCCACCATTGACATCTAAACCTTTGTAAATATATATATTGTGTGGTGTGATAGGCAATATTGCCTTTTTTCCTTAATAAAGTTATTATTATTTTGGACCTTTAATTTTAATTTCCAAACAAGTTTTAAAAAAATGCTGACATATTTCAAGCATTTGCAGACGACACCACCAAACCCCCCCCCCCATCTATATTTTCATTTCCTAAAACAACAATTTTTTCACTCATGAACAGAATTTTAGCTTCCACTTATTGTTTTATTCAGAGATTTGTGTAAATTCACTGTTTAAATTCATTATTAAAGATGAGAAGATAGTTTGAAGTGCCTTTGATCAGACGATGCCACACTGATCATTATAGTCATGGGTTTTCAAGTTTTTTTGGCGATCTATTTTTCGTGTCAATTAATATTTGGAGAAGTATTACCACATGATTTGACATCAGTTACTCAGTTTGAATAGCAGGTAACTTTAAAATGTGTCACTTTACACTAGATAAGAGGTGTTTGTTTGAATGGTGTTTTACACTGCTTTCAACATTATTTCAGTCATATCACGGCGACAGCTCACATATTCATCTTTTCCTGGGTTTCACCAGTACTAGGCTGGGGATATGAAGTGTCTTGCCCAAGGACACTCCTGTGAAAGACCCAGTGGAGCCAGCGAGGCTCGAACCCGGGGCCCCCAGGTCACGAGTCCTACACCTAACCACTGAGCCACACAGGACCCACTAGATAAGAGGATTAACACCTTTATTACGTTGTCATAAATGACTCGCAAGCTTCATGATCATTCATGTGTCCTTTGCATTTTATACTGATCGTGTTTAGCCTGTATTTCTGCCTGATGCATGAAAGCTAGGTTATATGAAGCTCTAGACCATAATTTCATGCGTACGATTGACAATTAGGCAGATACTTTTCAGCATCAAAGACATGTCATTTCAAATTTCCCAGGGTCAAAACCCACACTATTGTCAACTTCGGAAGATAGTTGCCAATCTGCAGCTCATTCATTTATTATTGAAAAGAACAAAGACAATTTAAACTGGGCCATCTTTCACTAGCAAATAATCAAATTGCAGCCAATATTCGTCTGCTAAAACAAATGACCTTGTTAATGCTTTATTTTATTTTACAATCCTAGTGACAAAAATTTTAAAGTCGGCAAACCAATCAAAACACAGCCGCAACCTTTTGGGCACAAAAAATATAAAATCATATGATAACCTTAAAACCTTCTGGTTTAGCATCTGTATTTAAAATCTGGAAAACTCTAAGTTAGAGTGAGTGACTGTAAATATTTCGCTGCAGATTATCCCTGAAATTACAAAGTTCTATGAATTTCATTGTTTTTAGGGTGATTTTTTTGTACGTTCTTGTACGTATAGCCAGGGCTTTCAATAAGATTTAAAGTAGAAGGGCAATTTCCAAAAGTAGAAGGGGGGTCTGGTGGTCCTCCCCCAGTGGGGGCCATGGGGGCAGTGCCCCCTGTCTGGGGGTCCAGGGGGCTAAAGGCCCCCGGCCGAAAACGAAAATTAGGTGTTTATTGACTTGGAGAACCACATATCCAGGGGAGGGTATTAGGTGCCATTTCTTGTCCTTATCCCCCCCCCTTTTCTTTAGAAACATGGAGAAGAATATAATGAATAGGATCAAATAAAACAGAACTTTTTGTCAACGAAGCTTAACCCATTACCGTTCAATAACGCCTTTTGACGCCCCTATCTCATTTGAACAAGACCGCCTTTTGACGCCCCTACCTTATCTGAACAATCACGCTTTTCGACGCCCCTATCGTATCTGATCGATAACACTTTTTGACGCCTCCGACGTTCAGTAGCAAAATACTCGGTTGTTTTAAAGGCCAGAATTTCATCGAATGCATGAACAATAAGTATAATTTATTATCTTTTAAAGGAATTGAAAAAAAGATACACTTTGTTCTTGAAAAAAAATAGTAATTTACGAAAGAAGTGAGCAGGGGTTAAAATTGTAAACGCACGCTTACCGTGGACGCTTGGCTAAGATTTTCATCTGAATCCACGAGATTTTTTTCAAAAATCAGCATTGCTTTCAAATAAAATCCTTCTTTTGTTTTTCACAAGTAATATTCCTCATTAACTGTTGGTAATTTAATCCATCTGCGACTCGATATGCTAGCAGAATGCAGTCAAATAAAATTGTGTCACCAGCCATTATAGCAGCAAAAACACGAATCAAAGTACTTAGACTACTACATAACCGAAGTCTTTTAGCCAACTGAGAGAAATTAATCGACCGTGATCAGACTGCGTATTTCGCTTAGAACATGTCTTGCTCTCACGACCTTTTTTAAATCGGAACTAATTTTACCCTTTCCCAAACAATCACTTGTTTTTGCGACGAAAATGAAAACATCGTGAGAAAGAGCTAACTTAACTGCTTGTTACAAGCAATTTCTCGTTTTTCCATATATTCTACCCCTTCAGATACCTATTTTTCAATTAACGGTCACTGTAAAATATCATCAATAAGGTCTTTCAATTTGGATCAGTCTAAAATTTTGTAGCAATTGGTTTGTAAGCAATTCAAGGCCAAGGAAACAGAAAGCAAGCGAACTTTGCCGTGATTGTATTGTTGGACGCTTCGTAATTTTCTTGTTTTTGATACAAAAATAAAGGGCTTCTGCATGAACGCAGTCAAATCAGTATGTCGTTGTTTCGATAAGATTTTATTGCCCGTATTGTTTGCGGATTTTCAGAAGCTTGCATTCCCCTTTTTTCCCAAATTTAAATCCAGGCTCCCTGGTGTGATTACGTAATTACAGATTACAATTAAAGTCATAGCGCATGGTAATATACGATGCACACCCTTCATACAAAGAAAAAGATGTTGGGAAAAAAAGGTCTGACGAAGCCTAAGAAAGAGAAAGAAACCGATCTTCGCCGTGATTGCATCGTTGGCCACTGAGTAAAAGTTAAAATTTACGTCCTTTTCCGTTATTGTTTTCTACCCTCCCTTATCCAATTTAATTCCATTAACTGGGCAACATTTGTTGTCCGCTTGTGTTTTCAATTTGGTCTGTCTTATTCACGGAAAGTCATAAAAGATGATCTACGGTCCCTATTTAGAAAGACTATATTAATTTCGGAATATAAAAAATATATTAAAAAAGTGACTTTGATAAGCTATTTACAGGCAAACGCTCGTCCACTTTGTGTTTTTTGTATTTAGATTTAATACCAGTCAATGCCACGGCCCTCGCGACATTAAGAAAGTCGAGAAAAGCAAAGAGAGAAACAAGAGAGCAGATCTACCTATGATTTTTCTACATTTCCCACAATGTTTCCAACCCTATTTGGATACAATTTCGTCGTCATTATAGAATCTTTTAGTTTTCTGAAACTTCTTTGAATTCGGCCAACACGAAATATTAGTCGTATTACAAGAAGTTATGAGAAGGAAAATTAACGTATAGAAACTTATATAACAAAACCAAGGTAGACCCCTGGAATATAAATATTTTGAGAGGAGTGAAAGATTTCTTGTTTTAGATTGAATATGATATATTCATTTACAATGTACAGCATGCCCTGTGAAAAGGGGGCTAAATTCATCTCCGTAAACCATGGCACCAAGCAATCTATTACATAGTTATGTATCCGTAACAACCACTTTTTTTGATAACCCAGCTATATATGAGGCAAACTGGTCCTTGGATATACTGAAAATTGACCGATAGAGAACGTTTTGGCTCTGATCAGCCCCTGCATGCCCCACAGGCTGACCTGGGTCGATAAATTTCACAGATGCGTTAAGCCCCCTTTTCAAAGAGCATGACTCATATACATGTATAATGAGTGAATTATTTCTTCGCAAATAATATTTTCAAAATCAATATTAGCGATAAGAAAAGAAACATTGTGTAGGACGGAGAAGATGCCTATAATTAACATTTTATTTTCTTCTTACATTCTTTAACCTTTCTTTTTCGGGGCATTAAAATTGCACTTAATAGCGTTTGGTTAGATTTAAGAATGGTTTTATAATATCGTAAAAATTTTCGAAACATAAAGCAGACATTCAATTGTTCGTTCTTGGAAAATTAAAGTTCAGTTATTTCTTCTTTCTGATACAAAAGTAAAGGGATTATGCATGAACGTAGTACAATCAGTATGTCGTTGTTTTGATAAGATTTTATTGCCCTGTATGTTTGATGATTATCAGAAGCGTTCGATCCCTTTGTTTTCGAAATTCAAATGACCAGGCTCCCTGGTGTGATTACGTAATTATAGATATGATATATAGGCATATCGGCCAACAGTTTGGTGTTGCAAAAAACACGTGCCATAACGCACGCGATTGGTCAGTTTATAGTCCAATTAAAATGAAATTGTTTAATTGACAAAAATTAATTGACCAATCAAAGAAAATAGCAACTTAATCCTAATCCCGTAATTTAAGTTTTCTTTCAGTTCGTTTGAGAACACTCGCTGCGAAGCATCTACTTCTATCTAATTGCGACAGCTAAATTAAAAAATGTCTGACTCTGATTCTGATAACTCTGTGTTCGAGTTTGATTTCGACACAGACATATCAGAATTTTCGAGATTTTCTGCGTCTGACTCCGATTCTTCCGACTCCGAGGTCGAGGATGCTCCCGATCTTCAATGGCAGGACGAGCTTACACCACCGATGGTGTGTTTTAATATTCTTATTTTGCATATTTACTCAATTTCACTTTGGGAAAAACTCAAAATAATGGCTGGACTACCAGAACATTGTAACTTTGATTATTCAAGGCGTAGTTACGATGTTTTGGAAGTCAACCAAAAATTATTTTTTTCTTTTGTATTTGATGAAGCAAACCACGCATTTCAAAACAATAAAAATCATCACTTTTCATAAATGATGTTCTATTATGGGATTGAGTATAATTTCTTACAGGAAAACACATGGATCGAAAACATCGGACGCGATATCATGTAAACTCAAAATAGATTTGGGCGAATTAGACTTTCGAAAAAATCGCATTTTCTTGGACAACATTTTGCAACGCAAATGATAAGATCTGAACATGCCGAATCTTTATGTTGTCATTGACGATCGAGTTTAACTCTTCTAGAAATGTTTTCTACCCAAATGATAAAGAATATTCATGCTTTTTTGTTAAAACTTAAACACTCGCATAAACAATAAAGATAAATTTTAAATCAGAATAAATCTCCGTGAAAAAACTGAAGGGAAAACGATGATTTACTTCGCTACGTCGAATACAACAAAAAAGAGGGGTTATTTTTGCCGAGTTTTGATACCCTGAGAAAGAAGCCTTTGGAAAACATTGTGGGAAAAGGAGAAAATCCTGGTAACCAGCATTTTCTCCTTTTCCCACAATGTTTTCTACTTTTAACAAAAAAAATGTTTTCCATTTGGACAAGCCAAAATATTGACGTTTGGTAATGAGTTAATTTTGCAGTGATCTAAAGTAATTGAAAACCATGGTAAGAAAAGGAGTATAGATCTACAGGTGGATTTCCTTTACCACCATGTTTTCTAACACTCTTACTCGATTCTAAGCACTAATGGCTGTGTATTACTTGGGAAGATAATGATTTGAAAAAAATAACAAAAAGGACTACTTTTACACATCAAATTTAATCATTATCATTGATGGGTGAACAGAAAACTGTTGATAGATACAACAGTTTTCTCATCACATTTTCTGTTCAATCGCCAAGGGCTAAAATGATCCTAAGATATTACTTTAGGAAAACAATGCTGGAAAGAAGAGAGTCTGTTACAAGCAATGTCTTCTTTCCCCACAATGTTTTGAAATGTTATCTACTCTACAATATACTTGCATTAGACTGCAACCTCAGTCAATTTTGACCATTCTATAATTTTGACATCTTGTCAAGAGTTAACCCTTTACCACACAATCCCTGCTTTTGACGACCTTGAGAAAGAAGCCTTTAGAAAACATTGTGGGAAAAGGAGAAAATGCTGGTAACCAGCATTTTCTCCTTTTCTGACAATGTTTTCTACCCTTCACAAAACAAATGTCAAATTTTCAGTCACTTTTATTTTGTCGTCTGCAAATGCTTTGAATTTGGTCCAGTCCAAAATTTTTTTTGTTTGGTAATGAGTTAATTATTGAAAAATATCATTTTTGATTTAAATTTTGATGATCTTTAGCCAAATAAAATAAAAGTTGAAGAAAACCTTCGAAAAAATGCGGGAAGAACAGAAATTGCTGATCGTAAGCACATCCTCCTTTTCCCACGTTGTTCTGTACCTGTCAAAGACAAGTCACACATTTTGAACCGTTTTTTTTTTTTTTTCTTTTCTTTTGCATATTCCAATTTTGTGAGGTTTGAATCTTCCTGTTTACAAAAACTTGAATCTAAAGCATGAAAAATGGAAATTGTTACAGGAAAAGAATATTTGTGAACATGAAGAAAAAAAATACTTACTTTTACACGCATTTTTTTCTCAAACAATAATTAATTTCTGCAAAATAATTATATCATAAGAAAGAGCATTCAATTCTCTGAAAACTTTTTATATACCAAAAATGTGTCAAATTATTATTTCAGGGCTTTTTTATCACTTTTTTAGGACTGGTGAAAAATTTTCAGTACAAATTGATAAAATCCAATATTGCCTGTTCAAACAAGGCCATAAAAGGGCATTCCCTGTAACTGGTATAGGTTATTGATTTTTCCTTATCAGGTTTCTGTACATTGCTGTATTATCTCTACCTCTCTGAGTGGTAATGAGTTAACTTTACTATTTCATCCCCAAATTTTGTTAATATGAAAATGAATGGTAATCAACAATGGCTCTTGGAGATGAGTCTATAGTATTTTTTTGAATTTGTTTTGTTGATTTATCTGTCAGTTTTGTGCGAAATCATGCATAAAATGAGAAAACAATACAGAATTCCAAAAGCATTTTTGGGCATTTTCATCACACAACTTGCAAAATGTACTGCTGATTACCAATCATTTTCACATTCACTCTCCAACCAGTCATCATAAGAGGGTGGTGGTGACTTGACAAAAAGTTGCACACCTTTAGCATATAGACAAACTTCATCTCTGACAAACTCTGCAAATTCCTTAAAAGTAGTGTTGGGCAATCGAAAATCTCAATCGATTATCACTTTTAAATCAGAAGAGCAAACCTACCAGCTATAGGTTGTACAATCGGTTTCTCCATTTAACTGAGAATGCCTTTTTGCTTTAAATACTGTGACAATATTGTGTACATGATATTAAGTTTATAAAGATGTTGTGTTTTTCACTTTAAAGATCAATGGAAATACATTACCATTAAATTTTCTGCTTTATTCAATATCATTCATTTTGTTCCTTATATTTTAATTTCCAAACGAGTTAAAAAGAATCAGACATATTTCAAGCATTTGCAGACGACCCCCCCCCCCCCCATAGATCTATATTTTCATTTCATTAAACATTTTTTTTTTTTTCACTCCTGAACAGAATTTTAGCTTCCAATTCTTGTTTTATTCAGAGATTTGTGTAAATTCACTGTTTAAATTCATTATTAAAGATGAGAAGATAGTTGAAGTCCCTCTGATCGGACGATGCCACGCTGCTCATTGTAGTGTCATGGGTTTTCACGTTTGTTTGGCGATTTATTTTTTCGTGACAATTAATTTTTGGAGAAGTATTACTACATGATTTGACATCAGTTAGTCAGTTTGAATAGCAGGTAACTTCAAAATCTGTCACTTTACAGTAGATAAGAGGATTAACACATTTGTTACTTTGTCATTAAATGACTCGCCCGCTTCATTATCATGGGCGTGTCCTTCGTGTTTTATACTGATTGTGTTTAGCCCATATTTCTGCCGGATGCGCGCAAGCTAGGTTATATGAAGCTCTAGACGATAATTTCATGCGTCAGATTGACATTTAGTCAGATATTTTTCAGTGTCAAAGACAGGTCATTTCAAATTTCCAAGTGTTGAAATCTGGGCTCAGGGATCAAATGAGAAGCTTGCCAAGTTGTCAAGTTTTGTCAAGACATCCATGGACAAAAATTTCTTTCTCGTTTTTCCGGCCAATTTTCGTGTTTGTTATCCACTATGTTGAATCCAAGAGTGTGATTAATATAAGTCAAAAAACCAAGCGCTAAAAACCAGAATTCAAGTTTTGGGACTGAGCGAGTTCAGGAATCAACTACAATCGATTCCGGGATTTTCAATCGATTATCGGAATCGGAAGCCAAAACCAACTGACTTTCAACTATAGTCTATCATCAGCCCACCACTATAAAAGACAAGTCTTTTCGGCTCAATCTAACTCTTGCGAGTCTTCTGTGCATTTGTGTTCAGAAGATTCGTAGACATGCTGGTTTGTTCACATAGCCCGTTTCCGATTGTCGTAAACAACCTAGCACGATTCCGAGACATTTTGAGCCCAACCCATACTGATCCAATTCACATCTGCCCGGATGATTCGGACTTTATTACCTGGAACACCTCTGTCAGCTTTTTGGGCCCCTCAAGTAAATAGAGATCCAAACATTACCATGACGACGGTGACCCTCCCCAAAAATAGACTAAAGGCCGAAACTACGTAGACCGAAACGACCGGGTCGAAACGAGCGATAAAAAATACCGATTTCCGGCACTATTTTGTAAACAAACTATTCGCGAGACAGATCGGAAGGTGCAGTTAATTTTATTACGTTTTTAGTGACAGTGCTATGTTTTATAAGCAAAATAATCAGTAAAAACATTCAGATAACGCCGTTCTATTCTGACTTTTATATTCTGGATTAAAAAAAAACACCATTGGCCATTTTTTGTAGGACAAAAGTAGCCAGGGGGTTCGGTCAAAATAGACGAGTGAAATACCTGGCCCCCGGCTCTTAATGAAAGCCCTGATAGCAGAGAAAAACTGTAAGTGATTTTTCTACTTTATACGTGAATCACGTACATTTATACGTAATCGCACACACTGAGAGAAAACCCAAATTTTGCTATTTATTACCTGACATGACCCATTTTCATACTCTTCTGAGAAATCATCAAGACAAACATTGTGACCAACTTTCAAAAGTATTTCTTTGAAAATATTGCCCCTAGAGTATACACAAGGTTTTTCTAAGATTTGAACTAGTGACCCATTTTTTGAACCAACATGACCCATTTTCAAAATTGCTTGAGATATCATCAAGACAAGTAAGTCCAGTGACAGCTTTCCAGAGAATTGCACTGAAAATGTGACCTCGAGATTGTGCACAAGATTTTTCTAAGATCTGACTTAGTGACCTAGTTTTTTAATGGACATGACCCATTTTCAAAATCATCCGAGATATTATCAAGACAAACATTTTGACAAAGTTTCATGAGTATCAGGCTGAAAATGTGGCCTCTAGAGTGTACACAAGGTAAAATGTGACCACGTTTGATGCATGATAGACACAGCAGGAGCACAAAAGCTAGCCTTCAGCCTTTCATGCTCAGGTGAGCTAAAAATGGAAAAAATCCGGTAACTATCATTTTCTCCTTTTCCGTTAATGTTTTCTGTTGAATCGAAATCAAATCTCATCACCTTAGCTAGATTTCATTTATTGTCTTCAAATGCTTTACAAAAGGATGTCTGAACTTTTTCCTCCACCAAGACTGAAAGAAGTATGAGCTATATGTGAGAAAGAGTTCTACAACTTTTGCAAAAAACAAAGAATAAAACTTACCACTAAATGCAGGGTGGTACTTCAAATCTTGTAATTCTACAGCCAGCATTGAATCTACTGAAGCAATTGTGATGTAGTAAAAAGAATTATCCTCCACTTTCACCAACACCATAGGGTGACCAGATGTTTTCAAACTGTAGACAGCAAAATTGGATCGATGGCCCACACAAAGTCTATCAGACCACAACTCAAGAAACTGCACTTGACCAAGAATTCGGAAGTCTTTTAATTTCCTATGTTTTGGCCTGAAGTTAGTCAATTCAAATGCCTGTATAGTTTGTTTAATAGCCACACAAGTAAAAGTTTTAGAGGTCTGAAAGTGACCTGTATTTGTACTGAACAGACGGCAGTCTTTTGTGTCAGCTATCTTCACAGGATCTGATTCATAACGTCAAGGGCAGATGTGTGAAACAATTTGATATATCTTTCTCTACCTACAAATGAAAATAAACATCATCTCACTGGAACAGTCCATATGGTGAACAAGAGCGGCAAATTGTCACAAGATATGCCCGTCCCACCGCCAGTTGTCAAGGGGGCATAATAATCGTAAAGGGCAGGTAATGCAACAAACATGTTTACCAGGTCTCAAGTCAATTTGACTTGAGGTGACAAAGTTCCGTTCCAGACAAGCAAGAAATACTGTAAAAATGAAGATCAAAGTGGAATTACTCAAAATCCGCACTAGGTAGAGTTATCGTTCTTGCGCACTGTACTCTGTAATATTGCAACAAACATGCATACCAAGTTTCAAGTCAATCGGACTGGAGATGACAAAATTATGCTCCAGACAAGCAGAAAATGCTGTAAAAATGACGATCAAAGGGAAATAACTTAAAGACAGCACCAGGTAGAGTTATGGTTCTTTTTCACTGCAATCCGTATTATTGCAACTAACACACATGCCAAGTTTCAAGTCAATCAGACTGGAGATGACAAAGTTATGCTCTGGACAAGCAGAAAATCGTGTAAAAATGACGATCAAAGGGAAATAACTCAAAGACAGCACCAGGTAGAGTTATGGTTCTTTTGCACTGCACTCCGTATTATTGCAACAAACACACATCCCAAGTTTCAAGTCTTCAGACTGGAGATGACAAAATTATGCTCAGGACAAGCAGAAAATGCTGTAAAAATGACGATCAAAGGGAAATAACTCAAAGACAGCACGAGGTAGAGTTATGGTTCTTTCGCACTGCACTCCGTATTATTGCAACAAATACACATGCCAAGTTCCAAGTCAATCGGACTGGAGATGACAAAATTATGCTCTGGACAAGCAGAAAATGCTGTAAAAATGACGATCAAAGGGAAATAACTCAAAGACAGCACGAGGTAGAGTTATGGTTCTTTCGCACTGCACTCCCCCTTAATGAGATCTATCCACCCATGAAGTTTCATAACCGTAGCTAGCATAGTTTTGGAGATATGCTTTGGACAAAATTCAAGTATGAATATAAACAAAGGGAAATAACTCAAAAATTAAGTAAGCAAGAGTTATGATTCCTGTGCACTGCACTCCCGCTTGATAAGATCTATCCACCCATGAAGTTTCATAACCTTAGCTAGTATAGTCTTGGAGATATGCTGCGGACAAAATTCAAGTATGAAAAACAACAAAGGGCAATAACTCAAAAATTAAGGAAGCAAGAGTTATGATTCCTGTGCACTGCACTCCCCCTTGATGAGATCTATCCACCAATGAAGTTTCATAACCTTAGCTAGTATAGTCTTGGAGATATGCTCCGGACAAAATTCAAGTATGAAAAACAACAAAGGGCAATAACTCAAAAATTAAGGAAGCAAGAGTTATGATTCCTGTGCACTGCACTCCCCCTTGATGAGATCTATCCACCCATGATGTTTCATAACTGTAGCTAGTATAGTTTTGGAGATATGCTCCGGACAAAATTCAAGTATGAAAAACAACAAAGGGCAATAACTCAAAAATTAAGCAAGCGAGAGTTATGATTCCTGTGCACTGCACTTTGCCTTGATGAGATCTATCCACCCATGAAATTTCATAACCGTAGCTAGCATAGTTTTGGAGATATGCTCTGGACAAAGAATGGGGAAGCCGCCCGCCCGTCCGCCCGCCACGGGTGATCCCATAATACGTCCCGTCTTCGACGGGCGTATAAAAATCTATTTATATCAAAATCTACAATTAAGTATGAAGTTTATGTAATGCCAGATGTCCAGATAAGATAGTGATGGTATTCTCAGTCCATTATTTCTCTTCGCTACCCTATGTTGTAGGTACTCATTAGAATCATCTCAATGAGGCCATTGGAATGGGTACCTGTAACATAGGGTTTAGTGGAGAATTATTAATATTTTCAATTTTGAAATCCAAATCCCTCCCTCTATCTGAAACTCTGTAATGCTGTTTTCAAATTTGGTGGTCTGATACCTTTTAATTTCTTTCAACCAATAAAATTTTTTGTCAGGATATGCTCTTAAGAGTCACTGCATCAATCATGTATCGATTATGCAAATGAAGTTTCCAGAGAGAGCAAGTAGTCTCTTGGTTTTAACAAGGGGACTCATTTTCATTTTCCTTGTCACTTAAAGTTTCAGTAAAAGTTAATTTTTGTTTGTGAAGATTTTCTGTGTAATAAATGATTCATGCACTGGTAAAAGGAGGCCCAAGGCATCTCTATAAAGCATGCTGCCAAGAAAGACATCACGTAATCATGAACCCATAAAATCACATTTTGTCTACCATCAACTCCATCTGGAGACAGAAAGATCCTTTGTCATGCAGAAAATCTACAAATAACAAAAAGTTTCAATCCATTTCAGCCTGTGCGGACTGCCCAGGCTGATATGGGTCGATACTTTTTTTTGCAGTTGCATTAAGCTCCCTTTTCACACAACATGGCTCATATCTAATCATACTTATTAGTGTTTCACAAGAAATTTTGATGTGAGGCATAATACATACCACTAGCAAATAATAAAAGTTCTATAAGTACTACAAGTACTGTAAGTTGTTCTTCAGGTACCAACTCCACTTGATACACTTTTATCACCAGTTTGAATTAAAACTGCAATGTTCTGCCGAGGATTTTAAAATGTAGAGACAAATGTCTCACTCGTCCAGAAAAGTTTGAGACATTTTTAAAAATTTGGGGACAAAATCTAGTATGCATTAACATGCTTTAAAAATAAGAAATTGAAATTAGTTCCACATACTTGTTATTTGCTATGTTCTCTTTCACTGGCCAAAATGTGGATTTAAATGCAACTAACACGGCTGATTATTTCTCATTGAGACTTTCCCTACTTTACAATCTTAAAATCTCCCATGGTGGTTGATCTACGACAGACATTCTCTGCATGTCGAACATAGAGTAGTAGTTCTGGAGTTGCATGTTTTTTTTTTCCAGTAAATGCATACTTTTTGGGTTTTTTTTTTAACACATTTTACAACCCATAAAGTTGCAGTCCCAATCATACATAGAATATTCTTTTAAATACTATGAACTGTTGTACAGGTATTTTTAACTATCTTTTGAAGATGTTGATTGAGTGGGAGGAGTACTGGGCATCAGAACATTATCAGACTTTGAGCTCTGATTGTTGGTATGCTTTGGTTGACCATGGAAGCTTTGGATAGTACCTGGCTTTTTCGCGACAAAACCATTTTCCGACTGAGATTGCAGAAGATACTTCGTCATGACAGTGAAGTACACGATCAATACTTGGTTGATGTTTTGGGTCTGCGTCCAATCAAATTTCATTTTGCATATATGCACCTTCGGCGCCCATGAAAAACACTAAATTGTAATAGTTAAGTAGCTGATTCCGTGATTTTTGGTATGCGACAGGAATCGCCTTTTACCAATTTTTTCTGCAACATTTTGAATTTTTTAGTGATAAAATCACAAATACGCGGCCTCGGCAGAACACTGAAACTGTAATACATAATAACATCTGATTTATAAAAATATAGTGCATTTGATGATCTAGACAGAATCTGAGTCCATATACACCAACCATTCTCAAGAACATTCTTTGTCTTATTCTCCAGATTTTTAACACACCAAATGGTTTATCTGATCAGAAGTTGTGTTACTCTCAAACTGGGACAGTCTTGCAGAATAAGGCAGAACATTCTTAACAAGAGGGCCAAGATGGCCATGGATCACTCACCTGAATTTTTGAGAGGACCATAGCCATTTTTTTTTGAGGTATTGAAACTTTGGAAACAATATCATTATTTTGCCAAGCAATTTTGAAAAGGTCACCTGTAAAAGTCATTTCAAAATCTGTCACCACCCCTAAAATCAACACCACAGCAATGATTTTGATACTTTCAAATTTAGAAAATCTTGGAGAATAGGACTGAGAACATTCTTAACCCTTTACCACACAATCCCGACTTTTGACAACCCGGAGAAAGAAAACATTGTGGGAAAAGGAGAAAATGCTGGTAACCAGCATTTTCTCCTTTTCCCACAATGTTTTCTACCCTTTCCAAATCAAATTTCAATTTTTGATTCACATTTATTTTGTCTTCTGCAAATGCTTTCAATATGGACTAGTCCAAAATTTTGTCATTTGGGTTGTCATCTGGTTGGCCCAGATCAATATCAATGCTTCCAATTTGGTAGAGTGCAAAATTTTGTTGCTTAGTTAAGCTTTCTATAGAAAAGTATTTTCTGTTACCTGTGAATATGGGAAATAACAGCATTAAACACATCAGGGTACAGTCCAACCACAATTCCTTCAAGGGCCTCCATGGCAGTGGTGTGAGCTTTGGCATTTTTGTCGGCAGACTACTTGTGCTTCTTGATGACATGTTACAAGTTGGTGGGGCAGTTCCTGATGATGCCTGATGACGTGAACATGTTTCTATCTAATTCCCCCATAATGATTCCCAATAATGAAGCTTATTATTGAGCCCCAGCTGTTCTTGTGAAATGACCTTTGTTGTTGTTTGCTGTAAAGAATAAATAAATGATGAAAAATAAATTCAGTACAAGGAGATAACTTTTTTGATTACCACACAATCTCCAATTCTAACTACCCTCAAGAAGAAGCCTTTGAAAACATTGTGGGAAAAGGAGTAAATGCTGGTAAGAGAAGACACAAGAGAGCCATGATAGCCCTGAAGTTTCTCACCTGAGTCTTTTGACCAAATATGACCCATTTTCAATCTCCTTTGAGATATTATGACAAACATTCTACCAAGATTTTCATGAGTATTTGACCAAAAAAGGTTTTTCAAGGTAAAAGTTGACAATGCACGATGGATACAGCACAATCACAAAAGCTCACCTTGAAGACTTTGTGCTCAGATGAGCTAAAAAGACAGTTTCACAAATAGAGTCTAGTAGCTTTTGTCAAAGGTAATTATATTTTGTTGTGACCCCCACAAATTCCAAAATGACCCCCATTATTTTTGACTAGGCTCTATTTTTGATGGCAAAGGAAAACCGTGAAGGCTTATTATGTGAACTAACTGTACTGCTTCTGGACTTAGCTAAACTACTTAAAATGAAAAATAGTTCTCCTGTTAAGATAAAGTTGGAAGATCCATACTAGCCACTATAACAAAATTGCTGGAGAGACTGTAAAATTGGGTCCAAATCTTAATTTCTACACTCCCTACCTCCCCTCATCCACCAAGTCAGAGGGAGACACCAACTCCTACTTTTATCACGGCATGGCACTTGAAGCCTCAAAGTGCCCTTCCCAGCCCCCTGCCCCCCACCCCAATCCACCCTGCCCTTTTATCCTCTGGCTGGAGCACTGGTTGACAATCTTCAGTTTGACTTCAGCAGGATGCAATTCTTTTCCCAGAATGCTTTTGTTTTCCCCATGTAAGGGTATACATTCATGTCCTATTTTCCTTATAAGGTACTGAATTTCCACCTGCTAAAAACATTTGGGTCAAAATCTGGTTTAATGCCCCTTTAACACTTAATGCGCAGAATCAATTATATGCACCTTTTCAAATTGATAAAAACAGTCCAAAATAGAGCTATTTCAAGGTTATTTTCATCTGAATATCTAATATCGTAGCAGACAGTGCAGATCAAGATCAGACTGCACGTTCTGTGCAGTCTGATCTTGATCTGCACTGTCTGCAAAAACAACTCAAGTCGGTTCCAGGGCTTTAAGGGTTAATCCTTTATCACACAATCCCGAGTCTTAAATACCCTAAGAACAAAGCCTTTTTGAAACATTGTTAGAAAAGGAGAAAATGCTGTAACCAGCATTGTCTCCTTTTCCCACAATGTTTTCTACCCCAACAAAGTCTAATTCAGTCATCTGAGCCTCATTTAACTCTTTACCAAACAACAAAATTATAGACTGGTCCAAATTGAAAGAATTTGCAGACGGCAAAATGAATACGGCTGAAAAATTGAAATTCCTTTTGGGAAGGGCAGAAAATATTGTGGGAAAAGGAGAAAATGCTGTTACAGCATTTTCTCCTTTTCCCACAATGTTTTCAAAAGACTTCTTTCTCAGGGTCGTTAAAAGTCGGGATTGTGTGGTACAGAGTTAAATGTCAGCTACAAGTGATTTCAATTTGGACAAATCTAGCTTTTTGTTGTTTGGTAAAGGGATTACCCTTGAAAAGCTAAATAAATGAAACAAAATTTTCCATTCTATAGTAAAAACCCAAATATTGGGATTCCATGTTTGATTTCCATAGAAAGAAACTTCCATAGAAGACAGCGCATATCAAAGATCAGGCAGCACACTTTGTGCAGTCTGATCTTGTCTTCAAAAGTTCCTGGAGTCATGTTTAGCAGCCTATGGGTCAACTCTTTACCACATAATGCCAACTTTCAACTACCATTAGGAAGAAGTCTTTAGAAAACATTGTGGGAAAAGCAGAAAATGCTGGTAACCAGCATTTTCTCCTTTTGCCACAATGTTTTCAACTCAATCAAAGGAAAGTTTCATCATTTGAGCCTCACTGAAATTGTTGTCTGCAAATGCTTTGAATTTGGATGGGTTTTAACATTTTGTGGTGTGGTAAAGAATGAACTCCTTACCAAACGACAAAAATGTCAATTTTCCCAAATATAAAGCATTTGCAGATGACAATAAATGTGCTGGTATTTGTGTCTGAAAGAGAAGACAGCTAGGTGAATGTGAGATATGTCCATATTAAAACTATTTGCAAACAACAAATTTATAGTCAGAGCTCAAGATAAGGGGGAGTGATGGTTTTCTATATCCATTGTTACTCTTTCAAACCTTATGTAGTGGGTACTCATTAGAATCGTCTTGTTGAGGCAATTCTAATGAGTACCCATAATACAGGCTTGGTGGAGAATAATTAATATTCATAATTTTAAAATCAAAATCACTATAACTGGAGCTCTGATCAGTAGTCCACATCCTTGCATTGGCATGTCTGTGAAAGGTAGAAAACATTGTGTGGGGTAAAGATGAAAATGCTGGTGAGGCCAAAACAAAATATGTGTGGTTCCAGTTACACACTTGAGAATTATATAGGGTCAATACAGGGGCAGGGTTTTCCCTTGGGAACAAAAATACGGGGTCATTGTGACCCACTAGTCAAAAATAATGGGGGTCATTTTGGAATTTCTGGGGGTCACAACAAAATGTAATCGGCTTAGACAAAAGCTATTTGTGAAATATTGTGTGTTTATTTGTTTTCTATGCACTGTAAATCTTTTTATACCCTGTATGCTTTATTACATGGTGATAGATAAACAATAACACCAGTGATTCTCTATATAGAGGGAGCTTACAGCCTACATGGTTCATAAAGAGTATCTGGAGTAGGCTTTATGTACACCTGTTTTTAACAAGCAAATATGCCCAAGATAGCTGCAGAAAAGCTGTCAGATCTCAAAGTGATTTTAATCTTGCAAGAGTATCATCATGACCGCTAGTGTTTTGATCTTGCACAAGGGTTGGATTTTGAAGTTTGTGCATCTTCTATCTGTGGTAATGGGTTATTTTATTTTGTTTTTATTGTTTAATTGGTGAAAATAGCTTGTTGTCCGCCGGACTGGGAAGTCTCTATTGTTTAGCTTGATAGAGCTACCCATTTCGGCCGAAAATATGTGACTTTCACCAATTAAACTGGCAATTCTTGTGGTTTGACACACGGGTCGCATTAATGCCGCGGTTTTTAACGAATTAAAAAGTGTATCTCTTTAGCTAATTTACGGTAAACCCTCGAGACCTTGAAATGATTTTCTAAGTGCTCTTACCAGGCGTTTTATCATCTGATCTTTGTTTAAGGGCTATTCTTCCTTGCAGTCAGCAAGAATGACGTCGATTTTGACAGAGCCATATTGTTTTCATTCGAGATCGACTGGTTTAGTTTCGAGCCGTTTAAAGACGGACGGTTTTCTGGAACAAGAGGGCCATGATGGGCCTGTATCGCTCCACTGGCTATTAAGTAAAAACACTACAAGCCAAACATTACAATATTCAGCAAATTGATTTCAAACACGAGGACATGCAAACATTTTTCTATCTAATCCTACGAGAAAGTTGTGATCCATGGGCAAAGCCAATTTTGATCGCAAAGCTATAATTATTTGAATCCTGGTGGAGGTCCACAATATAAAGCTCCATACCAAATAATTCAGTTCTTGAATGTTATAAACAAGAAGATTTTCAAATTTTTCTCAATGAAAAACCCTGTAAAACATGAAACCCATGAGACAGGGCTAAATCTAATAGCCTTAGTCTTTATAATGGTTAGTAACATGATGACTTAAGATAGTTTTCATTACAAAAGCCCATGTAAAACTGGTGACCTTGTGTTCCGTGGTGTGGGGACAAACTTGGGTCAAGGACTATAATTTGGGCCCTCCTTGTAGAGGCCCACTAGATAAAGCTACATGCAAAATTTGGTAGACCCCATGGCTATTATTTGAAGGAACTTGGTAGAGGCCCACTAGATACAGCTACATGCCAAATTTGGTAGCCCTAGGCCTTACAGTTTCAGAGAAGAAGATTTTTGAAAATTTTCTATATTTAGAGTTTTTGAAGGAATAAAATTCTGTCATGGGATTCTGAAGAAGACCATGGCAGGATCATTTCTTTGAAGTTTCATCAAAATTGGATAAGTAGTTTCAGAGATGTTTGAAATAAAAGTTAATGCACGCACGGACAGATGGACGGACGGACCTTCAGTGCCAGTAAAAAACAAGTATATACATCAATCTCAGTTTGAAATATATCTTTTTAACCTATTACCAGACAATCCCTACTTTTGATGACCCTGAGAAAGAAGGCTTTAGAAAAGCATTTTCTCCTTTTCTTACAATGTTTTCTACTGTTCACAAAACAAATTTCAAATTTTCAATCACTTTTATTTTGTCGTCTGCAAGTGCTTTCGATTTAGACAAGCCTAAAATATTACCGTTTGGTAATGAGTTACATGTGTGCTAACAATTGTCATAATAAATCACTAAGATTTTTTTTCAAACTTATTTTATTAATACTTTTTCTAAGCTAGTCATCATCAAACAGTAGACATGGTGTATTAATATGAACACTTCATAGTTTGTAAACACAGTCAGATATGTGGAGGATAATTTTTTGTTTTGGTGTATGATTGAAAATTCTTTTATTGAGTTGAAACAAATGCTAAAAGCTCCCCTTGAGCACGTTGTGCTCAAATGAGCTAAAAAGTTAACATACGGATGGACACACAACGGACAACGGGCCATAACATAAGCCTGCTGGCCTTCGGCCAGTGGAGCTAAAAAACTTATCTAGCACCAATCATGTATCACTGCAGCTTGATAATCAAGGGAGGTAAATAGTAACAAACTTTATCTTTCATAAAAAGAGTTATTTCCCTTGATTAGTGTTTAAATTGAAGTGACAATATTTTGAAGCCCATGTTAAACTTGCAATCCCTGGAATGAAGGCAATTTTGACCCCAGACCTACAATATGAAACTAGAATGTGTGGTTATAAACAAAAAGATTTATTAATCTTGCCCAATAAAAAGTCATGTAAAACAAGTTTGCTGAATAAAAGGCCCTGTAAAATATGTGATCCATGACACAGGTTTATCAAGTTTTCACTATAAAAGCCAATGTAAAACTTGTGACCCCTGGTGTGAAGTCAAACTTGACCCCCAAAGTTAAAATTTGGGCCCTCTTGGTAGAGGCCCATTATATAAAGTTACATGCAAAATTTGGTAGCCCTAGGCCTAAATATGGCTATGTACAAGTAGATTATTAAAGTTTCCTTATATAAGACCATGTAGAACTTGTGACCCCCTGGGGTGGGGCTACATTTGACCCCCTGGGCTATAATTTGGGCACCCTTGATAGAGACCCCCTAGATAAAGCTAAATGCAAAATTTGATAGCCCTAGCCCTTATAGCTAGATGCGAAAGATTTTCCTATATAAGCCCGCCCATGTAAAACATGTTACCCCCCGGAGCGAAGTCAAATTTGACCCTCGGCTATAATTTGGACACCCTTGGTACAGGTCCACTAGATAAAGCTACATGCCAAATTTGGTCACCCTAGGCCCCATGGCTAAGTCAAAGAAGAATTTTAAAGTTCTCCCTATATAAGCCCATGTAAAACTTGTTATATAAGCCCATGTAAAACTTGTTACCCCCGGGCAGGGCCTAATTTGACCCCAGGGCTATAATTTGAACAATCTTGGCAGAGGTCCACTAGATAAAGCTACATGCCAAATTTGGTAGCCCTTGGCCTTACGGTTTCAGACAAGAAGATTTTCAAAGATTTTCAAAATTTTTCAGTTTTGTTGCCATGGCAACCAGAGTTTTTGAAGGAATTAAATTCTTTCAAGAAATTCTGAAGAGGACCATGGCAGGATCATTTCTGTGAAGTTTCATCAAAATTGGATGGGTAGTTTCAGAGAAGAAGACGTTTTAAAAAAAAGTTAACGCACGGACGGACGGACGGACGGACGCACGACGGACAACAGGCCATGACATAAGCCCGCTGGCCTTTGGCCAGTGGAGCTAAAAATCGATACACAGTCCAGTGTTTCGTCCCAATTTTACTTCGTACTCCAGATTTTTTATCTACTCATGGTGTCACATTGTCGGTAGTATATACGATCATTAGTAACTCTTATCGTATTTGTGCGTCAACAATGATGCACTGTTGAAAAAATAGCGCATCATTTTCCTTAAAAATGCGTCAAAACGCACAAAATCGTGCATCAAGGAAAACCCTGCAGGGGTGTGCAAATTTTCCCACTTGTCCACGGACAAGTTGGACTGACTTTTCCACTTGTCAGCAGTAAAAGTTTACTTCTCCAAATAAATAACGTAAATCAGTGGTGTATTGAAAATTTGTTTTGATGAGTCTTGGCCTGCAGTCACCTACTCTTAAAAACAGTATAGGTTAAAAGAGAAGGTGCGTGTAACTTTCTCGTAAAGGAACCATGTTCAGAGCGACAACTTCCAACCTGATGGACTGTCGAATTACCTGTCAGTTATTAGCTTCCACTTTTTGTCTTAGGGAGAGATTTATGTAAAATCGACGTTTAAAATCATTATTAAAGCAAAAAAGTCAGTTCCAAATGCCCTTGATCGGACGATGTCAAACCCACCTTTATTGTGTCATGGGTTTGCGCGTCGGACAAGTTGGGCATAGGAATTCCGCACTCATGATAAACAGATCAGAAAGTTATTTTATTTTTCAAAAGTATTTCTTTTCAAACACACCTGAGTATAACTAACAGAGGTGAAACAACACAGAATTTTCCAGCTTTTCCAAAAGATGATGATTACATTAAGGTGTTATGAAATATTATATAATCAATAGATAAAAACAATGTTTAGGGTCAGGCACAAAAATTAGACACAGTGAGGTAACCAGAACCACATATATTTAAGCCATGCCCTGACATAAGGGGGCTTTGTGCATCTCTGTAACCCATCGTAACAATCATGCCATCACATACTTATGGATCCATAACAGCCACTTCTTTGAACTGACTCAATCATGAGGTGGACTGGTCTTTGAACAACCAGAAAATTGGCAAATAGTGAAAAGTTTTGGCCATGGTTGGCCTGCGCAGGCTGATCGGAGTCCATACTTTTTGCAGATTCATTAAGCCCCCTTTTCACAGAGCATGGTACATTTCATATTAGCCTGACCAGCATTTTGTCTTTTCACCACAATGCTTTCAAAAAACTTCCCCATCAGAGTTGTTAAAACATGACACTGTGTTATGAAGGGTTTACAAAACACCAATGAACTTTTTTATTTACACTTCTCTCTTCCAGCAATTAACCCTTATCCTGATAAATAAATGAAATCAGTTTCAAACTGATGATAAAAACCCAACTAATGTTATTTCAATTGATATTTTGTGGGGAAAACATCTCCTTGTCTGACAGTGTAGATCTAAGATCAGACTGCACAGAATGTGCAGTCTGATCTTGCTCTACACTGTCTGCAAAAGGTCATTAAGTCATGCTTAGCAGCCTAAGGGTTAATGGTTTGTCAGTTATTGCCCAACTTAATCCTTATCAACTAATCCTAGCTTTTTTATGACCCTGGGAAAGGTTTTTCAAATCAGTGTGAGAAATGGAGAAAAAGCTAGTAACCAGCAAATTTTTGCTTTCTACCTTTCCTGAGAACTTAGGCTTATTTGTACCAATTCTGAATTTGTTGCCTGCAGATGTTTTGAACATGAAAAAGTATAAAATTTGTAGTTCAGGAAAGGGTTAACACTTTCCCAACAACCCAGAGAAAGATGGCCATTAAAAACATTCCGAGAGAATAAAATGCTGCTAGATCTAACGGTAACAAGACATTTCGCCTCCAAAACGTTTCCCCCCTGGTCGTTCCCCCCCTGGTCGTTTCGCCTCTATTTTTCACCCCTAGTCGTTTCGCCCCCAAACCATTTCCTCCCCTAGTCGTTTCGCCCCCAAACAATTTAAGAGAGAGAGAGAGAGAGAGCGAGAGCGCCGTACGGGTAACAAGACGTTTCGCCCCCAAGACGTTTCCCCCCTGGTCGTTTCGCCTCTATTTTTCACCCCTAGTCGTTTCGCCCCCAAACCATTTCCTCCCCTAGTCGTTTCACCCCCAAACAATTTAAGAGAGAGAGAGAGCAAGCACCTTTAGAGAATAATGGTTCAAAGAATCTTGAATGACAGTGTATATTAAGAATTATTACAATAATTTTAATCATAATTTTCTATAATGAAGACAGAAAATATATATATATGTTTACCGATGTCAGTTGATCACCTTTTTCAATTCAATTCAATAAACTTTATTTGTTCCACGTATGTACAACATTATTATTCAGGGCTTCCCTTGCAAGTTTTAATTCTTGCGCCATCAAATTCGCCAGCTCATAAAAATTGGGGCCAGTAGGAGCCAACTGAGGTAGCCACATAGTACATTAGACACTTCAGTTTATTGGCCCATGTTAAAGCTACTAAATCCAGTGCTCAGTAGTACATGCTTACTTATGTTCCTTTTTCCCCAAGGGTTATCAAGGTTGTGAGCTGCAGGGACATAGAAGTTGTATTTGAACAGAAATACAGCGCTGTAATTCTATAACTGCCAACCTGTTAGAATTCCTTGAGTTTTAATGAAATTAAAGAAGAAATTTGGAATTGTGTGGTAAAAGGTTAATATATCATTTCTTTTTCTCTGAAAAAATACTACAGGTTACATTTGTTAAAAGGTCCTTTTATTCTGGTCTTTTCTCTCTGTATGAGTGTCCTATACCTTCTCTGACACTTGTTCCAGTGCTATCACTGTAAGACAAAGTGGCCTACAAAGTGCAAACCCCCCCCGGCCATCATTCAGCATTTTCATGTCATAAAATCACCCGAGTTTTTTCCTCATTATTAGACAGGTATTTTAGCACCCACTTATAGTTTTATAAATACATTTGTGTAAATTTATTGTTTGAAGTCATTATCAAAGCTATAAAGACAGTCTGAAGAGCTTCTGATCGGACAATGTCAAACTGACATGTTGTTGTGTCATGGGTTTTCACGTTTTTTGACGATCCATTTTTCATGTCGGTTAATTTACAGAAAAGTTTTTCCGCATTATTTGATATAAAATGTTTGTTACGGGTTGCAACTAACTTCGAAATCTGTCATTTTTAAGCTAGATAAGCAGATCGATAACATTATCACGTTTTTCATTAATGACATCGTTAAACACACACAATAAAATGCTTGCCAGTGAGAGGACGCTGACCAGATAAGGCATAATCAAGGCGCGGCTTTAGAAATCATGGCCGGTGACTAAATCTTGTATCTGATGGTTCGCAGTAGATAGTGTGTGAAAACTGTGTGCGCAACTGGGCGTGGCGAAATCGATATTTGATTGATTAGCATTGCGTGGTGTGTATGCAAGTATGGTGTGTAATTAGACATAACCGTTAATGAATGCCAGCTTGATTAGGTGTGATAAACAGTAACGCGGGCTTCCTTTACAATTGATACATATTGTTTATGTCGAAGTTAAGATCTTTTAATGATTGTTTATAGACATTTGCTTGTCGCCAGTACATTCGCCAGTGCTTCATTTTTGGTGCCAATTTTTCTTAATTTTCGCATTTTGCGCCACTGGCGATCGACAACGGGAGCCCTGTTATTAGTAAATTATATAATATTACTAGATCTAGTCATAGAAAATATTTGCGTCCAGATAATGAGTTAAATGAGAAATCGATCGTAACGAGCAATATCTCCTTGTTTATTTGGTTTGAGTTATTAATCACACGATGTTCACGCAATTAATGCGATTTACGCTGAGGTGAGAAAACGCATGCCTTATGCAAAATTAAACGTCTTTAATTATATCATTAGCACCTTTACCAGGTTAGTATTTTAAATTGGTCGGTTGGTTCTTTAACAGTGTTGATGCGCAATGATTGAAAAAGGTAAAGTTTTCATAATTGGTATATCTGTTATTTCAAGAAAATCTTTTATACACCAACGAAAGGGCTTATCATCATTCATCTTTGAAAATGTTGTACGTTGTGTAAGATACTAGAACAGAATTATGTCAGTTTTGTGCATTTCATGTCAGGAAGAAGTAAATGGCCGCCGCCAATCTATTTCTCATGATAGGTGTTAGGGATAGCAACATTGGTTTTGTGTTATATAGTTTGATAGCTTGTTTTCGCCATTGTACTCTCTGCTTTAGGCGTTGCATGTTTACCGACCAAACAAAGTACCCGTAAAGCTAAGATTTGAAACACAAACAAAGTACCCGTAAAGCTAAGATTTGAAAAACAACGTGAACATCCATCCACAGTTTATCTATCTATCTATCTATCTATCTAGTCAATCCTTGATTAAGATTAAAATACAGCAATGGAAAAAAAAAAAAACATTGAGGGAAAAGAATCATTTATAACTGTATCTCCTTTTGTCACGATGCTGATCACCTATAGTAGACAAGATGATACAGCACATGACGCCGATCTGATCTCGTTCTATACCTCTCTTTCACCTTCAAGGTTATCTTTTAAAGAATTAATGCCATCCAAAATTGTTCTCTGGTTGAAAGAGTCCACCGTGTTGCTGGTCAAAAGGCTTTAGATCATGTGCCATCATAATCTTATTAGGCCCGATGATCAACTCGTTAATTACATATTACACAATCCATGTCATTTTAATTTTGCTACTGTGAAGTCGCGTAATTGATTACGCAACCCTTTGTCACCTTATGCATTACTTTCAGTACTTTGAGGATACATAAGAGTTTTTTTTTTTTTTTAACAAAACATTGATGTCTGCACCAGTTTTTATCAGAAGGCATAGATGCATTTATATATCTTTATGTAGAAATACAAATTTTTGTGTAAAGAGATTTCACTGTCTTGATTTATCATTTATACTTCTGAGGTTCATCGGCAAAAAGGTTGATTGATATTGGACAGATAAGTTGTGAACTTTGATCCAGATTTTGCATTTTTTCTGAAATGTGGGTGCGCTTAAAAGGGGGGAGGGAGGGAGAGAGAGAGAGAGAGAGAGAGAGGTGCAGTACGGGGTAAGACTGAGATTAGTTTTGTCTCCAATAGCATACAATAATCGAAGCAGGAAAGTAGCAGAACATTGGCAGCAGTTTTACTACAGAGTAAATGCTGGTTACCAGTATTTCCCCTCTTTTCATAGTGTTCGACCATTCATACACTAACATCGTAATTTGAGCAACTTTTGATACCTTCTTGTTTTTTGTCTGTTAACCGAAAAATTGGTTGTTGTAAAGCTAGGGTGATAAGTTTCTTTCATTAATAGAATCTTTTTGCTTTCTTTTAAATGTAACTTTTAACCTTTTACTACATGAATAAGAATTTAATTTTTGGTATGGGTCTCATTGTCTTAATTATGCAAATGTCAAAAAAGAAATTGTGAACTATGTTTACTTACCTGTTTAAAGTTTGAAAAAATATACATGACCATATTCTGATATTTTTCCACATATCACCATTGACCTGCTATAAAAATTTATAAAAGTTCTAAGGTGCAATTCAGTTTTATCTTGTATAGGGGGCGAAACGACAAGGGGGGAAACAACCAGGGGGGCGAAACGACCAGTGGAGGCGAAACGACCAGTGGAGGCGAAACAACCAGGGGGGAAACGTCTTGGGGGCGAAACGGTTTTGGGGTGAAACGTCCCGGAACCAATCTAACCAACATTTTTGTCTTTCTTTCTACAGCCTAAGCCGTCTGATAGGGTATAAAGCATTAGTTTTGGTAGTTACCAACTATTTATGCCAATAAACCGGTTGGTACGATCAATACCGGACAAAAAAATCTTGGGGACGAAAAAAGCTCGACAACAGCGATCATTTTAACTTTCACAGTGTTTTCAATTTATGATGCTTTCGGTCTCAATATCAGTCTTAGGGAAACCGTTCCATAACAACAACTGTATTCAAATGATATGTAGATCTAGATCTATTAGAGCAACATTTCTGTAGGAAAATCGGGGGCCACTAAGGGCGATCCCTTGCTGGGGCGACAGGCATGGTGTATCCACGAGTCTGCAAGTACGAGGAAGACAGCAAATAGCCCATGATAATTGGCAATTACCGTGTTCCTGTAGATAATACAGGATTACAATATCGAAATATAACAGTGAGTTCAGTAGACTTACTTATTATTATGCCCCCCGAGCCGATACAGCTTCCTCTTGTTCCCGAGCTAGCCTTCCCGCTTGAAAAGTATTGTCCATTTTTGATTGGTTGAAAGGGGTATCCGGTTAAAACGTCCTACAGTCAAAACGTCCAACAGTCAAAACGTCCCACTTTTGGTTAAAACGTCCCCATTTCCATTCCAAATTGGTTAAAACGTCCCCTTAAAACGTCCCCTTTAAACGTCCCCATATATTTTATTAAAGTTATTATTTTGTTCTTTTGATTATTTCAGAAAAAGTACACATTTGATGTTTAACATTATGATGTTGTCATTTATTGTTACAAGTCATTGAATTTTAACCCATATCCTGCCGAACTTATAGTTTTTAAGAGGCTCAACATTAATTTTCGATAATTTTTTATAACGTTCAGCTTAATTAATACGACTTAAATCATTATTCGATATCGTCACTGTGTACTTCAATACCAGACTACCCTCATGTGGGTATGGATCCTTTTTTGCGATTTTAGCTAATTACAATCAAGGTTGATTAATGTAGGCTAAGCAGAATCAAGATTTTATATAATGTAGGCTTAGGGTTAAGACCCATATTGTCTCCCTACATGAATCTTTATTCGACACGCTCAAACGCCTCCTTGACTGGCTATTTAACGCCTCCCTGTCTACAGCGTTCTAACTTATTTGTGACAGTTTCCATTTAACCCTTTTCTAAACAATTGGAAGTCTCAACGACCAAGAGAATGAAACATTTTCGTAACACCGTAAGAAAAAGACAAATGCGAATAATCGGCACTTTATTCTGTTTCACCAGTGTTTCCTGAGAAGTATATTTTTCTGTTGGGAGCAAATAAGGTAAACAGCAATCACTGTTTAAGAGCCACTGGTGTGTTTTACAAAAATGTTAGTGGAATCAGGGATCGTATATAAGATCCCTGGTGGAATTGTATTAATTTTTATTTACGTCTTTTTTTCTTGCATTGAAGGACAGTCCTAAACAAAACCCATCAATTTAAAACAAAAATGGACTCTTCCACGATTAAAGACATTTTAAAACAGAGCTCTGTTCTATAATTCATTATATTATTATTATTATTAATTGGTGTTTTAAGGCGCATCGACAGCTATGGTCATTTAGCGCGCATGAAGATTATAATTAGAAATTAAACAATAAAATATTAATTTGAAAGTCTATATTTTATTATAAAAATCTATTTCTTTTAGGTATTCTAAAATGTTATTCTGTTGTACATGTAAAAATAAATTTTGTAAGCTATCAACACTAAAATGTTTTGACCGTATACGGTCGAAATTTTTACAGTTTAATAAAATATGTTTTATAGTTAAAGGCTCATTACAGTTTATACATTGTGGTGCTCTCTCATTATTTAAAAGATGCACATGTGAAAACCTTGAGTGTCCCACACGACATCTTGTTAAAATTACTTGACTTTTTCGGTTACAATAAAATTCATATTTATCATTAAAATTTGGCTTGATTGCTAAAAGCTTGTTGTTAAAACATTGTTGCCATTTAATTTGACATTCAGACTTGATAAATTCATTTATTTGTTGTTTTTTGTCAGTATAAGGAATTTTTATGTTGGCTATGTTCATATTTACAGCATCCTTTGCTTCTTGATCAGCTATTTCATTACCTTTTATATTAATGTGGCTGGGTATCCAGCAGAATATTATTGACTTTGATCTACTTAAATAAACATATTTTCTGAAAAATTGTTGAATCAATGGATTTGGGTTATCAGGATGTTTTAAAGATTGTAAAACTGACATTGAATCAGAAAAAACTATGAATTTCTTGTTATTATTGTTTTGTATTGAACAGAGAGCAATGTTTAAAGCTACAGCTTCTGCTGAAAAAATAGAGCTACGATCTGGTAGTCTTATTTTGGCAGTTTCTTGCTTGTGTACTGAAGCGCAACCAACTTTATTATCTTGTTTCGAACCATCAGTATAAATTGAAATGTAATCTTTATACTGTGATTTGATTTCTAAAAATTTATTTTGATAAAATAATGGATTTGTAACTGATTTCTTATTTACGTTGAGATCAAAAATAATATTTGGTGGATCTATGGTCCACGGCTCTTTTACAGGAAGTTTAAAGGGCTTAATATTCTTTACATTTATATTTGATTCATCAAGAAGAGGTTCAACTCTTAGACCAAGTGGTTTGATAAAATTAGGTTTATTTTGAAAAAGTATTTTGTTTGGTGAATTAAAAATGTCATTGTAAACCAGATTCTTCGTATTTGAAGCCAGTTTAGTTACGTACTGTAAGGATAGGTTTTTCCTTCTATCATATAAGGATGGCTCCTGGGCCTCTGAATACAAACTTGTGACAGGTGACGTTCGGAAAGCTCCCAAAGCTAACCGAAGACCCTGATGATGAATAGTGTCCAACTTTTTTAGGTAGCTTTTCCTTGCAGAGCCATATATAATACATCCATAATCCAGTTTTGACCGTATTAGAGATCTGTATAGATTTAAAAGAGTTTTTTTATCTCCTCCCCAGTCAGAGTGGGAAAGTACTTTTAAAACATTCAAAGCTTTTTGACATTTCAGTTTCAAAGCATTAATATGTGGAATGAAAGAAAGTTTTTTGTCAAAGATAACTCCTAAAAATTTTGCTTGATCTACTATTGGAATTGGACTATTATATATTTTCAATAATGGATCCAAGTGCAACCTGCGCTCTTGGCAGAAGTGTACACAGTTTGTCTTTGTCTTGGAAAATTTAAAACCATTTTCTACAGTCCATTTCTCAATTTTGTCTAAATTTTTTTGAAGTTTAGTTTCAATTGTTTTCATATCTTTGGACCTGTAACATATTAAAAAATCATCCACATATAAGGAACAGTTCACATCGTCATCTAAACATTTTACAATATTGTTAATCTTGATATTGAACAGAGTAGGTGAGAGGATACTTCCTTGAGGAACTCCCTGTTCTTGTTCTTAGTCATCAGAAAAAGATGTGCCTACCTTAACTTTGAAACATCTATTTGATAAAAAGTTTGAAATAAACTTGGGTAGATTTCCCCTTAATCCAATTTTATGAATATCTTTTAAGATGCCATGTTTCCATGTGGTGTCGTAAGCTTTTTCTAGATCAAAAAATATGGCAACTACATGTTGTTTCTTTACAAAAGCATTTCTGATAAAAGATTCTAATCGTACTAACTGATCTGTCGTGCTTCTGTTTTTTCGGAACCCCGATTGATGTTCCGATATAATATTATTGGATTCGAGGTAAAAATTAAGTCTATTGTTTATCATTCTCTCCATGGTCTTACATATACAACTAGTTAAAGCTATGGGTCTATAATTTGTTGGATTTGTATGATCTTTATTTGGCTTAGGAATTGGAATGATTGTAGCTTTGGACCAACTTTTCGGGAAGGTGCCTTGTTCCCATATAATGTTAAAAATGTTTAACAGAGTTTGTAATGAAATACGAGGTAAATGTTTTAAAAGTTGATAGTGTATTTCATCTGCACCTGCAGCAGAATCATGAGCATTTTTTAGAGAATTTTCAAGTTCCGATAGTGTGAAAGGTAAGTTGTAGTTTTCATTTGTATCTGTTTCAAAATTAAGTTCTTCCATTTCTGCTTCTTGCTTATGTTTTCTAAATTGTGGTTTATAATTTACAGACGAGGAGTTTGTTTTGAAAGTTTTACCCAAGATATTAGCGATTTCTTCTTTACTTTCATAGTTTTTGTCATCTACCTTGATATGAGAGTGTTTCATGGTTTGATTCTTTCCATTTATTTTCCTTAACATATTACAAATGGTTGTCATGGGAGTTCTAGAATTAAGTTTAGAAATGAAATCTTTCCAAGATGATCGTTTTGCTTGTTTAATAGTACGTCGAGCCTTAGCTCTCATAATTTCACAAACATTTAAGTTTGTTTTTGTTGGATATTGTTTGAAACGTTTTAAACTGTCTTTACGTTTTTCAATAGCTTCTTTACAATCATCATTAAACCATGGCTTTTTCTTCTTAAAAGTATTTGTTGAAATCTTCGGGATGCACTGATTTGATATGTCAATTAAAGTTTCAGTAAAAGAAAGCATTGGATCTTCTGAATTTTCAAAATTGTCAATCAGTAATTTTTCATGGCAAAGAATATTGAATTTTTCCCAGTTAGCTTTTTTAAAATTCCATTTTGGAATTTTCTCATCTTCTATTTTCTCAGTTTCTTGTATAATGATAGGAAAATGATCACTTCCATGGGAATCTTCACATACTTTCCATTCATAATCAAGGTACAAGGAAGGATGGCAGAGTGAAAGATCTATTGCTGTGAAAGAACCTGATCCAGGATGCAGGTATGTATGTTGATTGGAATTAAATAGACATAAATTATTCTCTGCAATGAAATCTTCAATTATTTTACCTCTATCATTGGTATCTGAACAACCCCATAATTCGCTATGTCCATTAAAATCACCACATATGATGTAAGGTTGAGGTAGTTGTAGTAAAAGATTTTCTAAATCATTTTGATCTATTCTTTTATTTGGTGGGATATAGATAGAGCATATTGTTATAGTTTTATTTAAAGATGCTTTTATTGCTATTGCTTGTAGATTTGTGTTTAAGTCTATCTTACGATGAGGTACCGTAGAATGTATTATGATAGAAGAACCACCAGATGCTCTTTGGCAATCATTATGTATGTAGTGATAGGAAGAATAATTGCGAACTTCCAAGTTATCATTGGGGGTTATAAAAGTTTCTTGAAGACAACAAATTTGTGGATTTAATAAAGATAAAAGAATTAGTAGTTCATTAAAGTTGGCTTTTAGACCTCTACAATTCCATTGTAAAATTGAGTTTTGACCCATTATACTTGTATATTGGGAGTTTGAATTTACTTAAAAGTTATTTGACTGAGAAGTCAATTTCCAATTCCATATCTTCTAAACTTTCAAATTTATTTGCCAGCTTAACAGGATCCTGTGACCCTTTCTTCTGTCTATTTGATTGTTGTTTATCTTTTTCTTTTTTATCTGGTTTATTTTTCTGGCTTTTACTTGGTGATGTAGTGCATGAATTAGCTCTAGAAGCTGATCTTGATCTACTAGAGTCTTTTGTTTGGTTAGATTTTGAACCTGTTTCAGATGTTTGAGGTGGTTGGACAGATGGAGACGTAGATTTCGAGGAAGGTTTAGCGCCTTGCTCAAAATCCACGGGATCATACTGTGTCCCACAAGTTCTCGTCTGAGGTTTTGCTGTTGCTGATTGAACTATCTTAGAGTACCTAGGTTCAAAAGCTGTCTCATATTGTTTTTTTGCCTCAAAGTAAGAAATCTTTCTTATTGTTTTAATTCTCATAATTTCTTTTTCTCTTTTCCAGACTTCACAGTTGGTTGATCTTGCACTGTGATCTTTACCACAATTTACGCAGTTGAAAGGTCTTTGGCAGATGCTAGATGTGTGTTTGGATTCACCACATCTATCACAGATTACTGCATCTGTGAGCTTGCAGTTGTCTTCGTGGTGTCCAAATTTTTGACAATTAAAACAGCGCAAAGGATTTGGGATGAACTGTTCCACTGGTACTGTACGATAAAAGATTCTAATACTCTGAGGCAAAGTGGTGGTGTTAAAAGTGAGGAGTAGTGTATTGGTTTCAAGTTGAACATTATCTTTTTTTATTTTGAATCTTTTGCACGCAACAACTCCTTGCGGTGCAAGATATTCAATAATTTTTTCCTCTGTTTCTCCTTTCAGTACTCTGTCTTTCACAATTCCTCTGGATTTGTTAAGTGAGTTGTGCTCTGAGACTGAGGCTTTCAAGTTGTAAAACTTTTTCACTTTTAACAGAGATTCAACTTGACTTGCTCTTGATGTTTCAACAAGTAGCAGTTCGTTTTTTAATTTTTTGACTGATTTTGGAGTGCCTATCAAACTTTCTATCTGTTTTTCAATTATAAATGGAGATAGAGATGTGATGGGCTTTGCCTCCTCACTTTTAATAACCAAGAACTTTGTGTTGTTTAAGTAAGACGTTTCGTTTTCGTTATTCGGTCGGGGTCTTTTGTTTTGGGAAGCCATGATTTTGATAGTGTAATTTCAATAGCTATGCGCTCCACCCTCCTCGGAGCCCTACAAGGGGACGTGTAATGGAAATGGATTTCCTATTTCCGACGCCAGAGCTACATAGCTATTATACTTAACAAACCTTAAGTGAAGAGAAACTATAGGTCTATTAATTAGCCCATCAGCCGCCGCTTTATAAAGGAAAACAATGTAAAAGATAAGAAAAAAGAAAAAATCTAACCCGGTTGGTATCATAAGATACAAAGAAAGAAATATAGATAAAAGTATGTAATCCTAAAAGCTAGGCACGACCGAGCCGATTGAGACGGGTCGGGCCTAACCCATCCCTCTCGTCTATCCGAGGCCAGGGCCAAAGCAGTGTGTTGAGTGCTGGAGATCCCTGGGCACTCTCAACTACCAGGATCCCCTTTTCCGGCATACGAGATGCCACCCACGGCAAACAAGTGGCTTCTGAATCAAAGACAGAAATCTTTTATCAGAAGAAAGTTTGCTCAATGAAATATTTTCAATCAAGAAAGCTTTAGATATAGAGTGTTAGCATGATAACTTTAATGATTAGAGCTGATAACTCTAGATCTCTACTTGTAGGTAAGGTTCTAAATACAAGTATGCCAAATGTTTCAAATTCTTCAAACATATAGTGCTAGAGATTGGAAAAGGTGTTGACGAATACAAGAACAAAACAGATGTTATACACAGATGTTATTATACTCTTCGTCCAGTGTGCTACCCACTGGCACAGATGATACACGCACAAATGAGCATGTTAGTATATGAGACAGGAAAGTGTATAGGAAAACTATGTCTTCAAAAAATGAAAAAAAAATCACTTTTCGAATGAAAAATTTGTTTTGGAAATCATTTGATCTTAATTTGTCTTGTTCTTCAGCCACTTTTATGTTTTAATTTTGTGTTTGTTAATTTTTTATGGAAATATTTAATCGTATTAATTTTAGTGTTTTTATTTTCATATTTAGGTTGATTTTGTTATTGTTATTTTTTTTCTAATATTTACTTTGAATTGAATTATTTTGGACCTGTTTTATTAATTTTAGTTTTATTATTATCGGTCTCCTCTGTTTCTGGGGACTTTTACCACCCATATGCCACAGAGGCGAAGGCAGCCACCAATTTCTAAGGCCCCGAGTGGCGGGGGCCATCTATAATTCAAATTCGTTTTTGAAAAGATAGAAAACTGGGGGAAATGGAGAACGCGTAGGTATCTGACAATATCTCCGGAGCCAATATGTTTTAAACCACTATGTTAGGTTTAGTTAAATTGAGAATTGAGAGTGTAAAAGAATTGAGAGTGTAAAAGCATTGTGTGATAAGGAGAACACACCGGTAACCGGAATATCACCTTTTCTAAAAGTAGGGTTGGTAAAGGGTAAAAAAAAAAAAACATGCAGATGATAAATACAATGTGGTTGAATAGATAATAGGATCCGAGTAAGAAAGTATGGAACACATTCCGGTGAAAAAGGAGATGATACAAAGCCAAGGGAACTCCCTCTCTCTTTCACCAACATGTCTATAACCTATAGCATATACGATAAACCATACGAAATGTCTTGCCGTAAGTGTTCATTGAACTTCGACTCCACTCCGTAGCATGCCGATTTCAACCCACACTACCCTATAAGATCCCTGATGTACCTAAATGGGTTAATCGGACATAAATAAAAAGCAGAGCTCTGCAAACAACAAGTTTACCACGGCTTTGCTCTAATGGTGAATGTGGTCTAAGAAAGCATTACAGGAGAGGGAAATCATTTGTTACCGGCTTTTCCTAATTTTACACACAATGGTCTCAAAAGTCCATTTCATCAGTGTCGTTAAAACATGGGATCGTTTGGTAAAGGGTAACCTGGGTTCAGTTTGATCACTTTTTTTTTCCTTTTTTTATATTCTGACATTACTTTGTCAAAAATGGGCGTCATTTCTGACAAAAAAAAAGTTCGAATATAAAAATATGATCGAACTGTAACCCAGGCTAGGTGAAGAGTTAGGTGTTAAAACCAAATTTGTAACACTTAATAGTGATATGGCCGACCGACAGAGTTGCTTCTGAAAAAGTTAATTGACCGTTCGACCAATACTGCAGCAATTCTAAAATTTGCCAAGTGCAAGGAAAACGTATACGATAGTTACTGCAACTAAAAACTTCGTGCTTCTTGTTTACCGTCCCTCCCCCCTCCCTCGTGGTATGGCATTAGATTATTAGATGTCACGAGTCTAGTATTACTCGGGGTTCTCGTTCTGGGCTGAAATGCAGACGAAACGGCTCTCTAAATAAAGTAATTCTATGCTATAGCTTAGGCGCAGGAGCAGAATGACGTGACAACTGAAAGGTTCAAAAACGACTGCATTTATTACATAAACACTCGACAAATAGTGACATATACAAAACAGTAACGTATAATAGACAGAAGGACTAACGGACAGACTTATTAATAAGACAGAACTCGGACATAATATTGACAATTACTAGGGCAGGCGAAAACCAACAGCCTGGCCAACAGACGGACATACAATGAAATTAAATGATGAACGAATGAAAGAAAAATGAATGAAAGAAAAGTGAAATGAGTTAGGAGTAGAAACGTGAAATGGAAGTTACACATACCTGAAATGCAGACGAAACGGCTCTCTAAATAAAGTAATTCTATGCTATAGCTTAGGCGCAGGAGCAGAATGACGTGACAACTGAAAGGTTCAAAAACGACTGCGCAGAAGTGGGTAAGCAGAGCCGGGACGTATACAAAACAGGCACGGGGAACTCGTGCATGAAAGAAAAAAATGAGGCCCTTATTTACATAATTTAGAATGATTGGAATGAGGCCCTGGAAGGCAAAATGGAATGAAACAAAAAATGACATATATGAAGGTGAATTCTAACAAATACAAACACAAAAACATGACGACACATAAACACAAAAACATGACGACACATTACATTTAATACATCTTGTGACATGGATCTAGCTCTTTACAAAACGATGAAATTTTGGACTAAACCAATTGAAAGCATTTGTAGGTCTACACACACGACCAACTACATTTGCTCAAATGATGAGAAAAAGGAGCAAAGGCTGGTTACTAGTATTTTCTCATTGTCCAACAATGTTTTCAAAGGCCGTCTCTTTTTTCATAAAATAAAAAATAAAAAGATACTTGATAAACTACACGATAAATACTAATCAAAAGTCCCTTACACTTCTCTTGTACAATTTCAAGATCGGGTAAGGCTGGACAAACGGTGATAATTATTAAAACTTTTCAGCAAGAAGGAAGTTTCAAAACTTGTTAATTCATATTATTTCGTCATTATATGCCGACCATTTAACGAGTTTTCCTTTGTACCTGTATCCGATTTATCACACTTGCAATTAAAATCAACAGGGATCGTATATACACATGTGTATAAGATCCCTGAAATCAACAAAACCTTTTAAGAAATAATTGTATTCTTGTATTGTATAAATAATTCATACCAAAATTGAGTTAATCTATCAACCGCTACAACATTTATCAGTTGTTGATAAGAACTAGAAAATTCGAAGTGGGACGTTTTGACCATTTTTTGAACCGTGGGACATTTTAACCAAATTGGGGGGACGTTTTAACCAAAAGTGGGACGTTTAGACTGTGGGACGTTTTGACTGTAAACCGTTGAAAGGTATACAGTCATTTCGTACCATAACCATTTCGTACCATATATTATATTACCATTTCGTACCAAAGAATTACCATTTCGTACCATGCATTGACCATTTCGTACCATAATATTACAATTTCGTACCATAACTTACGAATTCGTACAAAATTGATAGTTTATTTACCTCACGATTATTAAAATGTATTTTTCAATGAATTTTTAAAAAATGTTGCTTTTATAATTGCAAAAAGTTTTAATAGTTGCATTTGTTGCATACGTATTTATGAAGTAAATATTCGTTAATTAAAGGAAGCAATCGATGTTTGACACAGTTGATAGATAATTACATTGTTTGGTTAATGTTTGTTACAAGATTGATAATTACAATTTGAAAATAATTTGTTTGGTGTTTGCCTTTAATTATAGAATGTCGAGTGATATCTGATCATCCATGTTTGCTAATTGAGTAAATCACAACATAATTTTTAAAGTATATATAACCGTCGAATTGTTTCCAAAATTGAAACAGAAATGTCGAATGCAAAAGCGAAAAAATCATCATAGCATCATTCATCCATACATTCATCCATTATGTTTCGTTTATATCTATTATAATCTTGTCTTATATTGCGAGTATTATTAATCAAATAAACTTTTTTACATCCAAGTTCGACTGTTATTTTCTATTATCTAAATAGATTTTCTCGGTGAAATCATGATACAAAATGACCACATATATGGTACGAAATGGTAATATCATGGTACGAAATGACCACACATATGGTACGAAATGGTAATTTCCTGGTACGAAATGACCAATCCTATGGTACGAAATGACTGGTACGAAATGGTTATGGTACGAAATGTCCATAATTCGGTTGAAATATGCAAGACATGAAAGGTGAAAGGTCAAAATGAAATTATCAAAGGACTGGTAGTCCTTCAACCTTGAGCACAGATTGTATTACTCGAATAAATTGACCTTTTGAAAATGACCTTTATGCAAAGCAAAAATAAAGAGCGAATATTTCTATCATCGGGTATAATAACGGTACAGAAATTCTGTTAACGATAAATGTCAGGTCTGACCCTTACTGTGCCATGATCAAAACATGAGAGCTTTTTGCGGATGACATAGATCAAAACCAGACAGAACAGAAAGTGCTTCTTAGGTCTATGTCACCTGCCACGTATTACCAATTTAAACCAACAAAATCATGTTTATTTCAGGTATTTTAAGTATTCTTTCAAGACACGATAAATCTATTAGCCACATAAAATGTTGAAATACGTTCACATAGTTCCGCATTACTGACATATATGACAAATTTTTCTAACGGACAGATTTTTTTAAAACTTTGCACGTACAAAGCTCATCAAGTCACTAGGAGATTACAGTAAAAATAGATGTGGGTCACCATGCTCGTTTCTGAGAAATATGCCTTTGAAAAAGGTATATATACAGTTCCAAAGCTCAGCTTACTTTCGATTTTAGGCGTTTTTCTTTATTAGTCACCTATATAGGAAAATTACAGAAGAAATGTAAAAATATAGTTACATCATTTTAATGAAAATTCATATATTTTCACACGAAATATATTTAAAGGCCTGGTTTTGAGGGGATACGGTGAAAACGTACCCAAACCAAAACGTACCCAAAATATAAGTCAAAACGTACCCAAAAATAAAGTCAAAACGTACCCAAAATTTAAGTCAAAATGTACCCAAAGTAAAATTTCCTATGTACCAATTTCAATGTTAGATATACATTAAAAATGTCATGTTTTTTACCTTTTCAGGGTGGTTTAACTCCAAACTCACGTTATATGCTTTTAATTCTTTAAAAAGAAGCATGTTTTCAGTCCCAAGGTACATTCAATTATGGGTGATGTGTTTTTGTCAGGACTAATCAGCTGTAACAAACTAGTGATCATTTAACAGTTTTATTTTCATAAAAGGTAACTGGACATTTTGTTACATAGTATTATGTATATTTAAACCCCTCCCTTTTTTCAAGGTTAACAAAAATAACTTAGATCTAGTCAATTTAAGTCTGAAATGAAAATGTTTGATACAATTAATTGAACACGTTTTTTCCCACTGAAAAGCGCAGGTTGCCTTTAATTACACTATCCATAGTATCAACAATCCCTCTGAAAAATGGCTTTTCAAAACACTGTGGGAAAAGGAGAAAATGCTGGTAACAATTTTCTACATTTCTCACAATGTTTTTTACCTTTCCAAGCCTTATCTAGTATGATATTTGCAAATGTTTTCAATCTTGAAGAGTCAAAGATTTTATTGTTTGGTAAAGAGTGAATTTCAAAATATTTTCAGTGCAGAATATATCTTATAATATCTCCCCCTCCAAAAAAAGTTTAAAATTTTAATTCAATGAAAAAATGATATAATTGATACTGGTAATGATATATAGGTGTAACTGAGTCACTGCTCTTAGACAACCAAATTTTTTACTTGTCCATATTTAAAGAATTTCCAAGTGATAAAAATGTTACAAAAAAGAACTTCCAAAGGGTAGTAATGGAAAATATGAGAAAAATTTTCCATCAGATCATTTACTGAATTTTAAAAAAAACAACCCTTCGGTTTTTCATCTGAACCAAACTGTCTCTCAAATCATAAAAATATTTGCAATGTAATTTTATTACCATGCAATCTACAGCAGTTTAAAGACCATTGTGAATAATTAATTTATTCACCACATTTAATTTGTTACACTCTTTTTGAGTGTGCAAATTGCAACTTATCTATCCAAACAAAATAAATAAATGTAATAAATGTATCACATTTCTTTAACTGTTATATCATTGCTTTAAATGTGTTGATGCTTATGAATGTTTTTTTTTTTTTATAAAACATATCTTGATAATGATGGATAAATATATCAAGGTATCTGATGCTTTTTTCATTAATAGTAATTGTATCTTAAGAAAGAAAGACATGGTTTTATCATGAAGCATTTAATTGACTTCGCTATGTAATATGCTTCATCATTGGTTTTAATCATGTAAGGCAAATTTAAAATAATGCAGAATTAAAAATCGTCAACATCAAGATGGTGATAACATAATTTCTATTAATTTGTACAAAGATTGAAGATAAAAATACTATAAAAATCGTGGGTACATTTTGACTTCACATTGGGTACGTTTTGACTCCACTTGGGTACGTTTTGACTTCACTTGGGTACGTTTTGACTCCACTTGGGTACGTTTTGACATAGGTACGTTTTGGTTTGGGTACGTTTTGACTGTAATCCTTTGATATATATACTTACCTTAAAACCCTGATTGCTGTTTGTTCTGCTGTAATTAAAGTCGGTCTTCTTTAGGTATGAAGATAAAAGCCTAGTCATAATTTGATTAGATAACCGTGTAACAAACTTAGTAAAGTAAGTACATAATTAAATTGTCGAACAATCCATTAAATCCGTTTACTTCATTCATAATTTTCATATTGATTACATTCTGCGGTTTGTAAAACGTCAGTAATTAGCACAATTAAATGTGTTCTTTCATTTCCATCTTACCAGTCCTGCACAATGGGATATCAAATTTTTTACTGTATTTCCATTGCGTACTTTCCAATCTTACATTTCGCCATCTAAGTATACCTGTATAACGGAGAAAATATCGCTACAATTACTTTTTTTAGCGGTACAAAAATATTATATTATGTATATACTTGTCGATGAACCTAATTAAAGGTCAATTATTACAAATAAACAAATTTAAATCATATGTGGATACTTTAATTTAACATGTTTTATATATTTCCATTGCGTACTTTTTTTTCCTTTCCCTCAGTCTCGCGCAATGGAAATTTTAAAAGAAGTTTCATCATCTGTGTCCTCAATAGGATAAAAAAAAGTTTGAAAAAAATTTGTTTCAAGTAACTATCCATTTCAGACTGACAAAATCTGGACTTTAAAACTTGCTTTGAGTACTGTGTATTTTACTAAGTTGAACTTTGTAAATTTTCCGTTTCGCCATCTGAGAATACCTGCATGATTGAACAAATATCACTAGGAATACTTTTTTAACGGTACTTGTAAAACATTATTTTTTTGCTTATACCTGTGGATAAACCTTATTAAGGATAAATGAGTAAATACGTTTGAAATCATACATAGTTAAATCATTCACTAACATATATATATAATATGTTTCCATTGCGTACTTTCTTTTCCATTGCACCAGTCCTGTGCAATGGAAATTTGCGAGATCCAAGTTTCAACATCTGCACAGATATTAAAAAAGTTTCAAAATTTATGCTTCAAATAACTATCCATTGAAAACAAAACACACACATTTAACACTATAACCCACGTTTTTGCTATAATATATTGTACATGTATTAGATTGAATCTGGTAAATTTTCCATTTCACCATCTGGGAATACCCGCGAAAAGGTAATAAATATCACTACAAATACATTTTGTTAGCGGTACAAAAACATAATTTTTGGTTTTTACCTGTATATGTACCTTATTAAAGATAAATGAGTACAAATAAACGCGTTTGAAATAAGTTACATTTACTTTATTCAATAAGATAAACATAATATATTTCCATTGCGTACTTTCTTTTCCATTGCGCCCATTGCTCTATAATATTTCCATTGCGTACTTTAGGCCTACTGCGGCCGAAATGTTGCGTTTTCTTGGCGCCATTTGGTTTGTTTAATGGAGGCATTCTTAACCAAACAAAGTTATTTTTTGCGCATTATAACACCGCATGTAGACTGAACGCCGTTGTCATTTCCCTATCATTCAATATTAAATCCTTTGACATGTTATATAATTGTTTGTCTTTCGTAAAAACTTACAGCTAACAAAAGTTTTCTTAACACTGTGGAACACATTCTTACTGGGTTGCAGTCAACGTATTGAAAAAAAAACCAAGCACGCTGTATCCATGTAAAACATGTCAAGAACCGGGAAACATTACAAAAAGTTTGTTTAAAGGGCTGCAGATGATAAAGGCCAGCGCAGCCTTTTTACTTTCGGCGTGAAACGTTGGAATTCTTTGCTGATCGATCTACAGGTAAAACAAATCTCGATATACTGAGTCTAAATCTGAAGTGCTGGTTCTGTCAGGCATCGCCGATCTCCCGTTGTCTGAAGATCATACAACTGGTGTAATCAAATTTCGCCAACGCAAGGGAAACTGTTCTTGCGGATTGCACAAAACAACAGTAATTTTCTTTATGGTTAAATATCTATGCACTTGTATTCAAATACTTTTTTAGAAATAATTTTTACCACTTAAACATCTAAATTTATCTGTCAAAACATCATTTGAAGTGAGACAGTACAAAGTCGCCATCTATAACAAGAGTAAGCCAATTTCGACAACTCTGATTTTCCCAAAATTAGAGGCCCCAGAGAGGGTAAAATGAAACAAAAAATTCACAGCATCATTTCAGCAATATTCATTGCCTCCCTTGGATATTAACTCTACATTTACTTCCTACGAGAAAACCTGGAGGACATAAAACGCAGCTCTCAGAAAACAAAATCTACAGTTATGTGATTTTTCGTGTAATTATTTCTGCTGTGACACTGAAATATTACAATCTAACTCAGTATGACAGTGTTGGGGATAAAGAGGCTGTAAATCTAAAAAAAGATAACCTTTTATAGCTCACAGAAAAGGCTATTTTGTTGTCTTTGTAGTGATTTTTGTACCTTATTCAGTCTATTTTTTTAGGAAAAAATGAATAAGGACCCCCCTGTCTTTCATATGGATATATTTCCCTTTAGGTGCCCCATACGAAACTTTGGCTATTAAAGTTCAAACGATAACCTTTTTAAACCAAAAACAGACGAAACAAAAAAAGTTTTAAGCTAAAAGTATCTTTTAAAATCTGCATATCAAGGAGACCTGACAAGTGATAATAAAATGGCGGGGAAAAGCATGTGAGACGTCGCTTATGAACTTTTTTCCTATTGATAGGTATTTTTCTGTCATTAGATTCAAATGACAGTTCAAAACACTTTTGCTGCTAAAATATCATTCATTTCCTTGAATGGATGATGTCACAGATACGAAAATATTGCCCGAGAACATAGTTGGCGAAATTCGATTACTAGCGAAATTCGCTTACTCTCCTATATTATCACTGCACATGATGCAAACTGTACATCTCCAGACATAATATCCAAGCCTAGCCTTGTAACTTCCACAGATAATGATTCCCTTGTATCATATGATGGCTGGAAAGCAGTTCTTCTAAAGTATTAACTCCGGCACCCATGTGTGTACCACAGTAGTGTTAAAAAGGGCTATAAGCCTATATGTGCTAATGCTGTGAGATATTTGGCCATAGTTTAAGCAGTTAAGGTGTGACTGTTTCACTTATTAAATTGCTGCACCTTTCTATTTACTGTATGCATGTACACTGCCATTAATTTGTTTTATTGATGTACCTTGAAAGTTAGTCTGATTTTTCCCAATTTGGCCAAAATCACGCTTGAATTTCCCAAAATGAAAGGCTAAGGCCCCTTCCCAATTTTTGGAAAATAGGCCCTGGAAACTCTTTAGAGCGTTGTCCGGTACACAAACCATCTGTAGTTTTGGGACACATGGTATAATTTCATTTATGAGCGTTGTTTGATTAACTTGATGAACAGAAACACACAAACGAATCGTCCTTTTTTTTCAACCGTCTGATCCGTCGTCTGCACTTCCATGTAATATCAACATTTTTACAAAATGATATAAAGATAAATGTAGAATTTTTTTTTTTTAAGTACATCGCTAAAAAAATATGATTAACTCTTAACACTATAAGTCAACAAAAAGCAGCCCTTTGCCATTTTAAAGTCATATTTACCAGATACAAACATGCCTAGAACACTCACAGAGCTTTTGCATTCTTCTAGCTACACTCGATTCTGCTTTCTAAGTGTTTCCAAAACACCTGACATAATTTTAATAGAACCGGATATTTTCAAACCAGGAATCATGTTGCATATTTTATTATGCAAAAATCTTGACTGTCCTTCGTTTTTCCAAACAATATGGATTTATATGGGTTTTGACATATTTCTGACGTAAAAAATGATCACAAGAGTGAATATTACTTCAGAAAGCACAATTGGGCCAATTCCTAGTGTTCTACAGGCGCAAATTATTGCGTAAATCACGTTATAGAATTGAAATTCACGTAACAAATATTGGTTACACGGGAGACCTCACGTAAGAAAATACATGGACAAAAAGGCCATTATCCGGTTATCTTGTGTAAAATGACAGGTTTTGAAGTTACTTATTATCCTTATTGGCAAATTTATGTCAGATCATGCAGAAATACTTATCCAGAAATTAACAGACATGAAAAATCGATTGGTGCAAAAAACACGGAAACCCATGACACAACAAAATGTCTCTTTGACATTGTCCGATCAGAGTCATTTCAGACGCCTTTTCAGCTTTTTAATGACTTTAAGTAGTAAATTTGCAGAGATATCTTAATATAAGAGACTTTTTTGCTACAAACCATCAATATGGATTGCTTTACCTCTAGTTGGGGACCATCACTGTCGTATCCCCTTATACAAAATCTTACCCCCAAGATTTTCAGCCCAGAAGGTAACTGTACCCTTGAAATAAAACGCTAGTGAGAACACTGCAGTACCTACCCCTCCAAGCCAAGACAATAATACACCACAGAAATGCAAGTTTCAACCAAAATGGCACCCGGACGATCGTTTCAAAAGTTGGTTAGTTTATGATGAGAGAATTTAACTCTACTTTGAGGGATCGACAGGAAAGTTAAATCCCTGTCTGACGGGATATCAGAATTTTCAGAAGTTTACCACTGACAGACATATTTCGTCATTTTTCTTTTCTTTTAGGCTAAGATTAATGGTGAAATCAAGGTTTCGTCAGTCACAATGATGATTTCCACAGAGTTGCAGTTTTATAGGCATAGTATTCATAGATAAATGAATGAGAATATACTTGTTAAATAAAAAGGCAACACTTGTTAAATAAAAAACGTTAACATTACGGTAATGAATTACAATTTTTTATGTGTGGCCCCCAGTTTTCCAAAATGCCCCCCTATTTTAAAGTCTGTGGGCCCACTTGGCCCCCTTACAAGCAAAGCTAGATTGAACACTGCTTACTGCTGTGATATAACTGAAATTATGTTGAAAACAGCATTAAACCCCATATAATCAACAATGAATCAAATCTGATCTCCAGAAACTGAAATTCAGTACTTTACCTCATAATCTTGAGTTTGATAGACCATGAGAAAGAAGGCTTTGGAAAAAATTGTGGAAATGAGATAGATCTACATCTAGTTCTTTTTAGCTCACCTGAGCACGAAGTGCTCATTGGGAGCTATTCTGATCATGCTGTGTCCGTCGTGCGTCGTCAACTTTTCACCTTGTGTACGCTCTAGAGGCCACATTTTCAGTCCGATACTCATGAAACTTGGTCAGAATGTTTGTCTCAATAAAATCTCGGACGAGTTTGAAAATGGGTCATGTCGGGTCAAAAACTAGGTCACTAGGTCAAATCTTAGAAAAATCTTGTGTACGCTCTAGAGGCCACATTTCCTGTCCAATACTCTTGAAAGTTGGTCAGAATGTTTGCCTTGATGATATCTCAGACGAGTTTGAAAATGGGCCATGTGGGGTCAAAAAACTAGGCCACTAGCTCAAATCTCAGAAAAACCTTGTGTACACTCTAGAGGCCACATTTTCAGTCTAATACTCTTGAAAGTTGGTCAGAATGTTTGTCTTGATGATATCTCAAATGAGTTTGAAAATGGGTCATGTTGGGTCAAAAACTAGGTCACTAGGTCAAATCTTAGAAAAACCTTGTGTACGCTCTAGAAACCACATTTTCTGTCAAGAACTCTTGAAACTTGGTCAGAATGTTTGTCTTGATAATAGCTCAGGCGAGTTTGATAATGGGTCATGTGAGGTCAAAAACTAGGTCACAAGGTCAAAATCTTAGAAAAACCTTGTGTATGCTCTGGAGGACACATTTTCAGTCCGATACTCCTGAAACTTGGTCAGAATGTTTGTCTTGATGAGTCCTTGAATGAGTTTAAATTTGGGTCATGTGGGGTCAAAAACTAGGTCACTGAATTGGAAAAACCTTGTGTATGCTCTAGTGGCCACATTTTCAGTCTGATACTCTTTAAACTTGGTCAGAATGTTTGTTTAGGTGATATCTCAAAAGACTTTGATAATGGGTAATGTCACGTCAAAAACTAGGTCATTTGGTCAAATCTTAGAAAAACCTTTTGTACTCTGTAGAGGCCACATTTTCAGTCCAATACTCATGAAACTTGGTCAGAGTGTTTGTCTTAGTGATATCTAAAAAGTGTTTGATAATGGGTAATGTCTGATAAAAAACTAGGTCACTAGGCCAAATCTTAGAAAAACCTTGTGTATGCTGTAGAGGCCACATTTTTAGTCCGAAACTCTTAAAAGTTGGTCAGAATGTTTGTCTTGATAATATCTTGAAAGAGTTCGAAAATGGGTAATGTTGGATCAAAAACTAGGTCACTAGGTCAAATCTTAGAAAACCTTGATTACTTTTTAGAGGCCTCATTTTTAATGCAATACTCATGAAACTTGGTCAGAATGTTGGTCTTGCACCAGTTTGCAAGTGCGTCATTTCGGGTCAATAACTCATGAAAATCTTGGTAGAATGTTTGTCATAATATCTCAGAAGAGATTGAAAATGGGTCATATTCGGTCAAATGACTCAGGTGAGCGATTTCAGGGCCATCATGGCCCTCTTGGTTGGTTGGTTGTAATGGGGTTTAACGCCACTTTAACAGCTAAGGTCATATCATGGCAGTCGGTGACGCACATGTGTTTCCTGGCTTTCTCACACCAGTACTAACACAACTTTCTTTCCAAAGCCACCGACTACTTTTTCTCACATGCTTCAGCAGAGGTGAGAGGCGAAAATAGGCCGGAAAGAAAGTTCGCTTCAACCGGGTATCGAACTCACAACCACCGGGTCATGAGTCCGACACGCTCACCACTGAGCCACCTGGGCGGGCCATGGCCCTCTTGTTTCAAACTCTTTGCCATTTTGTGTGAAAGAACAAACCTTTTCACATCTGTGGTAGATCTAATGAGTTTCTTTTAAAATGCTATCCAAAGTCTGGAAATTTAGATTTAACCCAACAGCACACATATCCACACAATCCCTGATTTCCATGGCCCTAGGAAAAAAGGCTTTTGAAAACATTGTGGGAAAAGGAGAACATTCTGGTAACCAGCATTTTCTCCTTTTCCCACAATGTTTTCTACTATATCAGTCCTAAAGTTAATTTGTACCAATATTGAATTTGTCATCTGTAGATGCTCTCACTGGAGAAGACTCTAAAATTTATTGCTTGTGAAAGGCTTAAGTCTTTACCAAACAACAAAATTTTAGACTTGTCCAAATTGAAAGCATTTGCAGACGACAGTATAATTGTGGCTCAAGTGATGAAATTTGTCCTTGATAGGATAGAAAGCATTGCGGGAAAAGGAGAAAATGCTGGTTACCAGCATTTTCTCCTTTTTCCACAATGTTTTCAAAACTTTTCTTTTCCAGGGTTGTCAGAATTCGAGATTGTTTTAGATAGTTAATAGACCTTCAGAGCTATACAAAACATTTGGGAAAAGAGACAAAAAAAATCTTGTTTGAAAGTCTTTAACATAATAGATCTATTTTAAAGACAACTTTTTAAAACTGGAAGGAGTTTCTCGTAATTCTGCTTTTCAGTGTGTAGAAACCTGGATTTGACCCAAAAGCACACATTCCTGAGCTTGATAGACCTTGATAGACCTTGAGGAAAAGAGATTTTCAAATTTTGTGGAAAAGAGTTAAAAAGAATTGTTTAGCATTTTTCCATTTTATACAGAGCCCCAGATAATTTTTTGAGCTGAGGAGTATTTAAAAGCATCATTTTCTTATGATAGGGGTGAAATGAAATGACTGTGCTTAAAGGGTAATTTCAGCCCAAAACTTCAAAAGGGGATAAAACTGTACTAGACTACAGTGGAACCCCGCTATAACGCTGTCGTCGGGAACCACGATCTACAACAGCGTTATATACCGGGTGAAGTATATAACGCTGACCCCCACACACACACACACTACCCACGATCCATCCGCCGACCATTGCAAGAACTATGGCATCAATTAATTGCTGTTATTCGCCAATATATTCAGAATAAAATAGTAATTTCCAGGTTATTATGGAAATCAACATTTTGAACAAGTCAGGGTAGCCAAAATAATAAGTTTTAATTTGGGGCTGTGTCAAAAATGATAAGGGCAAAGTCTTGCAAATTTATACATAGTAGCGGTGGAGCTAGATCTAGTTCAAATACTTAGACGTAGACATGCATATTTACATTGAAGCATTTATTTATCGGGCGTTTTACAATTTAATTTTTTTTTTCAAACGATTCCCAGTTAGTTCTATTACCAAAACTGGTCATTCAAACATCGATACAGGTATGTAAAAGAACTTTGTTTATCTTTAGGACCATGTTTACTAGAAATTATTCAGCCACTGTTCAGCTGAATTACAGCCTAGTTCATTCAGAAATCAAATAAAACGCTATCATGTTGAATTGCAGACAGTGTCGCTGCCACGTCTTTCAATCATGCTGACGATTGCATAACAGACCCTGATCGACTATGACTAACGAAATCTTTTTTAATAATCAAACGAGACAAGGCCCGACATACATGATGAAAGTCAAAATGTAAAACGTGCGTCGGGGTCTATAAATTAGACTACGGTGGAGGGATCTAAACTGTTTGTAATATAGATCTTGTATGGATGGGTTGTCAATCTTGAAATAAACGGATCTTAAATATGATCTTACCTTGTTTAGGCATAAGAGAAGTAGCTTTCTACGATAACGCTTTGGATCATAGTTCAGCTGCGGATGGTATAGATCCAAGATCAGACTGCATGTTCTCTGAAGTCTGATGTTTATCTACACAGGCCTCAAGACTTCAACCCTTTACCACACTTTCAAGACCCTAAGAAAGACAGCTTTTGAAAAGCATCTGGAAAAGAGAAGAAAATTCTGGAAATCAGCATTTTCTCCTTTCACCACATTGTTTCTACCCTACCATGAACAGATTTCAAATTTGGCTCACTTTTTTTTCTTTGTTTGTCGTCTGCAAATGCTCTGAATTCGGACAAGTCTAAAATTTTGTAGTTTGGTAAAGAGTTAAAAATCATCATCCTACCGTGGGCAATGAACGATTAAATACGAGCATAAACATTTAACTTTCCATCCGTAAAGATTTCACACTAGTCGTTTATCCACAAAATTAATGTTTGCTGTAAAGTTTGCATTAGGGGTATGACGTAACGTGCCAATAATTCAAAGCGAGAGAGTTGTACTGTAAGCATTTGTCGTACACACTTACAACTGTTTCGCCCGAAGAATTTACACCTGGTTATGGGCTGACCTTCAATCAAAACAAACGATATAAGCCAATATCTCGCTTGCTTATATGATTTGATACAGCTTTTTTGCGTATCGTAATGATTATTGCTAGAACACCCCAGTCGTGTCACGTGTATATTGTGTAGTCAGCAGAAAAAAAAAGTCATTCGGCCATTTTCTGAAAATTCCGTTTTGGCCGAAATAAAAAAAATTGGATACGCTCACTTCAAGCATAAGTTAAATGGATTAATTACCGTTGAATTAGAGAATTAGGTTTTGTATTCAACAATGCTTTATTTTTGTAATTGAAGGGACAACACAGGGCTTCAACCATTTCCCTCTTATGGAGCGACTATTCATGCTTCTGCTGAAGATGCCTTTCGAAAATGTTGTGAAAAATGGCCAAACTGCTTACAGAACATCCAAAAGCCGCGAATGAATTAACCCTTACGCATCTTTCAGGGATAAAGTTGCTGTTGTGGCCTCTGTAGATCAAGATCAGACTGCAGACTATATGTCTTATCTGATCTCTGATCGTAAACTTCTCGGTCCGCTGTGAAGAGGCATTTGTTACAAAAAAAAAAAACCCAATGTTTCATTTTTTGTGTATAATTTCATGACTGAGAATTACTATTGGTTGACTCGGCTCTCGAAGGATTCATCCTCATTACAGTTTTACGCATGATGTACATTATTATGCAGCCGATCATCCTGTCAGAAATATTTTCCAAAAATTAAAAGTCAGATATTTTGGAAAATATATTTTCAGTATTTAGTGTTCGTGAATATTTTGACTCTCTGGAGTTAGGACTAGACATAAAATATTTTTGACAGTAATTTAACGTGTCCGAACATTAAGAGTGTCCGAATACATTGGCGAATTACAGTACATTTGATATCGCTATTAACGGTCCACATACAGAAATTTATTGATGTTAAATTTGCCTAATGTAAGTTTGTGTATTTTATGTGAAGACAATTATGGGCTGAAGTCCTTTTGTATTCAACTGTGTGTGTATTTGTCAAACAAAGCAATTGGGCACAGCCGTATGTGATAGAAGTAATCAACAAGGTACAACAAGGTAAAGGTGTGAAAAATTATCACATCATATGCACGGTATCGATTTTACACGGGTATTTGGTCTATAGGTAGTTATGTTTTTACATTGGGGACTCGTATCAGCGGAACGGTGGATTCGGACCAGACTGGAGAATGGTCAACCCCCCCAAAATTTTGGGAGCCATAGGACACCCGTGTTATAATAGGGTCAGCGTTTTAGCGAAGTTCGTTTTAATGGGGTTCCACTGTATGCTAGACTATATTAACAACAACAACAAAAATCTTAGTGTTCTGTGATGCTTACTTCACAAGAAATAGAGGTTAAAACTTTGGGTTTTCACCTGTCTGAAAGTTGATAATGAATTTTGACTTCTGGTGGTCTGTTGTAACATCACAAGTCTGGCAAGATATGTTTGCCATATAATGAACACATGTAGAAAACTCAGAATTCATGTATATTCAAATTGCTTGTCATGTTTCAATCACTTGTGTGCCGCAGAATTGTAACCTGTTTCTCCCTTACATCTTACTACAGTGATGGGAAAGAAATTTTGAATGAATTAGCCTAATGGAGTTAGTATTTATATAAAGAGAAGTTATTCTTTAGTAGGAAACAAAGCTATCTTGAAATTTATTTCTTGAAGTTATTTCAATTACAACACTGAACTTACTGATACATAGCTCAAGGTCCCCACAGCTTTTTCAGACAAGGGGATTTTGTCATCCCCTAGATTAACAAATTTGAAAAACTGGGGGTTTTCTGAAAATAAAGGGGGTTATACTGTACTTTTACCCATAAATGATTAATTACCTCAGAAAGATGGTATACTGTAGTCGTCATTACTTTCATTTGTAAAAATTCACCATTTAAATTCAGATGACAGAGCAGTTTGAAGTGCCTCTGATCAGATGATATCAAACTGACCATGTTGTGTCATCAGTTTTCTTGTTTTTTTCCAGGACCCATTTTTTAATTCATTTGATTTTTAAGCGGTTGGTGCGAGCCTGACGATTAGAGAGACCACAAATTTCGAAAATTGTTCTGCTGAGGGCAAACTGATGTAACTGCAACTTGTATCAGCATTCACTTATAAAACTACAATGCTTAACAAGCCTGTCATAACCTTATTATGTTTTCTACTTTTGGTTGAGCGCAAGAATAAGTAAACAGTCCTAGTAAGGAGGTGTCAAGTAATCTCGTCAACTTTTCATTGATGCAATAAACGGCAATTACAACTTATTTAGCGTTGAATTTTGTCATAATACCAACATAATGAAAATGTCTAGCAAACAGAAATTGAAAAACTCGCAGCAGTTCACTTTCAAAACAGTTATCAGAAATAGGGTCAGTGATGATGAGTAATTTATTAATGAAATGAGAGCGAATCAAGTGAATCGGGTGATGTAAACACATTCTGTAGTCGTCAACTGTTCATCTTATTCGAGTGGGTCGTTGATCACCTACATAATATACGTAGTTACGGGATTGGCCAAGTTGTGACAAGTGTTGTCCGTATATGTTGCAGGTGTTGAAAAGTTAATGGGTCATCTAGGTTTGGAACAAATATAAAATCGCTACAGAAGGTAGTTTGTAAGGAATATTGCAAGGCAAAAATGAGGCAAAAAGGTGCGAAGTCGTGAGGGAAAGGGATGTAAAGTTGTATAAGGGTTACGACCTCTAACTTCTCACTAGGGGAGAGGTCATTATGTAAGCATTTTCAGAATGGACTGGTGATCCAACACCTGCAACTTAACTAGCCAGACTCTCCATTCACAATACTGTCAAGAAAATATACCTGATTACGCATCTTTCAGCATCAAATGTATTGATTTTTTATAGCCTGTTACAGACAGGGCACTACCATTTTGTATGGTCACTGATGTCTTTCTTCTTGATAAGTTTAGAGTGGAATCAGTCTGCTGACCCTTGACAAAACAATCTTGTGGGGCTTTGAAAATATGTTTGGAAAGAGACAGGGTTCAAAATTCCCATGTGTTTACTTGCAAATAATTTTACATGTCACCATTGAAGCCTCTGAGATGTTCTTCGTTATCTGAGTTCCGTGAGCCAAGTGCGTTCGTCTATACCTCGTGGCCAATACCACAATTTCACATTTTTTATACGAAATAACTGTAAGCGAATTCAATCTCTGATTATACAACAGAAATATTTGTCAATCTTTCTTAAAAGGATAATTATCATCCACAAATAACAATGAGAACCAAGTCGGAAATTGTGAACTCACTGTATCAGTAATTGGACACGCAGATATTTGGATGTGATATATCCGTAATATTCATCAACAAAATCATCTACCATTGTAAATTATATGGAAATTTAACTTGTTTTGAGAACAGAATGATATTAACCTGGAATTGAATTGATAGTTAAATCATGGTTTTGATATCAATTGACATTCTTCTTATACTGTTTACTTGTTGTCACTAGTCGAGAGGTTCAGTAATTGAACATTTTTTGTACTGGCACTCCATTCTCCACCATTGGTAGGCATGCTGGGCTTCAAAAAAGAAAAGAAAAAGTGTGAGTCCAGTTTTAATTTTGCGAGTGGGAACAAAAAGCCACTTGCTAAAATTTGCAAGTGGATAAAAAAACGAAATTTGAACCCTGAGAGAGAAAATTCTTGTAACCAGCATTTTTCTTCAACATATGAAAGTTTTTGAATTTTGTCATTTGGTTGACTTAAATAGAGCATTTTCTGTATGTCTGAATGAATGAACCAGAGAAAAGTTTAGGAGCATGTTATTTTTTCCATTTTTTTCCTTAGAGGGCTAAGCATAACTTGTGTTGCCTTTGTGGAGAGTCCAGATTCAGACCAGACTGTATAGAACATGCATTCAGAACTTGGATCTGCCAGTTTTTCTATGATAAAATGCTGGTTACCTTCATTTTCAGTTTCTTAGCATTTACAATGCCCTCTTTCTCTGGTTCTTTTAAACTGGGAATTGTGTGGTGAGGGGTTAAAGCCTGATTGAAATGCACATATTGTTGAATTTATGGAACTTTAAATCATTCATCAGCCAATAAGCACAGGAATTTGTACATTCTTTCTCAAATTATGGGCCAAAAGCATGTCACAATGTTATTTCAGGCTTGCTTGACATTTAGATGGTTGCATTATATTATTTTATATTTCAGCTTACGTGTGCATGAAGTGCTCGAGGTGAGCTCTTGTGATTGTGCTGTGTTTGTTGTCCAGGCATCAACATTTACCTTGCACGCACTCTGGAGGCCTCACTTTTAGCCATTTACTTATGAAACTTGGTCAGAATGTTTGATATCTCTGATAAGTCTGAAAATTGGTGACCTTGGGTCAAAAAAGCCACATGGTGAAATACAAGAAAACTTGTGTGCTATTTTTAGCATACCTGAACACTGAGTGCTCATGGTGAGCTTTTGTGATCACGTTGTGTCCATCCTGCGTTGTGTGGTCATAAACATTCACCTTATGTGCACTCTAGTGTCAACATTTTCAATCAGATACTCATGAAACTTGGTCAGAATGTTTGTCCTGATAAAATGTCGCACAAGTTTGAACTTGGGTCACATTGGGCCAAATAGTGAGTCACTGGACAAAATCTAAGAAAAACCTTATTAGCACTCTGTAGGCCAAAGTTTTTATCCTGATACTCTTGAAATTTGGTCAGAATGTTTGTCTTGATATATCATACAAGTTTGACATTGGGTCATGTGCGGCTATAAAGTAAGTCAATGGGCAAAATCTGAGAAAAAATGTGTGTGCAGACTATAGGCCATATTTTCAGCCTGATACTCATGAAACTTGGTCAGAATGTTTATCTTGATAATATCTTAAACAAGTTTGCAATTGGTTCATATCAAGTTAAAAATTAGGTCAACAGGTCAAATCTTAGAAAAACCTTGTGTATGCTCTAGAAGCCATATTATCAGTCCAATACTCTTGAACCTTGGTCAGAATGTTTGTCATATTGATATCTTGGACAAGTTTCAAAGTGGGTCGTCTGATCAAAAAAGTAGGTCACTTACAATCAGGTGTTTTACATCATTAAAATCGGGATCTCTTTGGTTTTATCAACCGTACATGACTTGACTTAGGTGAGGGCTTTCTGGCCAATAGCCTTCTTGTTAAGTAACAGTTTTGCATGATATTGTGAAACTTGAATTTCGGTCTTAACTCTTTACCAAACAACACAATTTTAGACTAATGAAAATTTGAAGCTTTTGCAGACAACAAAATTAATGTGACTCAAAAATTGAAATTTAGTTTTGGAAGGGTAGAAAACTTTGTGCCAAAAGGAGAATATGCTGGTTACCAGCATTTTCTCCTTTTCCAACAAAGTTTTCAGAAGGCTTCTATTTCAGGGTCGTGAAGACCTGGGATTGTTTGGCAAAGGCTTAATGTCTTGCTATTAAAACTTCTTACAAAATCTGTACAAAAGATATAAAAGCTCAGTCAAAGGATCCAGGACTGTCATTGCTCTCATGTTTTAAATTTCTGTTACAATGATGCTTGGAAGCACACATTTTTTTTCCTGGACATTCTGTGTAAATTCTGGGTGTTAATACCTGGAAAAAAAGGCAACCTACATACGCATATTTAAAAGGAAAAAAAAATCATGCCACATCTAAAACAGATGGACCTACAATATTTCATAACCCATAAAAGCACTTGTCTTTCTGTTACAGCTACCTGTTCGAAGAAGAGTATTTGCTTCAACAAAATGAAGAATTTCCAGGAAAATTTATCCTTTTGGAGAAGACCTTATGCTTCAACAAAATAGAGAGTTCCCAGGGAAACTTATCCTTTTGAAGAAATATAAGTCACCTTTAGTATCCTTGATGTCCTCAAGCTATATGCATATAATAAAAGATTTGTCATAACTATTGCAAAATTGGGGAAAAGATGGTTTTCTGTAATGACATCAAAGGTATGCGGAGACATGAGGATTTGAGAAAGATGCCACGAGCTTTTGTGGAGATGTGGTGGTTTGTTTCTGGAATTGTGTCAACTATAAGGTTTTGAAGCAACATCATCATCAGTGATGTTGCATTTCTGAATTTTTAAATTGGCTGTATAGAAAATATAAATATATATATATGTGTGTGTGTGTGTGTGTGTGTGTGTGTGTGTGTGTGTGTGTGTGTGTGAATTATACCAAAGATCTGCAAAATATACTTTTATTACTAAATTAAATAGATTTTTAATTTTTTTAATAAAAAATAGAAATAAAAACAATTGTTTCAGTTACGTAGTCTTTACGTTGACTACCTTCAAAACCATATGTTTCACATGTGAAGGTCGTAGTTGGTGGAAATTTTTGTGCAAGCATGTGTTTATTGGCCCTTCACTATACAACAAAATTGAGGACTTGTCAGTATCAGAAGCATTCAGAAATAGTAATACAATGTGGCTTAACTCTTTACTAAAAGCCAAATTTTAGTACTCATCCATATTGGAAGCATTTGTATAGGAGAAATTACATATGACACAAATGATTGAATTTGTCTCTGAAAGGTTACAAAACATTGTGAGAAAAGGAGAAAATGCTGGTTACTAGCATTTTCTCCTTTTCTCACAATGTTTCTAAATACCCTCTGTCCCAGGGTAATTATAACTTGGGATTGTATGGTAAAGAGTTAGATTTTACTTACCAGTCGACAAAATTATAGATTGGTTCAAATTGAAAGCATTTGCAGACTAGAAACCATGTGAGCTAAATTAGAAAACATTACTTAGAAAGGGTAGAAAACTGTTCGCAAAGGAGAAATGCTGGTTTCCAGCATTTTCCTCTTTTTCCAACAAAGGTTTTTAAAGTCTGTTTTCTTGAGTCTATCATATTCATCATCGAAAAAGAAATCTACTTCATGGGAAAAGAAAAAAAAAGCTTTTTATCGGCATTTTTTTTTTTACATTTTCCTTACAATATATTATTAAGCCATCTATTTCTAGTCATGAACTCTACGAAACAACAAATGTATTGACTTGTCAAAATTGAAAGCATTCATAGATGATAAATCCATTGTGACCCAAATGTTGAGGTTTTTCATGGGAGTGTCCATAGGCAAGACACTTCAGAGCCCTAACCTAATACTGGTGAAACCCAGGAAATGCATGAATTGTTGGGCTGTCTTGGTGATATGACTGAAATAAAGTTGAAAGTAGCGTAGAACAGGATTCAATCAATTAACCAAAATGTTGTAATGTATCTTTGGAAAGGGTAGCAAACATGCTGCTTACTAGCATTTTTTCTTTGATCACAATGTTTTTGAAAGCCTTCTTTCCTTGGGATTAATACACAGGATTAGTTGGGAAAAGGTTATTTCAGTGATCAATGAATCAAAATTTATTACAAGAAGCTGTTTCATATGTGAAAGTGTAGGTTAGTGTAAAGTCTGTGGTCATTAAAAACCAGGGATTGTTTGGTAAAAGATTAATACACAGGATTGATAAGGAAAAGGTTAATTCAGTGATAAATTTGGATTTATAGGAAGCTGTTTCATATGTGAAAATGTCGGTTAGTGAAAAGAAGTGCTACTGTTGTGTTTTTGAATTGAGTGATAATTTTGGATTTATAAGAAGCTGTTTCTTATGTGAAAGTGTAGGTTAGTGTAAAGTCTAGTGCTAGTGTTGTGCTTTTGAATTCAGTGATAAATTTGGATTTACAAGAAGAACCTTAAGGCCGAGATGAGATGATGCATCACCATGCAACAGTGGTGAGTACAGCTAAGTTTATTATAATACCTCAAAGCTATTATTAGGAAGAATTAACCCTTCCTTACAATCCAAGTTTTAAAGGCCCAGAAGAGGCCAAAATATCAAAGCAGGCGTTTAATTCAATCCATTTAAATTTAAATCATACCATTTAAAAGTACAGTCAAGCCGCATTAATCCAGACACTTCTGTTTCCCAAAGACTTCCATATCGATAAGGGACACTGTGCTTCATAAGAATTACAATAGTGTATGATTTACACAAACACTTTTATTGTTCCTGCATTTGTTCAGATATGATTGAATAAATTGTCATAACTTTGCATTTTGCCTTTTTGTGTTTTTTGTACATTCTTTCCCCTTGTACCTTATTACGTGCACATTATGACTTTTGTACAAACGGGTGGGCTTGTAAAACTCTGCACATTATGACTTTGGTACAAACGGGTGGGCTTGTAAACCTCTGCACATTATGACTTTGGTACAAATGGGTGGGCTTGTAAAGCTCTGCACATTATGACTTCAAAAAAACACCACATAAAAGGGGGGTGCAATACACAGGCACAGTATTTCTGCATTATAGTATAACTATTGATTTTCCAATTTCGAGAGATAACGATTTCATGACATATTATAGAATTTTTGCGATAGTAGAATTTGGGTTTTCGTCTCTACAGGCAAATGTCTTTTTTATGCAGAAGTTGAAACTTCAAATTGTCATCTCCTTTTGACTTCAAATGATTGAAATGGGAAAATAGTAAAGTTATTGAGGGTATTGATGACAATCCAACCAAAATGAAAGACATGCATATTGATCTTTATTCACCTTTATAGTCTGTTAGGAGTCAAATAATTTTGAAAAAAATGTTACAGAAATTTATCTCATTGTCAGCCATTTTGTGTCAATTTTGGGTAGTGTAAACAGCTTGAGGGAGAGATAAATTAATTAAACTGTTTTTTCTTATGCATAGTGGTTAAAATGAGAATATTTGTATTTGAAATGAAGGACTTTGAAATACGCGAGTACAGGTATATTTAAATTTTAGTTTTGTTGTCATATGAGAATATGATGGATTAAACCTGAGCACTAAAACTGAGTGGAGATTTCGACTTTCATTTTAGCTATTGTCTATTTAATCAAGGAAAACTTTATCAACCAAAGCATGTAATTATCATATCATCTCATCAATACTATTGGTATTGATAATCTGTCAAATTGACAATGGCATGTGTATATCTTTTTATCACTTTTTTGAAAACTAACTCTAATTAAGACGTGTGTTTTCAAATGTGTGAAAACCATCTGAATTAAATTGATACTAGACTGATACTTGTGTTATTTACACGTACTTGGAACTGGTCCAAAATGGCTCAAAGTAGCCTGTTTAGGTATTTATGAAACCAGTCCACAATTGTGCCGGGGAAAATAACATTTAAATTGTGTAATACACAGTCAGACCTCGTCCGTTTTATTTGGTAAGGTTTACACTGTTTTTTTAACTCTTTCTTCCAGATTTTTTCATTCTGGTTCTGAAACGCGGATTTCCAGAATAAAAAGTAAAATTTGTACAGAAAATATTTGTTCCCTAATGATTTCTTCTGGATCTTGAGACTTCTGGAAAAATGGAGCCGGGATTAACGTGGCTCGACTGCATAGAAAATATTGTGAAGATGACAGTCCATTATTGTGTGGTCAGGCCATCTGTTAGTGGATGGCAGAAAGAAGAGTTCTAAAATCAGACAAAAAGTAAACAAAAGACACAGCTACCTGGCAGGTTTTTACTTAGTTTTGAGATTAATAGCCCTGTCAGCAACTAACCCTGGGACAAACTGTACAATGACAGATTGTCATCTTCACAAAAGTTTCTTTTAGATGGTATGATATAAATTTAAATCCATTTAAACATCTGCTTTATTAACTTTACTATTGGCCTTTATTATTACTTTAACGACCCTGGAAAAGATATTGTTTGAAAACATTATGGGAAAGGAGAAAATGCTAGTAACAGGCATTTTATCATTTTCCAAATTTTTTTTTACAACCTTTTCAAGGACAAATACATGTACTATCATTTGAAAAACATTTTGTATTGTCTATAAATTCCTTCATATATGCACTAGTCTAACATTTTGTTATCTGATAAAGGGTTAACTTAAAATGGCACTGAATCCAGAATTAACTCCATTATGTATAATTATCCAACTGCACAGAATATGCAGCTTGATCTTGTATCTAGGATGTCCGCTAGGTCTTTATTGTCTTATATTCTTATAAAGACCTGATTTAACCCTAGGATTGTCAAATAAACCAAAAAACATTTGCAGTTTAGAATTTAGACTGGAATAATAACAGTATTTCTTTTGTGTATAGTTTCATTAAAGCAGAAAGAGTAGATCAAAGATCAGTCTGCACTTTTTGTGCAGTCTGATCTTGATCTACACATGCTGCAAGGGCAACTAAAGTTGTTAAAGGTGCTTTCAGGGTTAAATAACAGTATCTATATGAACCATGTTCTATGAAAAGGGGGCTTAATGCATCTACAAAAAGTATCTATTCATGTCAGGCTTTGCAGTCTATTGGCCATCAGTCAATTTTTTGCATGTCCAACAAATATTATATTTCATGAATAAGTGGGTTGTTAGACAAGATGGATTTTATGGATATATAATTATGTGATAAGTTGCTTGGTGTAAGGCAGCATAGAGATACATTAAACCCAATTTTGTCAGCACACAGTTTAAATAATTTATACTGTATTTTCCGGACAATAGGCAGCTGCACTGCATAGGCTGCAACCTTCCATTTTAACCATTTTAGAAAAAAAGTTATTGTATAGGCCACATTGGCAAATAGGCCACGGCAAATATGCTTGTTTACTGCATGTGTAGTGTCATCCATCTATAGATACAATGTATATGTACAGAATGTGTGTTATATTTAAGACATGAAACAAATTTATCCATTGTTTTTGCATTTTTTCATTCCCTTTCTGGAGATCAAATCACTCGGAGGACTTGAGACCATCAATATTCATTCATCCATGGTCCAGTGATTTAAGGAATTTTGAAATAGTGAAATAGTCACTTCACTTAACGCTACACAGTGTTCAATCTAGCTTGGCTTGAAAGGGGGCCAATCGGGCCCACAGACATTGAAACAAGGGGCCATTTTGGAAAACTGGGGGCCACACATAAAAAAAAAATCATTCTTTCTTACTGAAATGTTAACCTTTTCATCGAACAAGTATAATCTCATTCATGTATCTATGAATACGATGCTTATAATTCTGCAACACTGCAGAAGTTATCATCGTTATTGATGCAACCTTGTTTCCACCATTAATTTAATTCTAAAAAAATGACGAAATGTGTCCGTCAATGGTAAACTTACGGAAATTCTGATATCCCATCACAAAAGGATTTAACTTTCACCTCAATCATTTCTAGTTGAAAGTCGCGTTTCTGCGGGCTTTTATTATCGACGCCTAACTACGGGTAGGTACTGGCCCGATTGTGCTTTCTGAAGTAATATTTTCAATAGCTTTTGCCTTTTTTGCCCCATTGAGGCTTAAAAAAAAAAATCAGAAAAATTGCTCCGTAGCGATGTTGCATGATCGGCGGAAGCTAAAAGAATCGTAACTTCTGGTACCCGTCTTTCTCCGGAAACTGTCTGATACAAAGATCAGTAGCTGGTTACCAGTTTTATCTTAGCCATTACATCCGTTGGGTTATCGGTAAATTCTTACTGGAAAGATCGGCATTGTGTTTATTGAGTGGAAAAAGCAGAAACGGGCAAAAAGGACCCTAATTCACGGAATGCCACTTTTACAATTGAGTGCGCCCGAAGAGCCCGAGGTTGGTTTAGAATTGCGCCATCTGAAATTTTTGGGGGACTATGGCGCAATGGCGTGCTCTAGATTGAACACTGGCTACACACAAAACAATGCCTTGAATTACATTCACGGTCAACCACTGATCATTACCAACTGACATCATTTAACAGTTGTGAAAATCGAGATTAGTCATGAATTTTCACACTTTCATAAGTTTGCAAGCTGATTAATTTATCTACTCACAAAAGAAAGGTATAAATGTTCGAGAAATGCTTTGGGGGCATGAACCAAGGTGCATGCATATGGGGAATCGTGAAGTGGTTTTCCTATATTTTCAGTTTTACAGGCTGCACTAACAAATCATTAAGAAATATTAAAAATATAACGTATACGCCGCTTTGTTTCATAGGCTGCACCCTTGAAAATTTCCCTTTTTTTAACAGGCTGCGGCCTATTATCCGGAAAATATGGTACTGTCAAATAATGCCCATATTTTGTACACAATGTTCTGCCAAGGATTATTCAGAGAGGGGGAGCACTTGTCCCATAAGTTTGCAGAAGTAGGGTACACTTTCAATGAAGAGGTAAGTAATGAACTCTGCATTTTGACTGCCATAGGTATATATAGCATTAATTGTAGGATTTTCATAAATCTAACCAAGGGATATTCTACCTTTCTTCAGGGGCCAAATTTCAGCCCCATTCCCAATCACAAATTGTGTAATTCTTTTCCATGATTTTTTTCCGAATTAGATGCCTCGGACATCTCAAATTTGTGTTCTGACATTTTTACCTATATGAACTACTAAAATTCAACCACTGCAGGCATTGGCCGTAATTCAATCAGGAAATTGACAATCGTCAAATTTCAGATGTTAGTTAAACTGCCGGTATCAGTATGGCTGTGGAACTATTGACTCACATACCAGTCCAATAAATAATTAAGTTTGTACCGACCCTCACACACCAATATACGGGGACAATAAAATCATTAAAAGTTTGTACCAGTTAAAAAAAGAAACACTGACATGTGCTTTGCGATAACCTATGCCAAAATTGCAAAAAGAAATGGATAAACAACATAACTTAGGGAGGGGTGGAATCGTCTTGCAGCCCAGAACACTGGAACTAGTGCAAAAGACAAATGAGAGTACCTTCATACAAAGAAAGACGATTGAAAAAAAAAAAGTAACACTGATTCAATAGTACAAAGAATGCCTTATTGACTTTACCATAAGGCTAAATGTGTTTTAAACTTTACATGCTTCAGTAATCAGTACTATTAGACTGTGAGCCAGCAGGGTGTTTGCTCCCCCCAATGATATCAAAGTACAAAAATTTGAACTTGCTATGACATAGTAGTTAAGGTATGACCTACAGTCATATTCACCTTTTTAGTTAAATACAGGATACATAATTATGCATGAATTTAAATCTTTAAGCGCTATAGGCGAAAACAGAGAGGCCTTTGCAGACGACATAAATCAAGATCAGACTGCACAGAACATGCAGACTGATCTCGGATCTCTGTCGTTTGCTCGTTTAGTCAAGCCTAACACTATAAAACTCTCTGAGTTTCAGTGGAGTATATTTCCAGGCATCAAAAGAGGTTGACATTAAATATTTGGAGCCGAAAGAGTTAACTGCCCAAAATCAGAGATATGTTATTCCTAGTTAATCTTGTGCCAATTTTTACACACATCAAATAGGTAATCAGGTGATTTACTAGCAATGTGAGTTACCAAGATGAATTTCTCATTTGGATTTGATATTTCAATAGGGCAGATATCTCACATTGTTGGTCAGTATTCATTTATGGAGGACCACTTTGTTACAGTGATGAGAGCTCATTCACGCTTGTATTTGTTCAATAAAACTGTCACCATCATCATTCTCATGTGGACCAGCCATATTTATGTCTTTATGTTTTTGATATGAAAACTTTGGTTGTTGCTTTCCCCTTCTTTCCTGTTCAGAATTATGAGGGCTGTTCGATAAGTAATGTGTATTGTACCACAGCACGATAACGCTTTGCATGATTTCGTGGATGATGATATGCTTGAATAGCTCTATATTCAATACCTTTCCAACGGTATAAACACGAGCCTTCAGCTCCACATAGTTTTAAACTTATAGTCATTTCAATAGAGCTAGTCGTTGACCACTGTTGTAAAAATGGTTGGGAAACGGATTAAGAATATTAAAGAAATTATAGCTTATATAAAAGTTCGCACAAAACTCGGTCATTCGGTAATGCAGATTTTTACTGAATTGGGGGAAGTTTATGGGTCTGATAAGGTATCTTATGAGACAGTTCATAGGTGGAGAAAGAAATTTCTGACTGGCACAGAGTCCGTCAAAGATGCAGCAAAATCTGGCCGACCTGTGACTGTAACAGGCAAGGCAAATGTCTCAAAAGTCAGGGAAATAATTGAAAGTGATGGCAGATACATGATTCGTGATATTGCCAACGCTGTTGGCATATCGCTATCGCGGGTGCATTTTATTTTGAAGTGTATTTTGAAAGTATGAAAGATTTCTGCCAGATGGATACCGCATATATTGACAGATGACCAAAAACGGGTACGAGTACAAACCGCTAAGCAATTGCTCAAAATGTTCCCAAATTCAATCAAAGACAATTTGCAAACATTGTTACTGGTGACAAAACACGGGTTCACTATTTCGAACCAGTAAGAAAAATTGGAAACAAAATATGGCTAACAAAACACGGTAGAAGGCCTGTAGTTGCCAAAAGAAGCATAAGCACAAAGAAGGTTCTTTATTGCATATTCTTCTCATGTGATGGTATAGCCGTACAAATTCTGGTGCCGAAGGGCAAAAGTGTTACAGGTCGGTATTACCGAGATGTTATACTAAAAAAGGTCAAGAAATATTAACTTAAACGACGCCCTGTGTCAGGATTTAGGCATGTTCGTCTACTTCATGATAATGCTCCATCACATACATCTGAGCTTGTGAAGCAATTTTTGAAGTCGGAGAAGGTTACCGTCTTGCCACACCCACCATACTCTCCAGATCTAGCCCCATGCGACTTTTTCCTTTTTCCAAAACTTAAAAAGTTCTTATCTGGTCGTCGTTACAAGTCCCGACAAGCCCTTGGCTCAGCCATCAGTCAGTGCCTCAGAGGTCTACCTAAATCAGCGTACCGTGACGCATTTCAGAAATGGATTCAGAGATTGAAATTATGTATTTCAAACCGCAGAGAATACTTTGAAGGGATGTAATGTTCATTTCACTATTTGAGTCGAATGCTTTTGAGATATCGTACAATACACATTACATATCGAACAACCCTCGTATGTCGAGTTAAGTGCTTGGCATTAAGAAACAAGGAAATGATATGAAGCATCGTGCCATGACTATAAAAGAAGGCTACGTAGAAATGTTGGATACGAGATGCATTGGATTTGATATAATATGCTTAAGTCTTAAATTATGCAATGAAGAGCCCTTCTTTCAGACTTCCCGAAAGTTCACAAAAAGTGTCAGACATTCGGTCTGACAAGGCCTGAAAATCTGTCAGACCGAAAAAAAATCTGTCAGACCGAATCAAATTTAACAAAAACAAAGAAAACATAAAGAAGGGTACCAACTATATCAACTTTATGCATATGATGATATTAAACTATTTCTCCACTGATTCAGACTTTCAAAAGTCACTGACATTTAACCCCTTACCAAGCAGTCACAAATTTTAACAACCTTGAGGAAAAATGCTTTTGAAAGCATTATTGGAAAAGGAGAAAATACTAAACATTACAAGCAAGTCAATTCATTAAATTTGTGCATCCAAGAATAAATATGTTTGTATTGCGAAGATGTTGGTCTGTTCTAACTTTCTCACCGTAAAAAACCAGACAGTCTGTTCAGCGTATTTGCACCTTTTCCAAGTCAGAAACCAACCATTCTCATTGATGCTTCCTTTTCTCGATCAATTTTCTCTCTGGTCTCTTTTTTTCATATTCTTTTTTCTATTCAGTGCGCTCCTCTGATGTTAATTTTCTTTTTTTACCAGGTTTAGCGCCTTCATAACATTTTAACGACGCCATTTTTGTCCAAAACATTGTGATTACGTTTTCAGCGGCTCGGAATAAATGCTGGACAGTGGGACCAATCTAGCCTGAAAAATCGTCAGTCCTTGTCAAGATTTGTCGGTCATGTCCGTCAGACAGACGTATTTCGGGAAGTCTGTTCTTTTTCTTTTTAATCTTCTATCTATTTTTTCCCTTATGTTAACTTTGAAATGAAGGTCATTTTGTGTTTTACCATGTACTGTCAATTTTCTTGTCATTAACATATTTTTTGACATAAAGGTCATGCAAATTACCATCATTCACATGCAGTCCTGTTATTGCTCAGATTGTCTTGCGCAAAGTAGGAATCGGGACAATTCCGGAATTGTCCTTCGCAAAGTAGGAATTCTCACTTTGCCGGGCTAAGTAAGAATTCCTACCTGGTGTGGTTCAATTCCGGAATTGTCCCTGCGCAAAGTAGGAACAGGGACAAAGTGAGAATCTATTATTTTCCCTGTGCAAAGTAGGAATCGGGGACAAATAAAACATGTAATATGAGCCATGAGCGCATAATGAAGAGTCAGCATTATACGTGTAATGAGAAATAAATAGCATGTGTTCAGCATGAGCAGTGTTGGAAAAGGAAAGCAAAAACTTTAAAATATTTTTGATAAAACTTACCCTTTACTACACGATCAAAAATTTTAACGACCATGAAGAAGAAGGTTACTGAAAACATTGTGGATAAACGAGAAAATGCTGATAACCGAACTAAGCACTAGAGGTGCAGTCTGATCTTGGATCTACACAGTAAGATTTTCCCTAGTGAAAAGAACTTTCAATTTTCGATATTTTGTAGTTTTACCCCTTCCACATTACGCATTTTTGACCAGTCAAAATGAAAGCATTTGCAAACAACAAATTAGCTGTTGCTTAAACAATGGAATTTGTCTTTGAAAGCATAGAAAACATCGTGGGATAAGGATAAATTGCTGGTAACCAGCATTTTCTCCCTTTCTCGCAATGCTTTATAGTTTAGCATGAAAGTGTTCATCTACACCTACGTCATCGCTTGACCTCAGTTGATTCATCTGGGAATGGACAAATATATTCAGTTGCAAGACAATCCATTCACGTTTTATGTACCGTTACATGTTTTGTATAGAAATACTTTACTGTGCTATTCCATATGAGTGACGCACCAATGAATGCCCAGTTGTAGGAAGAAATAATTGGTGAGCTAATGGGGAGACAGTTTCTTCTTTTCTGACCCGATTTCTCATTTGCAAAGTCTATGCTGTGAAGGGAAGTCTCTGTAGTTCGACAAAAGTAATCCTGTTTTAGAAACACTACCTTGGAATCATTTAGAGAATAACAGACCTGGGGTGTTTCAAAAATGGTTTTAATCAGGCCCTCTTTATGTACATTTTAATGTTTTTTCAATTTTGGTAAAAATGTCATATTGTAAACAGAAACTTTATTGAATTTTCACAATGTTTACTGGGTACTTCCCCATGTCACAGACATGCAATACGTGCATAAAATAATATAGAGTATAAATCATAGCAATGATTTCGTTAACAAAGTGAATTCTATTCTACCCATGCGATAAGGAGGACGATAACAATGTTGACTGCATGAATGTGGTCCATGGGCGATGGTGAAAAGACTTTCATATAGCATGGAATAATATGTTGTAAACATCCTTGTTATCATTTCAATGAAAGGCAACTTCATATTAGACTCGAACTCCAATGAAGGGGCAACATTAAGAAAAAGGTCTAAACAACTTTATTCAAAAGTGTTTTATACGATACCAATCATTGTGTTGATTATAGAAGTGATAAATACAATCCTGACGTCAATGAGTTCTCATGGGTCAACAGCAAGAAATATCTTTAATTCCAGCAAATGTCAGTAGATTTTGAAAAAAGCTTAATACTTGTCTTCATTAATACTCTGACTTCCTTTGCTGACACAGCTTATAGATAGGATAAATTATAATGATAAGGCACAGTGTTTCTCATGGAATCTATTCTGTATCACTAGGATCATAATTGATGATTTTGTAAACTATGGATATGTTTTTGGGTACCAGCCGTTTTACGTGACCAAAAACAGTGCTGTCAGTACTTTGATTCAACCAAAATTGCTTCTTTTTCTATAAAACAGCTGTTTTTACATTAGATATGAGTGTATAATCCCATCTGAACATGTTTCTGACATATTCAATGTAGAAAAGGAAATGAAAATTTAACCTGAACTGCTGTTCATTGATATCTCATATGCAACACTGCACTTGATGACCTTTGACCTCTGTAACTCCCAAAAGCCCCACTCGCCAGGTGGCAGACTTTAGCAAAGTGCTCAGAAGACCTTGGGGTTTCAGAAAATAATAGTGCCGAAAATTCCCCCGGGGGGAGGGGGGCCTATTGGTGGCTCAAGGTCTATATATAATTATGTGGTCAAGTTATAAAAAATATTTAACTCTTTACCAGACCACAAAATTTTGAACTTGACCAGTTTGAAAGCATTTGCAGATGACAAAATAAATATAATCTCATGTGATGATTTCTGTCTTTAATAGGGTAGAAAACTTACTGGGAAAACTAGAAAATGCTGGTTACAAGCATTTTTTCCTTTTTCCACAATCTTTTTAGAAGCCTTCTCCTTAACTCTTTACCACACAATCCCGACTTTTAACGACCCTGAGAAAGAAGCCTTTTGAAAACATTGTGGGAAAAGGAGAAAATGCTGGTAACCAGCATTTTCTCCTTTTCCCACCATGTTTTCTATCCTTCACAAAACAAATTTCAAATTTTCAGTCACTTGTATTTTGTCTTCTGCAAGTGCTTTCAATTTGGACCAGTCTAAAATTTTGTCGTTTGGTAAAGAGTTAAGGGTTGTTAAAACTTGGGATTGTGTGGTAAAGAGTTAACCAAGAATGACAAAGTTTTTTGAAGTGGTTTCAGGAAAGTATTTTGTGTTATTATAATTCATTTTAATGTGAAGAGTAGATAATTGCCCATATTTAATTACTCAAAGCATATTGAAACATTTTTTTTATATGCGATGAAAGGTAACATGTTATATCACTAGGCTGACTTGAAACTGATCTGTATTTGGAATGGGGACCAGCATGTTTTATATCCTATTTCAAGACTTGATTCCTAGATCACTTTTAATTTCTTCATTCAATAATGGATAGCAGTTTTGGTGCTTTTAAGTTTGCATACATCTTAAAACCTTGTTACTACCTACCGTTTACCACTCATCCTCCTGGACAACCATACTCACAACCTCTGGATTACTTGATTTAACTTGTCATCTAAATAACTACGAGCCATGCTCTGTGAAAAAGGGGTTTAAAATATCTGCAAAAAGTATCAATCAACATGTGCAGTCTGCACCTAGGTTGAAATTTTTGCTAATTGGCCACTTTTCTTCCTGTCAGAGGACCAGTTAACTTCATGATGTAGCCGGGTTTTCGACAAAATAAATTTTATGGGTCCAGAATTATTTAACATGCTTGGTATAATGTATGGGGGGTGAGAGATGCATTAAACCCCCTTTTACCAGAGCTTGGCTCATATTCTACAATATGATAAAAAAATCATGTGGCTTGTACTTAGGCCTTGCCTTATGCACATGAAATGGTGTACATAATATCACCTGCAACAGGCGAAAAGGGGCATTCAGACATTTGCATAAAGTGTCATCTCAGATCAGCCTGCAACAGTGCTAATCCGAAACAACACTTGCCATTTTTATTTAATTTTCTGTTTTGCCCAAGTCTACTGATGAACAAAATCTAATGTAGTCATAAAGTGCCTTCTTGGATTAGCCTGTGCAGATTTCACAGGCTGATCCAAGACGACACTTTATGCAAGTGTCCGAATGCCCCTTTTCAGGTGTTGCAAGCCATATCATTTATACATTTCTGAGTGACAGAGCAATCCTGGTTCATTCGTTGGAGCAATAGATAGGGTTACCGTAAATACTTACATTTTCCCCAGTTCTGACATACAACAAATTGAGCAGATTCAGGAAATAATATCTTTTAACTCTTTACCACACAATCCTGACTTTTAATGACCCTGAGAAAGAAAGCTTTTGAAAACATTGTAGCAGAAGGAGAAAATGCTGGTGACCAGCATTTTCTCCTTTTTCTACAATGTTTTCTAGCTTTCCCAAATCAAATTTCAATTTTTGAGTCACATTTATTTGTTGTCTGCAAATGCTTTCAGTTTGGACTAGTCCAAAATTTTGTTGTTTGATAAAGAGTTAAGACATCAGTTCATGGAGGTCCTCATTATAAACAATCAACACTCAGTGTTGCTGTGGATGCATGTGTTTGCCATGGAGAAGTACCAAGATCTCATATAGTTTTGGGTTATACATCAGTGTAAAATTTTATGTAACACTAATCAAATAAGCTCACTGATAGGTTTGTATGCAAGTTATTGATTTTCTGTAGCTTGTGTAGTTGCATAGTACTTGTTAGACAAAGTTAACCCTTGTTGATCTAGTGCATAGGCACCTGGTTTCCATGACTTAAAGTTTCACAACTTACATTTATTTCTGTATATTATCAATACTGGAAGGTTTCGCAGCAGCCATGTTTTTAAAGCGACGGAAGTTCGTCCAAATTACACCGGTTCCTGGATCGTCACATAGCAAAGATCTACAATATGGGTACCACGGTTATGTCAGAATTTTAAACAAACTTACTTCATTTTAGCTGTGTGTTATTCATACCAAATGATAAAGCAACTACTTTGCAATATTTATAAAGTAAAGTGAATGGTATGTTTAAATCACCGTGGTAGCCATTTTTGCAATGTTCAGTTTGCGACGATCCGGGATCCGGTGTAATTTAAACGAACTTCCATTGCATTTAAACATGGCTGCTGCGAAACCTTCCAGTATTTATAATATACAGATAAAAATATAAGTTGTGAAACTTAAAGTCATGGAAACCAGGTGCCTATGATCTAGTGCTAAATGAATCAATAAAAAAAGACATACTGGTAAGTCAGCTCTTAGCCCTGATCCTGCTTAACAGATCAAATGAAACTTTCAAGCCATGGTAAAACCCATTTGATGATATTTTAATATTCTTTGGAAAAAAAAAATCTTCTTTTTGAGCAGTGTAAATCTAAGATCGGACTGCACATTAGGTGCAATCTGATCTTGATCTATATTGTCTGCAATAGGTCAGTGAGTAGTGCTTAGCAGTCTAAGGGTTAAGATTTAGGTATTGTAATTTCTGCTGATAAAGTTGATAAAGAAGAGGATAGTAATGACCCTGGGTTAGACTGAACATTCTGAGGAGTTAGTTTGTGCTTGACAATCTGCACAAGCAGTTGACTCTAAATCTTTGCCACACAATCCCGACTTTTAACGACCCTAAGAAAGAGGCCTTTTGAAAATATTGTGGGAGAAGGAGAAAATGCTGGTAACCAGCATTTTCTCCTTTTCCCACAATATTTTCTATCCTATCAAAGTCAGAAATCATCATATTACCAAGATTTGGTTCTCATTTTAGCACTATACTTGTAAGTTGCAGAGCCTCCAATATTTTTTTAGTTTGAAAGTAACACGTCTGATTGGCTAAATGATTTAGCCAATCACAGACTCCCCGAAACAAGTCTGTCTGACAGACATGACCGGTCTGACTGTCAGGCATTTATACCAAGCTGCTGAAAACGTAATCGCAATGTTTTGGACAAAAATTGCATTGATAAAATGTTACGAAGGCGCTAAACTGGTAAAAAAAGAAAATTAATGCCAGAGGAGCGCACTGAATAGAAAAAAGAATATGAGAAAAAGAGACTGGAGCCAAAATTGATCGAGAAAAGGAAGTAGCAACGAGAATGGTAGGTTTATGACTCGGAAAAGGTGCAAATGCGCTGCACAGACTGTCTGGATTTTACGGTGAGAAAGTTAGAACGGACCAACATCTTAGCAATACAAACATACTTATTCTTGGATGCACAAATTTAATGAATTGACTTGCTTGTACTGTTTAGTATTTTCTCCTTTTCCAATAATGTTTTCAAAAGCATTTTTCCCCAAGGATATTAAAAGTCGTGATTGCTTGGTAAGGGGTTAAATGTCAGTGACTTTTGTAAGTTTTGAAAGTCTGGAATGAGTGGAGAAATAGTTAAATATCATTATATGCATAAAGTTGATATAGTTGGTACCCTTCTTTCTTATGTTTTCTTTGTTTTTGTTAAATTTGATTCGGTCTGACAGATTTTTTTCTGACAGATTTTCAGGCCTTGTCAGACTGAATGTCTGACACTTTTTGTGAACTTTCGGGAAGTGTGCAATCAGAAATGTTACTTTCAAATTTATAGAATTCTGGAGAATAAGACTAATCTTGAATGTTCTTAATAATGGTTGGTGAATATGGACCATGTAGCAGTCTGCTAATGAATAGATTTTACCAAATAGATCCATGCTTTTATTGCTGAGCCCTGGTAGCTCAGTCTGTAGCATACAGGATCAGGGGTTTCTGGTTCAATTTCCAGCCCAGCCAATTTATTTCCAAGGATTGATGATAGTCATTGCAACAGGATTCATTCCTGTCTCACCACTGACCATTATTTTGATGATGATAATGCGGGACAGCAGCCAGATGCTTGAGAATATTGTGTGTAGTACTGGTAAAAGAAACTCCAGGAAAGCATAGATAGGTGCACTGGCCGCCACGATATGACTGAAATATTGTTGAAAACAGCTTTAAATACCATACAATCAATCAACCATGTTTTTACGGCCCAGAGACAGAAAGCTTTCAAAGTCAGTATTGGAACAGAAGAAATCCTGGCATCCTGTAGTTCCTCTATCTTCAAACAATGATTTCCACCAAATCAGAGACAAATTCTACACTTGACTCATCAGCAAATGCTTTCAGTGTAGTCAAGCTTAAGGTTTGTTGTGTGGTAAAGAGTTGACGCAATTATGATTCCCTACATGCATATGCTTTGGTGAATGAGATAAAGAAAATATAGTGGGAGGATGAGAAAATGCTGGTAACAAGTTTTTTCTTTTTTCCTCATAATATTTCCAAAAGAAAAGTGTTCTTCATTTGAGTTAAGAAAATATGAATTGGTGGTAAAAGGGCCAGTTTTCTGATATCTTTGTTTTACATTGGTTTCATCACTTTTTTTTTTGGTCTTTGTGGCAACTGCTTTTCACATTTTCAGCACCACTGGCTGAGGGACAGCAGGCTTACGCCATGCCCCGGTGTCTGTCCTGCATCAGTATGTATGTTTGTTTTCGTCTGTTCATGTGTGCATTAACTTTTCTTTCAAACATCTCTGAAACTACCCATCCATGAATTTTTATGAAACTTCAGAAATGATCCTGCCATTCCCCTTTTCGGAATTCCATCAAAGAATTTGATTTGAATAAAAACTCTAGTTGATTTGGCAACAAAACTAAAATATATTGAAAATCTCTAAAAATGTTCTTGTCTGAAAGCATGAAGCCTATGGCTGCCAAATTTTGCATGTAGCTTCACCTAATAGACCTCTACCAGATTCCTTGGAATTATAGCCATTGGATCAAAATTGGCCCTGTCCCAGGGGTCACAAGTTGGACAAGAGCTTGTATAGTGAACTTTTAAAAATCTTTTTTCTTCTAATTTGTAAGCATAGGGCTACCAAATTATGCATGAAGCTTCATTCTATGGACCCCCAATAGTATTATTCAAATTATAGCCCTGGGGTCATAATTGGTCCCATCCCAGGGGTCATAATTGGTCCCATCCCAGGGGTCACAAGTTCTATATGGGCTTATCTAGTAAAGACTTCAAATTTTTTTTTTAGCCTGTTAAGACTCGGGCTACCAAATTTAATCTGATTCTTCATATGGTAAACCTCCACGAAGATTGTCCAATTTATATCCCTGGGGTCAAAATTAACCCCATCCAAGGGGTTACAAGTTTTACAGGGGCTTATAAGCTGAAAACAGAATTGTCTGGTTCCTAACTGTAACTAACCAGCATTTTCTCCTTTTTCCACAATGTTTTCTACTCTTCTAAAGTCAAGTTTCAATTTTTTGAGTGGCATTTATTTTGTCATCTGCAAATGCTTTCAATTTGAACGAATCTAAAATTTTGTTGTTTGATAAAGAGTTAACTCTTCACCACATGACAAAATTTTGAACTTGTCTAAATTGAAAGCATTTGCAAACTACAACAAAAAAAAAACTGTGGCTAAAAAATCAGTTTGTTTTGGGAAGGGTAGAAAACATTGTGGGAAAAGGAGAAAATGCTGATTACCAGCGTTTTCTCCTTTTCCCACAATATTTTCAAAAGGCTTCTTTCTCAGGGTTGTTAGAAGTTGGGATTGTGTGGTAAAGGGTTAACTCTTTACCAAACGACAAAATTTTAGACTTGTCTAAACTGAAAGCATTTGCAGTTGACAAAATAGATGTGACTCAAAATTGACATTTGTTTTGGGAAAGGCAGAAAACATTGTGGGAAAAGGAGAAAATGCTGGTTACCAGCATTTTCTCTTTTTCCCACAATGCTTTCAAAAGGTTTCTTACCCAGCGTCGTTTAAAGTTGGTATTGTTTGGAAAAGGGTTAAAATTAAAAAATCTTTGTGAAGTCACTATGACAGAAAATTATGTGGTACTTCAAGGGGAATAACTCATGTTATAACAGATATATAGTTTGTTACCTAGGGTTTTCCCTCAGAGTTAAAAAATGGGGGTCATTGTGACCCCTTGCCACATTAGTTGAGGGTCATTTCGTAAACTTAGGTTGTCAAAATAAATGGGTCTCTTCGTTGTGAAGCACAGATTTCACCTTCAATGCATGTAACCTTTAAACTCCAAGAAAGTTAAAGTCTGTGAGCCATTTCTGACGGAATGCTTGATTTCAATTTTAGAAAAACAAAACATTCTTGTCTGAATCGCTGCTTGGCATGGTTTGATTGGCAGCTGTTGGAATCAGACGATGAAAAAGAGTGCTAGTTTACTTCTTCGTGACATTATTTTCCACGAACAGAACAGACTGGAAGTACTTTTATCTACCGGAAGTTGAGTGAAATAAGCTTTGAAATACAGAGAACCCAGCAAAGACTTTGACTGAGCCATATTTATGACACATATCCGATGTACTTTACGACAATAATGTGTAAACCAGTCTTATTCTATAAATAAATTACCAGAAAGCCACTTTTATCTAAAATAAACCATGTAGTTAAAAAAAGAATGGTGTTCATCTGATATTGAAGCAAGAACAGACTTGGATTTATGATGCTTTATTCAATTTCCTAGATGTTGTAGATTTTGGAAAGTTGCATCAGTGATGACGCACTGTCATTTATTTTTGGGGTCATTTGAGTTGAAGTCGCGTCAATGACGCAGGATTTGTGCATCATGGAAAACCCTGTTACGACTCCTGCAAACTGAAGAGTTACAGTTCATGAATTATTTATGAACTATTCATGAATTGTTCATTACCCAAGTTCATGAAATGCTCTTAAAATTCCTTAAAGTGCAAATGAGACAAATTCTTGAAGAGTCCTTGATTACTTCATAAAAACAAAGTTCATGAACAGTCTTTAAAATTACCCTAAGGTTTTTGAAGAACCTTTCAAGGACAGGTGTCCATGAATCATTCAAGAACTTATTATGGACAGAAAAACAGTGAAATGTTCTTGAATAGTTCATTACCGGGTCATTCCAGTTCTAGGATTTTAGTTCTTGTATAGTTCCTGAAATGTACACTGCCAGTTCATGAACAGATGATGGTTTGGATATTCATGAACTGTTCATGAACTCCCCCCATCAGAATTTCAATGTCTCATTTGCACTTCAGGGACTTTTAAGAGTATCTCATGGTCATAAATTCATGAAACGATGAAGAACTAAGTTATTAAGAGTATTTCATGGCCATAGATTCATGAACAGATGACAAACTAAATTGCGACCTTGAACTGACCTTGGGCTTTTGCACCAAAGACGTCCTTTATTCACCTTTTACCAGATTATAAATTCTGGATTTTTCCTTTTTGAAAGCATTTGCAGACAACACTAAATGTGACTTAAAAGATGAAATCTATTTTAGGTAGTGAATAAAACATCATGGGAAAAGGAGAAAATGCTGTTTACCAGCATTTTCTTATTTTCCCTCAATGCTTTAAAGCTGCCTTCTTTCCTAGGGTTGTTAAGTCGGGATTCTGCAATAAAGCATTAAAATTGTGCATTACTATTGATTGTAATCAATGTTTGTTACTGGTACTATCAATTACAAATGCGGGTAACAGCACTAAAATACAGAAATGCAACTAGCAATTCATAATAATGAAAAGATGTTAAAAGGCTGACCTACAAAGTAGTGTCATTCGGTGGCAAAAATTCTTGGTAAAAAAGAAAGCCAGTTATTTAAACAGTAGAAAACATTGTTGGACACATTCAGTAGCATCTGATTTAAATTTGCAGTTTGCAATAGCATTTAAGATGTCCCATGGATTCAATAGTGTAGAATAACTAGAAATGTTTGAGCTTTGAAATGTCTCAGTACTTTGAAATTTACCAATTTCATAATAACAAAAACTCCTTGGGAAAAAGAAAAAAATGGTATCAGATAAGAGCGACATAATTTCAAAATGCAGAATATCAGAAATTGTGATAATCAAATCCTATTTTATGAGTACTCATTAGAATTGTCTCCAGACAGTTCTAATGAATACCCACAAAAAAGGGCTTTGGAGTAGATTTATTGGATTTAGAATGACATAACTCCCTCTTTATCTGGAGCTCTTTGTAATTTTCCGATGCTCTCATCTAAAAAGTTTAAATTTTAGAACTTCCGGCCTCTGACATTTTTCTCGTATCTTTCTTTGACCTGCACAAAACCTTTTGCAGGTTCTTAATTTTCCTAATGAATAAATCTTTCTTCATTCCGGTTTTCTGTAATGCAAGCCTCTGTAGACGTTCCAATTGTGCTGGTCCAATGGTGGCCTTGGAGATGCCCTACACTTAACCGTCTTCTTTCCTGTTCTGGAATAATTAATAAGTTGGTCTTCAGTGAAAATATGTTTAGCCAAGGAAGAAACAACATCTTGCTCATTATCTAAATGTTTGACTAAATCCAGTGCATATTCATCCTCTTAGGGTTTCCATTTTTAAGTACAGCCTCCAATGCTGCTGATTCTACTGTCTAATCTTTTAATTTTCTTTCTGAGGATGCTACCTTCCTCCTCCCACCTGAAAGAAGAACACCTAGAATTATAACTACTTCCTTGGAAAAGATTGAAACACCATTTTTAACCCATACAGTGCTGGAAGAGTGAACTTGCTTTTGTGGACAGCATAGATTTAGATTAGACTGCATAGAATGTGCAGTCTGAACTTTGACCTACACTGTTTGCTACCTAGTTACATTTTATGGTTGAAACAACCATGACGTAACGATGTTTGGGGTGCTTTTCCTACTTGAAAAAGTTCAACTCATTAATTCAGTTCTTCAACTCTTTCCCGAACAATCCCTGGTTTTTACGACCCTAGGGAAGAGGCCTTTTGAAAACATTGTGGGAAAAAGAGAAGGTGCTGGTAGCCAGCATTTTCTCCTTTTCCCACAATTTTTTTCCATTCTATCACAGACAAAAACCATCATTTGAACAAGATTTAACTTGTTGTCTGTAAATGATTTCAATTTGGACCGATCAAAATTTTGTCGTTTGGTAAAGAGTGAAGTGTTACCAGTTACATCATGGCTCAGAGCATTTGTCCATCTGTGTGTTCCTGTTTCCACACCAGTGCACTGCATAACATTTTTCCCAAGCCACTGGCTGTTTTAACCTGAACTTGCAATCCCTGCCGGGAACTACAACTTGGTAATCTTCTGACCTAAGTGGAGCTGATGGAATACAGTTGTGAATAACTGACAAATTATCAAAATCAAAAATTGGTTTATACCTTTCCTTGATTATTAACTTTACACTGAAAAATTGAATGCATCTGCAGAGTGTTAAAAAACTGAAACAAATATTAAAGTTTTCTAATAGAAACAGAGTAGAAAACTGGGAGAAGGAGCAATTGCGTGTTAAAAGCAACTGAAATAGCTTTTAGGTTTTCTAACATTGTTTTTAAACTTGTCTGCAGCAAAATGTGTCTACATGAGGACAAGGTTTAGAGGTACAGTAGTAACATAAGGTGTTGGTGAAAGCTCCTTTTCATTTTTGTTTCGGATTGACAGCTTGAGCAATATGAAAAAATAAAAAGTATACATGGGAGGAGTCTCAGTGAAAATTTTCAAACTTTTTGCTCATTGTCATCCACCACAATGACATTTTGAATTAATTTGCTTCTCTGTTCTAATCCTTTCCCTGATAAGCTCTTTTAAAACTTGTCAAAAGTGGAAGTATCTGCAGAGAGTATTCAAAACAAAAAAAAATAATGATGAGATTGTAGTCTCCACCTCCACTCACTTAACCCTTTCCCAAACAACAAAATTTTGAACCAGTCCAACTTCAAAGTGTCTGCAGACAACAAATTAAATGTACCAAAAATGATGATTTCTGTCTTTGATAGGGTAAAAAAAATTGTGGGAAAAGGAGAAATGCTGGTTACCAGCATTTTCTCTTTTTCCAAATATGTTTTCAAAAGGCCTCTTCCCGAGGGTCGTAAAAACCCGGGATTGTTTGGGAAAGGGTTAAGTGTCTAAAAATGTTCAGTCATGGATAAACTTTTGTCATACAGGAAATTGAGGTAAAAAGATATAAGCCACGCTCTGGCAAAAGGGGGCTTAATGCATCTCTGTGCTCCATGGTACCAAGCAAGCCATCCCATAATTATGAATCAATATCTACTTTTTTTTAAAAACAACTGACTTAATCATGAGGTAGACAGGTTCTTAGGCATACAGAATATTTACCTATAACAAAAAGTGTCGGCCCAGGTCAGCCTGGACTGCGCAGACTGACCTGAGTAAATACTTTTCGCAGATGCATTAAGCCCCCTTTTCACAGAGCATGGCTCATATGAAAATAGGAGAGTCAACCTACAACTCATGTTATCAATGTTTATATTAAGTTATAAATGATTCTGCTAGGCAGAAGCGAAGAGAAATGAAACAGACAATACACACCATTTGTATATTTTCCTAATCAAAGTCCAATCAAACAGGATTTATAGATTGAATGGTGTTTAACGCCGTTTTCAACATTATTTCAGTTATATACCATGGCAACCAGAACACCTGTCCATGCTTTTTCCTGGACTTTCATTTACCAGTACTCTGCCTAATATTCTTCACAAGCTTATGAACATAACCATCATCAAAACAATAATCAGCAGTGAGAGGAATGAATCCTGTTGCAAAATAATAATGATCAATCCTAAGAACGAAATTAACCAAGCGGGGTGTGTGTGTGTGGGGGGGGGTGTGTCAAGAACTCATGCAGAGAGCTTACCATTATCAGACTGCTGTTTCTTTGCCTTGACGTATTCAAACTTTGGTGGAAGTTTTGCTTGTTGAAGTAAATGTCTCTTGTTTGCTGAAAAAAGGGTCAGAATACGATTTAATCCTTTTCCACAGTGCTGATGTTTAATGAACATGGAAAGAAGCCCTTTATAAAACATTGTCAGAAAAGGAGAAAATGCTCGTAACTAGCATTTTCTCCTTTTTCCCCCCAATGTTTTCTACCCTTGAAAAATTGCATCATTTGATCCACATTGGAATTGTCATGTGCAAATGCTACTGCACTTTGGACAAGGTTCAGATTTCTTGTGTGGTAAGGGGCTAAATGCCTGCTGTGACACTTTCACAGCCTTGAAAATATTAAGTGTGTAAGTACACTCTGCCAGAACTTGAGATTCCAAGAAAAAAAACAAAAAACTTGTTGTGTCCACTGCCCAGGGTGCCATCACTCAAAAAACAAAATTTGAACTCATGACACAATATATTCTACATATGATACATAATGAAATGAAGAATTTATACATGAACATGAGCTAGAAATTACTTGCCTTCATAAACAAATCATTTCTGGTGACTTTCATGAAAAAAATTTAACTTGGATAGCAATTCCCATGTTCAATGTGCATAAATAAACAAACATGGCGTGACCTAATTCCGGTAACTCAGTAGCATTTATAGCATAAAGTCGTAGATCTTTGCAATTTTTGTGAAGGAACACTGTTATGATATAAGAAAAATTATGTCAATTTCTTTTAAATCAGATATATGTCTGGTATTTGGCGGAAATTCATGGGCAATAAAACGTTCGATTATTGGTAAGGGTTACGAGCAGAAATACCGTGTGACGTCATCAAACTATGTACTTTACGTGATGTAAACAAAAAATCACCGGTTCAAGGACACTCACGGAATAAGGGCACTCGACGATATATCTGTGAATTTCCAGAAGTCATGGATGTTAAGAAATTTACTTACGATGCATTTCATATATAACTGCTTCATAAACTTTCTTTTCATATACAGCTCTCCTTCCCTGTAACCATCTTTGACTGGACTGACAATCTGTATCCTCTTAATAACAGACATAAAGCGATCTTCCCATTGAACGAGAAAGTTTTCCTCCGCCATGATTTCAAGTTTCACGCGGTACTATGCGGGGATTCCGCTTCCGATGCAGTCCTCGTTCCCGCCGAAAATGCGCCACCTATCGCGGTAAAATTTTGGGCCGTTTAAGCACCATTCGGATATTAGATAATACGTATTGGGTAACTAGATTTACCGATTTCTTCCCTATTTTTTGTTTCAATGTAGGATTAATGCATCATTTATTATATATAATTATATCGTTTATTAGATTATATAATTTTATTGAAATGAACCGGCCCAAGTAGAACTTTTAATATACAACAATGACGTAAGCGACCGATGTCTACAAATCCTGGAACGCAGACAACTCGGCTATCGACGGATGATTATCTCGTATTTTTGCATCAACCTGGTATGTATGTTCACTCTAGTACGATCATTACGTAACTGTTTTGTTTATTTACTTAAACAATCTTTTTTCTAGAGTTACCGAGTGGAAATTTCTCGCATGTCTAGAAAAACACTCGGTACTTCGCACCATAATAGTTTCGGGGACCACAGTTTCGCACCAAGAAGATAATTCTTAGCTGCACTGGCCAAAGGCCAGCGGGCTTATGTCATGGCCCGGTTTCCGTCGTGCGTGTGTTAACTTTTATTTCAAACATCATCTCTGAAACTACCTATCGGATTTCGACGAAACTTTACTGAAATGTTCCTGTCGTGGCCCTCTTCAAAATTCTTTCAAGGAATTTGATTCCTTCAAAAACACTGGTTGCCTTGGCCACAAAACTGAAAAATATTGGAAATCTTTGAAAATTTTCTTCTCCAAAACCATAAGGCCTAGAGCTACCAAATTTGACATGTAGTCTTACCAAATGGAACTCTACCAGGTTGTATCACATTATAGGCCTGGGGTCAAAATTGGCCAAACCCTGGGGGTCAGACATTTTAAATGGGCTTCTACAGTGAAAACTTAAAAAAATCTTCTCCAAAAACTGTAAAGCCTTGGATTACCAAATTTGGCATGTAGCTTTATCTAGTAGACCTCTACCATGTTTCTTCAAGTTTTAGCCCCAGGATCAAAATTTGCCCTGCCCCAGGGGGTCACAAGTTTTAAATTGGCTCCTGCAGTGAAAACTTAAAAAAAAATTTGATCTCCAAAATCACAAAGCCTTTAGTTACCAAGTTTAGCATGTAGGTTCATCTAATGGAGCTCTACCAAATTCTCTCAAAGTGAGCCCTTGGATTAAAGTTGGCCCCTCCCGGGGGGTCACAAGTTTGACATGGTCTTCTATAGTGAAAACTTCAAAAATCTTTTGATCCTAAACCATAAGGCCTAGAGCTACCAAATTTGGCATGTAGCTTCATATAATGGACCTGTACTAATATCTCTCATATAATAGCGGGGTGGGGGGTGTGTATCAAAATTGGCCCTTCCCCTGGGGTCACAAGTTTGACATACTGTAGGTTTCTAGAATGAAAACTTAAAAAATTTTCTGATCCTAAATCATAAAGCCTAGAGTTACTAAATTTGGCATGTAGCTTCATCTAATAAACCTCTACTAGGGTACTACAAATTACAGCGCTAGGGTCAAAATTGGCCCTGCTCTGAGGGTTGCAAGTTTACATGAGCCTATATTGTGTTAACTTCAAATATCTCTTTATTCCTAACCATAATACCTTTGGCTACCAAAATTTGCATGTTTACTTTTGTAATGAACCTATATCAAGATTGTTCAAATTATGGCCTCATCCTGTATTATTTGGCATGTGGCTTAATCCTTTCATTCCTCTACCAGGATTCAAGTAATTATAGCTCTTTGGTCACATAGCTTTGCCTTGTGGTCACAACTTTCACTTGGGCTTTTGAAGAGAAAAAATTTTGAAGTCTTCTTGTTTGACACCATTTGGCCTGGATTTATAATTTTTGGTATGTATGGTTTGTATTTATTAGCCAGTGGAGCAATACAGGGCCATCATGGCCCTCAAGTTCATTTGATACTGTAATATTGGTAACTGACAAGTTTGGTAAATTGGTAAAAGCATTGAATATTTCAGTAAATTAATATTTTGGCATAATTCCTGCAAACCCCCGCCACTATATAGATTTATGCATATACATGGTATTGCTTTATGTGTGAAAAGATAAATTGAAATTTTGAGCTTCATCTGTTGACCAATGTTGTAAATGATGTGTACGAAATGCATCTGTCAAAAATTACATAATTTCAAAAATTCATGGGTTTTTGCAATAAAGTGGTGGGGCGTTTGCAGGTATTATGCCATTATTTTCATGTAGATTTTACACACGCTGTACAATTTTCATTTTTTCCTCTTTGACAGATGCTTTGTTTTCTTATTTCAGATATTTATTATGTCTGATGCCTCAAGCAGTAAAGAATACTACCTGGCATATCATCTTAATGGTGTAAAGAAATTTCAGTGTCGGCTGTGCAATTGCACTGTGAATTCGAAACGTTTGATCTTGAACCATTTGTTCAATTTACATGGATTTTGTAAGTACAAATCACATAGACTAGACTTAATATATGAACATTCTGCATTCAGTTAATCTGTTTTCACGTAGTAAAATTTGGGACTAATCCCAACGGAAAACCTCAAAAAAAATTCCTCTAATAAGGCAAAGTTTTCTGATCAGGATGGAACATTGTACGGAAAAGGAGAAATCCTTTTTCAACCAGGCATGTACAATACCTAATCTTCAGAAAGCAACTTCAGACCCTGTGAGTCACTTAGAGTTAGGCGAGCACACTGCAAGGTAAATGACCATAAACAGGTAAAAGGATAATAACAAATGATTTCTCCTATTCCAAAAATGTTTATAACACTCTCAGAAAATATTTTTAATCATTTGTTATAGTTAAATATCTTTTTCTACAAAATCCTTTCCATTTGAAAGAGTCCAAATGTGCCATATTAGGGGAAATGTTAATTCTTTCCCAAATTAGTCTTCTCAAGACTTTTATGTTCAGAGCATATCTGCAGATTACCACTTCAAACAGAACTTCACTAAATCTGATAGATAATGAACAATTCTTGGATCCATCGGCCTTTGTCCAGCAAGAATATGTTATGGTTCTGTGTTAGTCATACATGCGTCAGGGTGTTATTATTTAGATATTGTCGTCTGTGACAGAATGTGTCAGATTTTTAAATAGAGTGCTCTGTGTTTGTTCTCTAAAAACCCCTTCCCTATTTTTAAATGCTTGTGCAGTCGAATCTCGTTATATCAAAATCCTTTATCTCCTAACTCCAGTTATATCAAAGTCAAAGCAATGTCAGAACTTCGTGTCTATATATTTCATGTTGATTTTTGTTTTTATCTCCAACCCATCATGTCCAAAAACCATTATGTTGAAAGAATTTAGAGAACAATTTCATACCTCGGATCATTTTTTTGTCCATGTATTCGCCATCATTGGTAGATACAAGGGTCGTAACTCACACAATACGTTAATATCTGAATTGATTCGTAAGGTGTGAATAATTTTGTAACATTGTAAATTGGGATTTGTCTAATTACACACCCTACATGCATACACGATTTAGCGCTTATCAATCAAGCATACAATACTACCTACTGCGAACAGGTTGGAAAATGTAGGACTTAATCGGCGCCCATATTTTCGAAAGCCATGCGTCTATTCTGCATTTTATGGAGTCATATCACTGGTGTGAATTTGGTAGCTACCTTGTAAACAACGGTTCACATATAAAACTTAAGTAAATTGTGAAAAATACACTGAATATCAAGGGTTGTTGGTTTTGTGTCTCTTGCTAATTGCTCAGTTTTTGGAGTTAACACAATGTCAGTGTGGTCATGTATAAAGAGTCTGTAGGAAGGCAGATCATGAATTTCTTAAAAGCTCAAAATGACACCAGAAATACAACTTAATGGTTTGCAAGGATGACAAGATAACCCTGTCCAAATTATGTTTACTTCTGGTTTTCGGTGTCCTCATCCAATTCTTATATTGAACTCCTTTTATGTCAAAGAATATTTGTTGTCCAAAGGAATTCGAGATAACCAGAGTAGACTGTACATGAAGATAGGAATTAAAAGCTCAGGTTTCTATGCTTTCAGCTCCATTAAAGCCTAGCAAAAAGTTACACAGACTGGATGAAAAGTGGAATGTGCCTAAAAGTACACTGTACAGATGGAATATGAAAAAATGCAACAAGGTTTTGACTTTTCAGGAGCAACAAGTCGAAGGTAAATCACTGTTAGTTTGTTTATTCCTATTCCTAACATCTTAACTCTAATTCTACTAAATAAATGAACTGAAACTTTCAAGCAGGTAGTTTAAACCCAAGTTTGCTATTTCAAAGGTATGTTGTTGGGCAATATATCTCTTATTGGACAGTGTAGATCCAACATCAAACTGATTTTGATCTACACTTTCTGCAAATGATTCTTGAGTTGCCCATAACAGCCAAAGGGTTAAGTTCTATTTTAACAATCTTCTTTAAACCTGCTCACAATTTTTGTGGAAGATCAGATTATGGCCAATATTGCCACTTTCGAACAGAAGTTTTCATCCTCTATTTGTGAAGAAAATGTTGTCTTCAAACTTGCTGAAATTGTTTTTAGCCACAAAGTCTCAGTTGAATTTAATTGTGGTTGAAATCAGCTGATTATGTCAGAAGTTTTTGTGCTTTGAACTGTCTTGAAATGCCAAATATGACTTTTTACACTCTGTTAATCAAGGCATTTCAGTACCTCGTCTAATATAGGGTTAATTCACATTTTTGAGGCCGATAACATTCGCAGATGTCCTCAAAATGGTTAAATGCCCAAGTTCAAAGCACTTGGGTGTTAAGCCATTTTGAGGGACTCCGCGAATGTTAACGACATCAAAAACGTGAAAGAATGCTATTATTGCTTAAAATAAAAGTTTTCTTTATCAATAGGTTGTAACAAAAACAAAACATACTGCCACAGAATTGAAAAAAAAAAAACAACGGACTTAAAATGTACCGAGACTGATTAAAACTGGAATTCGGTAAGTATATTTTTTGTGACGTCATGTATGAATGGAACGTTCAGCACCCACTGTTTATCGGAATTCGGTGCACATGTTTTTCTTATGCGCAGTGACGTCGAACATGAATGAAACGTTCAGTGTCCATTGTTTACAACGTTGGCCCTGATCGAGGGTACTTAAAGTAAAAAGCACGGCGTTAACGGCACGTGAAACGCACGTTTTATGCAATAATACTGGTGAAATCCAGCACAAGTAATAAAGCTGGCGCCGTGATATAACTTGAACAATGTTAAAAGCAACATTAACCCTTTACCAAGCAAAAACGACCCCAAGAAAAAAGTCTTTTGAAAGACATAGTGGGGAAAGGAGAAAATGCTTGTAATCAGCATTTTTTTTCCTTTCCCCTCTATGTTTTCTATCTTTTCAAATTAACATTTTATCATTTGAGCCACATTTGTCTTCTGCAAATGCTTTCAGTTGGAACCAATCTATAAATTGGCTGTCTGGTAAAGGATTAAACACTGTTCAATCAGATTGAGATTTCAATGGCTTGACTTTTATTTAGCTGTATTTCTTTCAGATTGCATAGTTCTTTCATCAAACAATGCGACATACAGCAGTGATGGTGACTTTAACAACACAAATGACAAAGAGAATGAACTATCAGGATTTGAAACAGATTCATCTGTAAGCAGTGTTGGTGGTTGCATTTCATCCACAGACTTATTCAGTGTAATTTCTTCTGAGAGTGAAGAAGAGAATTCTGAAATACAATTCATGTTGAAAATTAACATGTGGTTTCATTTTTGGTGATTCCTAAAGTGCTTGTACAATCCATGTGTGTATGGATGAAAACAAACATGAAATGAACTTTTTGCCACAAAGATTCAACCTTTTTTCCTTCTCATTTCATTGTAGAAAAGGAAACTCCAATTCTGCAATTTACATGTAAGGATTCCATGGCAAGAAGTGTAGGTCATGATCTGTATCCTCTTATATAGCCTGATCTTGATCCTGGTTAAGTACCCATTCTAGCGTAACACCAAAATGAAGGAAAGCATTTGCAAACAATGATTTAAATGTGGTTCAAATGGCAGAACTTGTCTTTGAAGAGTAGAAAACATTTGTGGGAAAAGGAGAAAATGCTAATTTCAGCATTTTCTCTCTTTTCCCACAAATGTTTTCCACAGGCTTCTTTCTCAGGGTCGTTAAAAGTCAGGATTGTGTTGTAAAGGGTAAAATAGTATTTGTTTACTTATCCCAAGTTTTCATACTTTTGTGTCCCACTTTTGTATTCACCCTTTCCAATTGAAAACACTTTGAATAAAGGCATCTCAGGGCTTGACCACTGATGGTAAAATTTACTGAAATGTATTGTTGGAAAAAAGAGAAATTGCTCATATTTTGTTAAGTCCCTTGTTGAGACGTTTAGACAATTTTCTTTATGAAGGAAATGATCAACTAGATATGTGTATACTTTGAAATAAATGTGTTTAACCCTAAAAGCACTGAAATATTCAAATGGATATTTTTAGATGATCAACTAGATATGTGTATACTTTGAAATAAATGTGTTTAACCCTAAAAGCACTGAAATATTCAAATGGATATTTTTAGTCAGGACAAACATGTAAATTATTGCAATTTCAGGGTTGTTTTGGCAAGAATTAGGACTAAGTAGCGGAAACTGTAGATCTAAGATCATACTGCACGTTTTTTGCAGTCTGATCTTGGTTTCCACTTTCTTCTAAAGCAACTTAAGTTGGTTCTAGGTCATTAGAGGTTAAGCAACACTAGATTGGAAGTTTTCGAAAAATGACGGAGGTATTGTAGTAGCTCCTGTGTCATCATCGTTCACGTCATTTTGCCACAACTTTTAGCATTTTATAATTCCCTGTTATTACTTAAGATACTTACTTCAAACTTGGGCAAATTGTTCATTATCAAAATAGAAATCTATACAAGAAGGGCAGGTAACAAAGTATTTTTGACACATTTATGTCCCTTTTTTTGACTTGGAATTTTCACTGAAAATCAAGCACCCGCAGCCAAGTGTTGGCACCCCAATATGGTGCTCTTATTTTTAACTTGGTTCTGTTGCAAGCAGCTTTGTGGCTTGTTGGGAATGTTTTATTAAAGCTCAGCGATTCATGTGATAGTTGATATACAAAGTCAAAGTTAGGCCTAACAAAATTTTAATAAAACAATAAGGTTACAATTTATGTGGTATGATTACAATATTATAGAAGAAACTGAGTTGAGGACAGCTGAAGGCATGTGTAAAATTTAATGTAAATCAAAGAATTTTCTGATTAACAAAACCATACAGAATCATGAATGTTTCAAGAACCCTATAGTTCTCAAGAAATTCATGAAATTTTCTTGATTTAACTGAATACTACATAATGGATACTTCAAGAACCTATTGGTTCATGATTAATTCATAAAATGTCGACAATGAATTCATGGTCAGATCATGTGGTTTTCAAGAATTTTTTGTAAACCTTCATTGGTTCATGAATTGTTCATGAACACCTTTAGAGGGTCATTTCATGTCCAGTAGTTCATGAACCAAGTTTAAGGATTGTTGATGGTCATTTCATGAATTATTCTTGAAAAGTTTGAAGTGTTCATGATTTTAAGAACAGCATTTCGCTGGGGCATTTACCTCCTTTAATTATCAAACTGCATTGTTACCTGATTGTTGTTAAGTATTCAAGCTTATTGAAAGAAACTGATCAGATTACAGTGGGAGTGATATATTTTTATGCTTAAAGCAGGGCTTCCCCTGCAAGTTGTAGTTTTTGCGCAATCAAATTTGCCAGCTCATAAAAATTGGGCCAGTAGGAGCCAACTGAGGTAGCCACATGGTACATTAGACACTTCAGTTTATTGGCCCATGTTAAAGCTACTAAATCCATTGCTCAGTAATACTGTACATGCTTATGTATGTTCCTTTCCCCCCAAGGGTTTTCAAAGTTGTGAGCTACAGGGACATAAAGATACTTAAGATTACATTTGTAAAAGGGTCCTTTTATTCTGGTCTTTACTCTCTGTATGAGTGTCCCATACCTTCTCTGACACTTGTTCCTGTGCTATCACTGTAAGACGAAGTGGCCTACTTAGTGCCAAATGCGCCCCCCTCCTCGTATTATTCAACATTTTCATGTCATAAAATAACACGTTTTTTTTTTAATTTCCTCATTGTTAGACAGATATTTCAGCCCCCACTTTTGGTTTTGTACATATATTTGTGCAAATTTACTGTTTGAAGTCATTATCAAAGCTAGAAAGACAGTCTGAAGTGCTTCAGATTGGAGAAAGTCAAACTGACATTTTGTTGTGCAGTGCTCGCGCTGCCAATCGAAATTATCGACAATTGTCAATTAATTAATCCAGCTGTCGATTAATTCTCCCAGTTGTCGATAAAAATTGTCGATTAATTTATTTCCAAAAAAGTCGGGTAAAATTTCCTGTACTTGCTTAGATCACACTTTAACTTGCACCGGAATGTGTGGTAATAGCTTGTTTACACCTCGGCGGACGTAACCTTAGGTAATCGGCAGGTCACAATGGGGAAAATGAAAATTATGACTTGGTGTATTTCATAACATGTGTCACGTTACTGGTTGTTATTCTAAGCCGCTAATTGTAGAACAATTAGCGATTATAACTGTTTATTTCACTTTAAATTTTGATTGACCATTTTAATCAACGCAGTGATAGAATGCCTTGCAGTGTTCCCACTCGCGCAAATTATTGCGTAAATCACGTTACAGAAATGATATTCACGTAACAAATATTGGTTACATGCGAGACCTCACGTAAGAGAATACATGGACAAAAAAGACCATTATCCGCTTATCTTGCGTAAAATGACAGGTTTTGAAGTTACTTGTAATCCTTATTGACAAATTTTGTCAAATCATATGGAAATACCTATCCAGAAATCAACAGACATGGACAAGTGAGCGATGCAAAAAACACTGAAACCCATGACACAACAAAATGACTCCTTGACATTGTCCGATCAGAGTCACTTCAGACTGCCTTTTCAGCTTTTTAAATGACTTTAAGCAGTATATTTACATAAATACCTGAATAAAGCAGACTTTTTTGTTGCAAATCAATATGAATTGCTTTACCTCTAGTTGGGAACCACCAATGTCATACCCTCTAATATAAAATCTTACCCCCAGATTTTCAGCCCAGGAGGTAAGTGTATCCTTGAAATAAAAAGCTAGTGGGAACACTGCCTTGGACTTTAATACTGCTAAAAACGGCAATGGCGAGTTAATGTAACCAATTAGATATCATAAATAATTCATGTACATTGCTCACTTAAGTCGATGTTGTCTTTAAAAAAATCGGTGAAAAAAAGGTGTTTGCTTAAAGGCTAAGGTAGATAATTGCAGTCTCCTTCACTGTTTAGATTCTATCGAGTGAATCACTTTTTAAGTTGTTTCCAATACATTGTGTGACTTACCGACCTCATTGACCCAGTTTGAAAATAATTAAGGTCAACAAATCATAAAGGGAGGTAATTCATTATGTAATAGAAAATTTTGCCCATTTATTTGTGCACATTATTCATTTCAATAATAAAAATAATTGTTGTTTAGAAAAGAAGAAACCAGGACTTAAAAGTTTTTATGCTTTTATGCAAATATTGTGGGAAAAGGAGCACTATCCCAGGAAATGGTGTAGAACAAATTTCCTTCTTCCCAAAATATTTTCTACAATGTAAGATTAAAATAAAATTTTGTTTTTTGGTAAAGGAGTAACCATTCATCAAAAGAAACTAGGACTTAAAAGTATTTATGCTTTTATGCAAATACTGTTGGAAAAGGAGCACTATCCCAAGAAATGGTATACAGCCAATTCTCCTTTTCCCACAATATTTTCTACAAAGTAAGAAAAGTAATATATATGATCTTTTTTTTTTTAGTATTGTAATGGACATAATTATGTGAATGGAAGTTTTAAACTTTGTAAAAAAATCAAGTTACATGTGCATGTTTTTTTTTTTACTAACTTCGCGCGCTAAATTTGTCTATTATTTTTTTAAAGAAAAAATTGTTGGCCATTATTTTACTTGGGCCAGAGCTAACACTGGTTGTGTCATGGGTTTTCACGTTTTTTGCGACGATCCATTTTTCATGTCAGTAAATTTTCAGAAAAGTATTTCTGCATGATTTGATATAAAATTTTCATGAAGGGTAGCTGTTAACTACAAAATCAGTCATTTTACGCTAGATAAGCGGGTCAATACCATTATCACGTTTTTCGTTAGGCCTAATGACATCGCTATATACACACAATAAAATGCTAGCTGGTGAGAGGATGCTCACCAGGTAAGGCAGAATCAAGGCGTGGCTTTAGAAATCATGGGCGGTGACTAAATCTTGTGTCTGATTTCTGAATGCTTCGCAGTAGATATGTGAAAATTCTGTGGGCACAACGGGGCATGGCGAAATCGACGTTTGATTGATTAGCATTGTGCGGTGTGTATGCAAGTATGGTGTGACAAAACCATTAAAGAAAGCCAGCTTGATTAGGTGTGATAAACAGTAACGCGGGCATCCTTCACACTGGATACATATTGTTTATGTCGGAGTTAAGATTTTTTGACCAGCCCGCATAACTCAATAGGTAGAGCGTAGGACTCATGAACGTGATATTTCGAGTCACTTGAGGGTGTGGGTTCGATCCCCTCAGCTGGCCATCTAAAAATACTAATAGTCTTTCGGATGACGCACTGTCCGTGTGACGGTGCTATACACCGAGCACGTAAAAGAACCAGGCGTAACTTACGATGGGTTTCGTCCTGTATCTGCACTATCCCCTGTAACAATACTAACAGCCTTTGGGGGGGCGTCGCCCATATGGGCAACTGGTGGCGACGACAAATAAACGCAAATTCAATCAGTCAATCAATAAGATCTTTTAAGAATTATCATAGGCATTTACTTGTCGCCAGCACATTCGCCAGTGCTTCAGTTTTAGTGCCACTTTTTCTTAATTTTCACATTTGGCGCCACTGGCGATCAACAGTGGGAGCCCTGCTTAAAGTTTTGCTCAGATGACTTAAATATTTAATTCAAAGTAAGGTTTCTAGGTTTCTATCATTCAGTTTTTTTTTTCAGAAATTTACCATTTATAGAATATCATTGAAAATGTTTTCTTCTTTGAAGATCTGGTGATGTCCATAGCTGTGAGCATCAAAGGGAGGCTAGGCTATTTTTTCTTTGAAAGATTAATGCCATAATGATAGACTTCTTAACCCTTTACTGCACAATGCCCACATTTAACAACCCTGGGAAAGTAGCCTTTTGGAAACATTGTGGGTAAAGGAGGAAATGCTGGTATCCAGCATTTTCTCCTTTTCCCACAATGTTTTCTACTCTATCAAAGAAAAATTGAACCATTTGAGCCACAATGAGATTGTCGTCTGCAAAAATTTAATGCTTTTAATTTGGACAAGGCAAAAATTTTGTCGTCTGGTAAGGGTTAACCTGGTTTATGTCTCTGTCAATGCTGATTAAATCTTTACCACAAGGTCCTGAGTTTTAATGACCCAGAAAAATAGCCTATAGAAAACATTGTGGGAAAAGGAGAAAATGTTGGCTTTTTCAGACAATTTTCTCCATTTGAGCCACATTAAAATTGTTGTCTGCAACTGCTTTCAATTTGGATCTGTCTAATATTTTGTCATTTGGTAGAGTTAAAAAAAAGGCAGTGGAGCATCATGGCCCTCTTGTTATCAATATTGAGGGAATGCTTGTGACTGAGGCCCACACATTGTCTATCAGTAAATTCATTTCGCTTGTAAGGTAAGGTTTTTTTCATAGTATTTACTACTAAATACTTTCATACAAATAACAGTAAAGAGGACTCTGTGCTTTGTGACGGACATGAACAATATCTGCTACATTAACTCTTCCAACGGTAAAGTGTTGGACTTGTAACCAGGAGGCCCCAGCTTTGAGCCTTACTGGAAGCATCGAGTTTTTCTTTGGAGTGTCCTTTGGCAAGACACTTCAGAGCCCCAGCCTTGTACTGGTGAAACCCAGGACATACAGAATATGTGAGCTGTCACAGATATGAATGAGAAAATGTTGAAAATATATTTTTTTGAAAATGGTATTAAACACCATTGATTTTATCAGTCTGCTTGGTTAACTCTTTACCAAACAACATAATTTTAGACTTGTCCAAATTGGAAGCATTTGAAGATGACAAAATTGTGATTCAAAAATTAATATTTGTTTAGGGAAAGGTAGAAAACATTGTGGGAAAAGGAGAAAATGCTGGTAACCAGCATTTTCTCCTTTGCCCACAATATTTTCAGAAAGCTTCTTTCTCAGGGTCGTGAAAACCTGGGATTGTTGGTAGTGAGTGAATTTTACCATAGCCAAGTTTTAGACTTGTCCATTTTCAAGGCATTTGCAGATAATAAAATATATGTGACTTATAAATTGAAATTTTTCTTTGGGAAGGATAGAAAACAAGGGGAAGAAGAGAAAATGCTAGCTACCTGAGCATTTTATCTGACAATGCTTTGAAAAGAGTTCATCCTCATAGTTATTGAAACTGAAGATTGTTTGGTAAAGGATTCGAAACATTCCACGGCAAGCATTTCTACTGGCACTTTAAGCCTTTGCTAAACAATCTTGTGTTTTAACAACCCTGAGAAAGAAGGCTTGTTAAAACATTGTGGGAAAAGGAGAAAATGCTGGTAATCAGCATTTTTCTCCTTTTTTCCCACAATATTTTCGATCTTGTCAGAGATAGAAGTCATCATTTGAGCTACATTTATTTTGTCGTCTGCCAATGCTTTCAATTTGTTGGAGTCTTAAATTGTTTTGAATGATGAAGGGGTTATTTGTGCAGTTCAGTTATGATTTAAATAGTAGGAAAAAAAAAGTCTGGGTTCCGTTTTCTCAGGATTTCCTTTAAATCCTTTACCACAGAATCCACTTTTAATGACCCTGAGAAAGAAGCCCTCTTAAAACACTGTGAGAAAAGGAGAAACTGCTGGTAACCAGTATTTTCTTCTTTTCCTACAGTATTTTCTACGCTTTTAGTCAGGTTTCATTGATTTAGTCATCAGGGTTTTCCATGACGCACAAATCCTGTGTCATAGATGCAATTTTAATTCAAATGACCCCCAAAATAAATGACAGTGCGTCATCAGTGACGCAACTTTCCAAAATCTAAATCATCTATGAACTTGAATAAAGCGTCATAAATCCAAGTCTGTTCTTTTTTCAATATCAGACGAACACCGTTCTTTTTTTTAACTACAGGGTTTATTTTAGATAAGAGTGGTTTTCTGGGAATTTATTTATAGAATCAGACTGGTTTACGCATTATTGCTGTAAAGTATATTGGACATGTGTCGTAAATATGGGCCCACATTCGGCATACCTTGGGTGATGGGAGCCATCATTAGATGTAGGTACGGAATCGGCCGAGTTGTGATGAGTGTATGGGCCCAGTCAAAGTCTTGGTTGGGTTGGCAAAGTGTATTCCCAGGCCCTACCTGTCAAAATGAGTCATAATTTCCTGCCCTTACTGCCCCCCATGCTAAATCTTTTTTTTTCGTTGTATTATGCTCAGAATAGTATTAAATTGAAGCCTAGATTTCAGACTTTCATATGTTATGAAATACAATATGGTCATTGCAAGAGTTTTTGAAATATTGTCAATCAAAAGTGGGTAAGATTTTCGTATTTTCTTCTAGGTATGTCATGAGTTACACAAATCCAGCCCATATGCTAAATCTTTTATTAAATTGAAGCCTAGATATCAGGCTTTCATATGGCATGAAATACAATATGGTGACTGAAACACTTTTTGAAATATTGTCAATCAAAAGTGGGTAAGATTTTCGTTTTTTCTTCCAGATATTTCATGAGTTACACAAATCTGGCCCCTATGCTAAAACTTTCATTTCATGTTAAATATCATTTAAATTATATCTGAATGAAAGTGTATGCTTTTATCGTTGCAGCAGTATGAAAACTTCAAAATCCTGATTGTTTTTAAAGAGAAAATAGATCTTTTAAATGTTCGACCCAATATGTAAATGTAATGAAATTCATCTTAAATCCGGCCCCTACGCTAAATCCTTTATGTCATCGAAAACTGCACGGAATTTTTTTAAATGAATATGAACGCTTTAGCTTTCTAACGGTGTAAAAATGAATAAATTTCCATAGAAAGTGATGGCATAAAAGGTCTTTGAAATGATCTTTGAACCAAACTGATATCCATTTGCTCTCTATCATTATTACCTCAACTTAGATGTAAGGGCAGACAGCAGAAATTATTTTCATGTATTTTGTGATAATAGCTAAAAGTGTGACGCTATTCTGATGTATAAGATTAAGATAAGAGTTTTCTGCCTGATCTCAGTCCATGTTTTGCCCAATCAACATCAGGGATAATAGGAGAGACACTCACGTTTTAAAAATGTTATTATACATTTACATGTTTTTCGTATAGGTATAAACGCTTCTTTGATTTTTTGATAAAATTTTTAAAACTATATCATGATTTTGCCAAAAACTAGACTTAACATGTAATACAAAATACAACTGAAGAAATGACTCGAAAGCAATGCAAAGTAGGATAAAGGGTTGGTGTAAACAAGCACACGACTTCACAGTAGCACAATAGCAAATTCTTAATGGCATAGATTGCGTCATACGTAATTAACGCATTGATAATCGGACCTAATCAGATTATGTCGGCACGTGTTTGACCCATACCAAACAATCCAGCCTTTTAACGACCAAAAAAAGCTTTTGGAAACATTGTGGGAGAAGGACAACATACTTGTAAGCAATTTTTTTTTATTTTCCCACAATGTTATTTATCTTATCAAAGACAATCTTTTACCATTTGCTTAATATTTAATTATGACCAGTGAATACTTTGTCTAAGAGTTATGTTAATTGAACGGCATTATATTCAGTTATTTTCACCTCGCATTATTGTTTACTAAGTAAGTGCGCCCAATATGACCTAAGTTGTCGACGGGCCTTAAAACGCTATTCATCTACCATCTATTTGCTACAGAAAACCACTCTAGGACTAAGACTAGGTATTCCTCGTTCTCCACCCAGCCGTAAATGTACAGTTGAAATTGCTGAATTTTACCTAGCGTTCATATTTCAGGTTATATTCACTTTATACGGAGGGCATGAAATATCCTTGTCGCCACTGTTTTAGGGTCAGGACAGCAGCATAAACCAGCATAAATGTTGATTTTTAACTTAATTGATTACAATCTTTCTCTACTTTTGGTTTCTATCCCAGAACATGTGTACATGCAACTACAATCAATCAAAATACATTATACTTCAACCTAGAGCAGATCAAAGAACTAAAATACTAAAATTGATAGCAATAATTCATGGCTGATTTCCATAAAATCATATACTGAACCAAAAAAGGAACTTCCCCTGTGTTTAAGTGCAAATGCAATTTTATTAAAAAAAATCAAAATATCAGATGACCTACATATATTCGGGCGAACGATTATGTGTCCGATAAAACAAATTTTAACTCGATTGAAAGCATTTTGCAGAAGAAACCCGCTGAAAGCGATTTTCACGTGCATGCACAGACCAGTATAATTCGTGTATATTTTTTGAAACCTTTCAGTCTAATTTTATAGACTTTCATGTCAATAAGAAAAAGACGTTGAAAAAAATTAAATTCTTTTTAGTTTTCTTTATTTTTGATATGCCTAGAATTCCGCAAAATTTACGCGAACGTGCCATTGGCATGCTTAATGCTGGTATGACGATGAATGCTGTTGCTATGAATACTGGATGTTCTACTCGTGCTATTTGACACCTTAGGCAACGTTTTCAAGCAACAGGGCGTACGGAAGATCGACTACGTAGTGGACGTCCTTGCGTCACGACGCGCGGCCAAGACCGCTATATTCGGAACACCCACCTGCGCAATCGCTTCCAAACTGCCACAGCCACTGCTGCTAACACCCCTGGTACACATAACAACCGTATATCTGCCCAAACTGTGCGCAATCACTTGCGCGAGGGTGGGCTACGTGCACGTCGTCCATACGTTGGTTGTGTTTTGACGCGACGTCACCGCGTAAATCGTGTTAATTGGGCACGTACACACCAACGCTGGCTTAGACAACAATGGAATAGCGTTCTTTTCTCTGACGAGTCGAGGTTTTCCATTCATCGAGGTGATGGCAGGGTTCGAGTATACCGTAGGAGAAATGAACATTATGCAGACTGTTGCGTACTTGAACGAGATCGTTATGGGGGTGGGGGTTCTGTCTTGGTCTGGGCGGGCATTGCACATGGCTTTCGCACTAATCTTGTCGTTATCGAAGGGAATTTGAATGCCCAACGCTACCGAGATGAAATTCTTGCGAGGCACGTTATCCCACTGTTTCAAAATAATGCCAATATTACTCTTTTTCAGCATGATAATGCCACAAGCCATACAGCTAGGGACAATGTGAATTTCCTCAGGGCGAATAACATTGCATTTATTAATGATGGCCTGCCAAAAGCCCTGATCTGAATCCCATTGAACACCTTTGGGATAATTTGGACCAGCGTGTTAGACGTCGCCCTATTCCACCGTCAAACGTCATTCAGCTAAGACAAGCCTTAATTCAGGAATGGAACAACATTCCACAAGCCAAAATCAATACACTTATCCGTTCTATGCGCCAACAATGCCAGGCAGTTCTTCATGCTGAAGGTGGTCATACCCGGTATTAATTTGTGATTTTGGTGAGCGACCCCTTCCGCATTTTAACTACCATTTCACTACTTTTGGATAAACCCTCAGCAATAATTTTTTTCACACAAAGTTGCAATAAAATACTCTTTCAATGCATATAAATCTAGTTTAATCCTTATTTTCATATTTGTGTATATCTGCACTTAAACACAGGGGAAGTTTCTTTTTTTGGTTCAGTATATATCTAAGCATTTTGCATGCAGTTTTAGATGTTAGAAAAGTTGTTTGAGGCATAATGACAGTAGTTTTGGGTAATTTTCGAGCGGATTTGGGTGTTTTGGGGTGTTTCTTTTACTGATTCATCTGCAACATAATATATACTGACGTCCATTAGAAACGCCTCATCTCCCTCTGTCACGTCATATTTCATGAATTTAATATCGAATGCATGGTTTTGTATTTTAGAAATGGACTTTGTCAATATTTCTACACATATTACATGACACAAACGTTTAGCTAAACATTACACAAATTTAACAACCATTTCAACAAACTCACCCCCTAAAATTCATCAATACCGTGTATGGCCTCCTTGACTTGCTATCAGTGCCGGCAGTCACCGTCCCATGGACCCCCACAGATTACGCAGGAGATAGTGTGGAATGCGAGCCCACTCTTCACGAAGAGCATTTGTCAATTCTTGGACGTTTGCGGCTGTGGGTTACGACGCCCGAGGATGTCCCACATGTGTTCGATCAGGTTACAATCAGGAGAGTTAGCAGGCCATGGCAGCACAGCAATATTATTGGCCATGAGAAAGTTTCTGGTAAATCTGGCCGTGTGGGGGCATGAATTGTCATATTGAAATGTAAGGCTACGGCGTTGCTGAAACATGGGAACGACCACAGGATGCAGAACTTGGTTTACATATCGTCTGGCATTTAAATTACCATTAATAACCACTAGGTCAGTTCTAAATGTGTAGTTTATTGCTGCCTAAACCATTATACCACCACCACCACCAAAACGGTTGTGTTCCAGAACAAAACTTTGGGTGTACCGTTCATTACGTTGACGGTAAATGCGGACTCATCCGTCGGCACAAGAGAGGTTAAAACAGGATTCGTCACTGAAGACCACATCACGCCAACATCTTCCGATGTTGTTTTGAGGCCACTGCCGATGTTCCCGACGGTGGTGGTCAGTTAGCACATCACAGCGGTACGGCTGCCTGCACAATATTCCACACTCCTGAAGACGTCGCCCTTCTTTTTTCCGACTTACATGTCTTCCGCAATTCCCTATAACCATCGGCGTTGTGGATTGCGCTGTGACAAAAGGGTTTCGCAAGTGACGTTGACGGATGAAATTGTCTTGTCGTACAGATGTCACACGCGGAGCACAAGGTCGGGGTCTATCAGACAAGCTCTCTGTTTCGTTTACCCGTCGAACAAGACACATTATTGTTGATCTTGCAACGTTAAAGCGTCTTGCAACGTCACTCTGAGAAAGACCGCTTTCAAGCATGCCCAAAATGCGTGCTCTTTGTTCATTATTTTGTCTTGACATTTTCAAAATTGATGTTTTTTAAAATATTGCTTGGACTACTTAATTGTAAATCGATTACTGTTTACACATGCGTAATTTTGACCGATATAACCACGTGGGGAAAATGCATGGGACGTAGAGCAAAACGGTGCCATGAGTCATGGTTGAAGCAAACATAATAGACTGGCACGAAATTTCATGCTTCAGTAGATTAGAGAAGTGAAAATTCTATGGTAGGCAAAACGTGACATATATATTCTAGGTATGTATAAAGCTATCGCAAGTTTTCGATGAGGCGTTTTTAATGGACGTCAGTATACTTTATAAACTAGGTCATTTCAAAGCTGCAGTATGAGACTAATTTCAAATTTAGAGCGAATTCTATGCCAGCAACTCTGAAATTCATTGTTTGTTTAATGGCTTACACTGATCTGTAATCCGCATACTATTTGTATATATCAAATGACACTGACGCATCTGTTCATTGATCTATGAGGACCTGTTTTTCTTGGCTTGTAATAAACAAGCCATCATCCTGGGGATCAGTCTGTCGGTTGGCATAAGGTGATGACGTCATCACCTTCTAGAAATTAGACAAATAAATAAAAAAATGTTGACAAATACAAAGCCTGAATAGCCAGTAAAATTGACCCTTAAGCTAGAAAATAAATGAAACAGAGTTTTTCAAGAAACAGTAAACCCCAATTCTAACATGACACATGAATTCAGCTCTGAAAACAGTGCAACAAAAGCGTGGTAAAATCTACATCATTGCATATAGAGTGACGTCATTCTGTATAAAGTAAGTCACCTGAGGCTGACCCTCGTTGCATTGGAAATGGGACTGGGAGTGAGTGGAGTAATATGCAGAGCAGCTGCTACTCTAATGCTTCACAATATATTCACTCTTCTTTGTCATTTTGAAAGGGAGAAAATATAACAATACAAGAGGGCCACGATGGCCCTGAAGTCGCTCACCTGAGCCTTTTGATCAAACATGACCCATTTCCAATCTCTTCAGAGATAATAAGACACACACTCTGACAAACACTCATTAGTATTGGGCTTACAAATATGGCCTCTAGAGTGCACACAAGCTTTTTCTAGAATTTGTCTCAGTGGCCTACTTGAAATGTAGAAATTATACAGACATACATTCCGACAAACTTTCATGAGTATTTGAGAGAAAATGTGTCCTGTAGGGTGTATAAACGGTTTTTCTGAGATTTGACCTAGTGACCTAGTTTTTTATCCAACATGACCCATATTCATACTAGTCTAAGATATAATCAAGACAAACATTCAAAGCAAATTTCAAGATTATTGGACTGAAAATGTGGCCTCTAGAGCGTACACACGGTTTTTCAAGGATGAAACTTGGTGACCTAAGTTTTTATTCCACGTGACCCATTTTCAAACTCATGCAAGATATCATCAAGACAAACATTCTAACAAAAGTTTAAAGAATATTTGACTAATTACAGTACAAAAGGTTTTTCCGAGATTCGACCTTGTGACCTAGTTTTTTATCCAACATGACTCATTTTCATACTAGTCTAAGAAATTATCAAGACAAACATTCTGACCGAATTTCAAGAATATTCGACTGAAAATGTGGCCTCTAGAGCTTACATAAGGTTTTTCTAAGATTTGACTTGGTGACCTAGTTTTTGACCT